>JAODKN010000016.1:19348836-19369387 GCA_026774425.1 Petrocephalus zakoni | reverse complement strand
AGCCCTGCAATGAAATGCATATCGGTAAAGTGAAATTCCTGATATTGTAGATTTCTCAAGGTAATAATTATTCAGTTTGCCAGCTCAGTACACATTTTGCTATGGAGCTAAACACGTTAGTCGTGTACGTATTTTATATTATATAAATATATATAAATTAAAAAAAAAAATATATATATATATATATATATAAATATACATTAGTAATCTCACAAAATGTCGGTTATAATAGAGAAGAGACACCGCTGATGAGCAAGATATAATCTATATATCTAATTAAGCATGTCATAAAAGATTTCTTAATAATAGTCAATGAAAACACACATTTAATGAAACGAACATTTATGAACATTTTTAATTGAGGTCCGATTTATTAATAATTAATAAAAACAAACTTTTTAAAAAACATCTGTCAAGGTTTTTATTGTTATAGCCGGACTCTGGCTGCAGCGCTAAATTAGTATAAAGTTGAAACTGGGAAGCAACACGTTACAGGGTGAAGGAGTTTTGCAGCCAGAAGAAATTTCGCATGACAGCACCACCTGCTGTCTCGGAGCTCATGGTATTTGTGTGGAGCTCAGTGCATTTCTGTATGAATCAGCGTGGAATAACGCTGCCAAAAGTCACATGATCCACAAATGTTTTCCGTTGCTGTGTACTTGTAAAAACATGTGTTGTGTCCGTAAAACCAATGACCAATTACAATGATAAAGTGTTTGTAATTGGTTTTATTCTGTCTTTATATTTGTGGATGACCATCTTTTTATTTTTGCTAGCTGTATTTTAATTTGCAAAACGCAATGTATTGGTTTGACAGCAGTGTTTTGCATTTGCAAAGCATCCGGATTGTTTGCAGATTGTGGGGCATTTATGGAACGTGTTCTGTGTATTTGTGACATTTTGGCAGGGTTCTAACTCTATAGAGTGAGTCTCCCATTTAAGGTCACTGCTGATTGTCATTCCCAAGAACTGTAAAGTCTACAACTTTAAGTGTCACGTTGTAGAGTAGTGGATGTGCAATTAGCAAAAGTCATTTCCACAGTTTTGTCAATGTAAAGCTCCAGGTTACTTTACATGCAGCACGCTGCCAGCTGTGTTAACAGGTCCTTATAGGCTGACTCATCATTGTTCTCGATGATATCAAAGACTGTAGTATCATCAGCAAACTTCACAAGTTTGATGCCTGTATGGTGTGAAGGGTAGTCATTGATATAAAGGGAGAACAGGTATGGAGACAGAACACAGTCTTGTGGAGCACTGGTGATGGTGGTGAGGGGGTAGACAGGTAACTGCCAAGTTGAACCTGCTGCTTCCTGTTGGATAACTCTGCAATCCAATCACAGATGGGGTGTGGTACCTGCAGATGTAGCAGTTCAGTACACAGGAGACCAAGGAGGTTACGAGGCTCGGGAGGATAGGCCAGTGGTGGCCTATTGGTTAGCGAAGCATACTTGTGATTGCTGTTTGATTCCCTGACCAGCAAGGTACCAGTGAGGTGCCCTGAGCAAGGTACTGTCCCCAAGCAGTGCTCCCTGGCTGCTGAATTAGCTGCCCACCGCTATGTCACAATGTCACATATGGGTTAAATGCAGAGCACACATCTCGTTCTTGTGCACTGTGTGCTGTTGTATATAAATAATGACCATTAATCATTTGTAGGAAATAACAGCTCAAAGGTGGTGGGTATCTTCTGATGTTTAAGGCAATTAATTATTGATTAATGATTAATTAATTAATCGGTAATGAATTATTAAATAGTACATTTGAGTAGTTGTTCCAATATCAAAGTCTTTTATATTGGTCCCAATTAGTCAATTGCTGGACGATTTAGGTCCAGAATGCGAATGGACTTCACCCATACAGTATCGTTAGTCTGAGATAGGCTGCTTGTCCAGCAAACAGTTTCAGTCTGTGACCTATGCGACTCTGCTCCAAAGAGAGGGTCTCGCGATACTTAGAGGACGAGATTAGGACTTAAAAGCTCAGTAGCGGTTTCGCACCAATAAAGTGACCTATTGTGAGCACTTCAAAGAGAGGGAGATTTAGAAGGTGAAAAAGTATACGTTTATTACTAATACTACAACTAACACAGGACAGACATTACACATAACATGATACACACACAAACTGAAATTAAGCAAAACGAATGGGAAATAGAAACAGTGATCAGATATGACTAAATACTGTTCTGCAAAGGCAAGGATTTAAACAGGCAACCCAAAGTACAAAACAGATTAATTGGAACCAGTTAAATGGGGAAGAAATGAAGGTGAGTTTACGTGGTTGCAGCGGTGATGAGGGATGAAGCTTTGTCTTTCTTTGAAGTTCGCAGCGAAGAGGCTTTGGAGTTCTCGATGGCAGATTTCTCTCTTTTACACATAGTTTCTTCTGTAGTTTCTTTCTTGGCGGGGCTTCTTCCGGGCTTCTCCCTGGGGTTTCTCCTGGGGCTTCTCCCGGGGCATCTCCATCGGACTTTCGAAGTGCGGGTTTTTTATGGCCCAAGATCCATGAATATGGATGACCCAGGGTTTGACACTTGGGCCAATGATTTGGCACCTCAGTCCGAGGGGCTGGTTGCAGGATGTGCGAGTGGCCCCCATGGATTTATGGTCTGTCTCAGACCAACTTTACAGTGGATTCTAATTAAATGAATTTAACTTCGGATACATCCAATTGTGTAACAATCCGTCACCACATTCACATTCAGACAGATTTTACCATCAGTTTGATACCAAACATGGCATGCCAGTTTAGGTTCAAACCTTGTCTAATTTATATTAAATAATTTAGGCTTTAATTTATCTTGTGCACTTTGGTTATTACCATCAATGCATAGAATGCATGATTATGTTGCACATCTCAAAGTTATGACACTTTTAGGTGTATTTTCCAGAAGTTATACAATTTCATATAGTATGTCTTAGCTGGGGGTTGGTTTAACAGTTGTCATTACTCCAGTAAAAGAACAGTGTTCATTAAACATTGACAAATTATATAATGTGGTAAACTTGACTGTTACAGGGGTTTAATACACAAGTTAAACATACATTGCTTGGTTTCTTCTGGGACAAAGAAACTGAGTAAAAAGGCGCCAATGGCTGATTTATGGGGCCCGATAAGGAGTCATTCCGTCCCTCTCTGTGCGGCTTTCCAGCCACACAAAGAAAATATATTTAACACTTTAAAATGCCTCTAAACACTTGGTTACATCACTTAAACTCATTTCCAATACCTCTGAGAGAGACATGAGCATGTGGCTGGGTAAAAATAGTATATTTTCATCTATCCTTAGAAATAAAACGTGTAAAACTTAAACTGAAACTAAAACGTATAGAAACGAATTAGTTATACATCTTTAAAATAAAAACAACAAAACAAATAAAGATAAATAATCAATTCATGATTACTGACACCTAATATGAATACTTACATTTATAAATATTTGCACATTGCCCTAAATTAATGTAGATGTCGCAACCGGTGGGGAGCAGGATGCGGGAGGATATGAGGTGGATTGAAAAAAGGGAACTTATTAAACATAAAGGAATAAAATGGAACAAATCCCTGGTGTCAGGATCAAGTGGGGACGATGGGGAGAAACAAGACATGAACTAAACCTGGAATCAGGAAAACACAGGACTGGGAGGCACTTCAATACTAGACTAACAAGGCAGCAAACAAGAAGACCCCCCTTGACCTCAGTAATTGGCTCGAGTTCCAGACCAAGAGGATTCCATTCAAAGTCTTTGAGGACGACATTCTTTTGGTCCATCCTATCTGTGCATGCTGGTGACCAGGGTGATGGGTGTCGGACTAAGGGCCTGGAGAACAGGTACAAGACTGGCGGCATCCGGCAAAGATTGAGCCAAAGGAACTCCAGGAGGCAACAAGGCAGGTGCCTGGATGACGATAGGAGGCAAAGACACGGGTGCCAACAATACCGTTGAAGACAACAGGGAACACACTGTGGGTGTCAAGTGAAGTGCCAAGCAGGTGCCAGCGAGAAATCAGGAGCCGATGAGATGGCTGGCAGATGAGGCAGGAGCTGAGGGGTCAGCCACAGGTGAAGCATGAGCCGAGGAGACTGCCGCAGCCAGGGAAGAAGCCTGCGAGACTGCCACAGGCAGGGCAAGAGGTCTTTGGGGATGACAGAGGCAAATATATAGAGGAGGTGTCAATGTGGAGCCAGGAAGTGACGGCTGGTAAAGTGAGGCAGGATCTAGGACATCTTGAGGTGAGCAGGGTGAAACCTGAACGCCTGATAGCGAATGGAACACAGCCAGGACACCTAGGGGCCAAAAGGGTAAACCTGCGATACCTTGGGGAACTAGCAAAGCTGCCTTCTCTAGGTTAGGAGCCAGGTGTACGGGTAACAGGGCAGAAGCCAATGAAACCACCGGAGACATGCGGGGTGAAGCAACCCTCTCGGTAAGTCGATCAAAATGGAGTTGACCAGCTGAGCATCCTGTACCCTGATGAGCCCTTCAATCACCCACAGGCAACATTGAATATCCACCATTCGAGGATTGGTGTTTGGGGTAAGCACCTCCACGATGTCCTACACCTGCAAGAAGAGTGTAATGGCCGCAGGCATTCTCCATATTACAGAGTTGCACCTCCAGAGAAGGAGATTATCTAGCAAGGAAAAAAATCCACCATTTGCAGCGGAGGTGGCTCTAGGAGATCCCGTGGTTTGGGAGACCTTGTTGGTTTTTTGATCCACAGAACTCATGGGATCTGGTCCACTGGAAATAATAAAGCCTAAAATCCTGGGTGGACCTCACATCGCTGAGTTTTGTTGTCAAGATCTGTCATTCTGTCACAACCAGTATGGGCTATACCTGAATTTTTCCTCATAATTTCGAGATTTTTTCTCATAATTACAGGATTTTTGGTCTCATTCTTATGCGATAGTAAGCCATAGTTAAGAGATAAGGTGTCTGTTTTTTTCTTTTGTGAATGCAATGTACTTATGTAAAGAGATATCATGATGAGAAAACAGCAGATCAAAGACTGAGCAAAAATACACATCATATCATTACTGTTGGTTACATATATACATATATATATACAGTATATACATATATACACAGTGGTCCCTTGTTAATCATGGGAGTTACGTTCTAAAAATAACCCGCAATAAGCGAAATCCGCGAAGTAGTCAGCTTTATTTTTTACAATTATTATAGATGTTGATAGGCTGTAAAACCCCTCACTACACACTTCATACACTTTTCTTAGCATCTTATTTTGCCTTTTGGGTGCTACCGCAGGTGCCTTTGATGGTGCAAAGCGTTTCGTTGACATATTGGGTTTGTTGGGGAGAAAACTTACAAACATACAGTACAGCACTTCAGAGTCACACTGCTAACGATCGAAGACGCAGAACACAATGCACTGTAAAAACTGCAAAAAAAAAATCTGTGAAACTGCGAGGCCACGAAAGGTGAACCGCGTTATAGCGAGGGACCACTGTATATATATATATATACATGTATATACACAACCCCAAATCAGAAAAAGTTGGGACAGTATGGAAAACGCAAATAAAAAAGAAAGTAGTGATTTCTAAATTTACTTTGACAAAGAAAAGCGCAAAATGCAACAACGTAAACCCTGTACGGTTGCCCACCTTAAGACTAAATTACACCTGACACACTTCATCACTTGCTGTCTTCAGTCCCTAAACGTCTTTTAAAGTGTTGTGAAAAGGAATGTCAACATTACAATTTTTTTTACATTTATTTAATAAAAAACAACAAAATTCATGAGGAACACGTTAAATAATGTGCTGTTGTATTGTTTTCAATGTAATACAAGTGAAAGTAAATTTAGAAATCACTACTTTCTTTTTTTATTTACGTTTTTTATTACGTCACAGGATTTGTTGCAGTGTTACAGTTACAGTTTTTCCTTTAAGTTTTTAAATAGCACAACCAGATGCAGATCCAACAGTGGAAAACAGACACAAACACTTGAATGAAACAATAGAACTTTATCCAAAAATAATAAATACATAAGGACCACAGACACAGGTTGGATCTGTAGACGACACCAAAGAAAAGAAACAAATAAAAAAAAATGACCCTAACCGGATCTCTTTTTAATCTCCTTCCTACTTCTACAAAAGAACAACAATAAACCTAACTAACTACTCTACCTAACTATAAAACAAAATATACAAGGGGTGGTGTCTGCCTCTAACTTAGTGTCTTTAGACATACAGTCATCTACATGATGCACAATGTTTATGTATGGGACACAAAAACCAGCTAATCACAGAGAAGGAATGATATATACACCAAAAGGGAATTAACCAACGGCACTGCGAGTGGATACGAAGACCAAAGGGACAAATTAACTAACCTGATCCAACCTGCCGAGAAACAAACAAACAATAACCGTTACCTTGACCAATAAATGATCGAGGCATGTTAACATTACTGAATGGACTGATGGCATTGTTTAGAGATTTGAGTGGTAGGTGTCCCCATGTATGGTCCTTCTTAGTGGTTCTTAGCTCCTGTAATGGAAAATATGTTACCAAAACATATGAAATATCAACCAGGCTTAAGGCTCTGGTAGGACAGCTGTTAAGGAGAGGTTTGCATGGCAGAGAGAGGCAGATCATTGAAATTTAAGGTATAAATTCAAACTTTTGTTCTTCTTGAACCTATTTCACTACATTTCTTTCTGTGTTTAGAAGGACAAAATAGTGGGACTTTATCGACCCAGTCTCACAACTTCTCGTGCAGCCATCATGGCATGAAAATCTGTTCAAACGTGCTGCGATCATACTTTAGGTCTTTTTTACGTGCTAGGACAACGTTTCACTACCCTATGTATTTTAATGCGCAGTGCGTAACACTGCCACTATGAGCACTAACTGGTTACTGAGGGACGCAATCTGATAACGCCGTCGACAATGTGCGAAGTTATGGCCTGACAAACACAGTGGGGTTGCCTCCATTTACTTAACATTGCTGAGGTCACTGACTTTGAGGGCCAATAAAAACATTTGTGTAAGTCAGACATCCATGTAACTTTACAGGTGTGTTTGTCAATGTGCCAACTGTATGCCGTAGAAAATCCAGACCTCTCGGTCACACTGCCTTGGGCGTAGGTACCTTTAAGTGGTGTGCTGCCCACTGCTTAGGGCCATGCTGCTGAATGTCCAGTATGTGATTTCCCCCTGCATACTGCTCCACTGTGCCAAATCTGAGACTTCTAGCTCACATGGGTCAGCCGTGAGACCACCCAACACTAAACGGCTAATAACTTCCATCCCATTTGGGCTACAGCCCTGCAATTCGGCAGAGTGGTGCAGACCACCCTCTCCTATCATTATTCCTATCATTTCAGACCTCAGAAGATTGCATAGATTCAGTCATTCATGCAACAGAAGCAAAAACCAGGCGCTGTTTTGCACGGTCGCATCACACATTGTCGCAGCGCTATCAGATCACAAAAAACACCATAGCATTCTGGGGATTGTATGCTTTTCCCTGTCTCACACAACAATGAAATCTATCCTCTATGATTAACCCATGCGGGACACTGTGACAATTCTGTGCCTGGGGGGTTGTACCTTGCTGAAAACATCACGTTATAATATGAAAATGATCACGTTAAAACGTGAAAATTATCACTTTAAAATGTGTTCATATACTGTATACAGCTATCACGTTATAACGTGAAAATTATCACGTTAAAATGTGTTAAATATCACGATAGAATGTGAAAATTATCACGTTAGGACGTGTTAAATATCACATTAGAATGTGATATTTAATATATATAGAGAGTAACAGAGTTAATCTGCGCTTGCTGACTAAGGTGGATGGTTTTTACATTAACAGTGCATGTAAAAATGGAGACTATGAAATAAGGCAGACAATATGAAATGTGGCAGACAATATGGGTTATGGTACACTAAGCTTCGGTTGCTGAGTTAATTAACCTAATATGAAAGGGAGGCATGTCCTGTTTGAGGAGTCGAATGGCATGCGGATAGAAACGCCACCTGAGACTCTCCGTATTGGCCATAATGGTGCAGAACCATCTGCCAGATTGCAGAAGCTGAAACAGTCCGTTATGAGACAATTCCTTAACAATCAATCCTAGTTGTCCTGGTCTTACATCTCCTGGTGTAAATGTCCTGCAGGGAAGGGAGAGCTAACCTTCAGCAGCGTTCTGCTACCTGGATCACCCTCTGAGGGCTTTAGGGGGCTCAGATATCCACTTTGTTGTGCTCTCTTCCTCTATATATGTTAAATATTACATAACCACATAAAATCACATAATTTTCACATTTTGACATGATGTTTTCACATCATAACGTGATAGCTGCATATTTTAACACATTTTAACGTGATATTTTCACGTTATAACGTAATAGCCGTATATTTTTTTTATTATGGCGTGGCAGCAATACGCTTCCATACCTAACCAGAAGGACACCACTGCCATAATTAAAGGCAATCTTCGTATTTCTGTTTCCAAAAAAAAAAACAGCCTAATGTTTTCATTAGTTTAACATACCATGACCTAAAATAATGAATTATGAAATAATGAAAAATGAATTATCAAAGTGCAGATATATTTTAAGTTTCACTATTTAATACTAAAGATGTTCTGTATAAAAGCAATAACCATGTGACTGAAATCATGTAAAATTTCCTGGTAAAAATCCCCAAAGGACAGGTACAGCACTTTCCTTTGCACTCAAGGCAGCATTACTTCATAAAACATCAACAAGAATTTCATAGCAACAATGGACCGTTTTCCCACAGAAAAACAAGGCATCGCTTTCTCTGTCAAGAACCTTTGTTTTGTTCCATCAGTAAAGCCCTTGTCAAAGAGATATAATGTTATTATTCTCCTGGGGCTTCCTCTACATTTAGTTTTGCAGTGACAACTTTGTGTCATTCAGGGGTAAAAAGAAAACAAACAATAATACATAATGGAAGACTATAACTTTTGTCTGCATGCTGCTTCTGTAAAATTGTATGTATGATGTGCACTGTGCATTTCATATTCAACTCACCAGCAGTACAGATTGTCAGCATCCTGGGCGACCAGCTTGCATGGTCTCTCCATGGTCTCTCACCAGCAGCATCCTCAGGAAAGCACGGCCGAGACGGTTTATGCTGAGGAGGCTGAAGGGCCTTGGTGTGGGAACTTACAAACTTTTACCACTACACAACTGAGGGCATCCTGACGGGAGGCTAACCTGACAGGCCAGCTGATACAAAGGCTCTTAGACCGTGTCCTCTGATCCATTTACACCACGGGCTGCCAGAGGACAGCTGAGAGCATCATCACAGACACCAGGCAAGCCACTCATGGCCTCTTCACACCACTAGCCTCTGGTAACGCTATAGGAGCATCACCACCCTCTGCACCCGCTTCAGAAACAGCTTCTCTCCGCAGGCAA
The DNA here is from genome assembly GCA_026774425.1 of Petrocephalus zakoni. Classification (NCBI taxonomy): domain Eukaryota; kingdom Metazoa; phylum Chordata; class Actinopteri; order Osteoglossiformes; family Mormyridae; genus Petrocephalus; species Petrocephalus zakoni. Next base: position 19,359,951 of record JAODKN010000016.1, on the reverse strand, counting down.
TTAGGTCTGTAAACACTCTGTGACACTTCAACCCTATAAATACTCCCCCGACACGGCAAATTTCACCTGCATTTATTGCAATTTACTATAAAATGGCACTACATCGCATTTATCTTGCACATTTCCCTTGAAACAGTTTCTATTATTTTTATTGTATTTATACTAATTTATTATATTCAAGGTGTCAGTACAGTACTGTATTGCTTTGATTCTGCACCCCCCAACACTACATTACAATTTGAAAGACTAAGACTCTATAGCACAATCATCTCATTGTATTCTCTGAATAGATTTGGCAATAAAACTTGAAACACGCATTCCCTACACGCTGTATGTGTGACGCACACGCTACACTGTGTGGGTGGGGAATACCACACTGTGTGTCTGTTATAAGCTGTATCTGGTTTGAACTTTGACATGAATCTGACCATTACTTTGTTACTATTAGTTACTATTATTTGCCAAAAAATGTATAACTTAATGATTCAGTTTAAACTAATATATGATCATTTTTGTCCCCCCCACCCTTTTTAATTATTACTTATGTTTAAAAAGGAAAATATGAAAAATGTTTTTTTAATAGTGTGAGTTTATTGTGCTTATACTGTGGTTCTGCAGCTGCATTGTTCAGTGACCATATGCTTATAATTTTTTTAATTCTCGCAGGATCTCTTGGAGCAGGCCATTCCTACCAAATAAAAGAATGATACTGGTAAAATACAATCATTTCAGTTGTACATTCACCAGCCTGTTCTACAAAAAATTTATCTAATTGTGCAGAAGAGTCATATGCAACAATTACTGAGCACACTTAGGCTAATTTATAGATGCCAGTATTGGTTGGAAGTCTAAGTTTTGACCACAGGAGAGACTCAAAGACTACTTTCAAAGCCACTGATTAATGTGGGACCAGGATTTACATCTGAGACAGTCACACAAGCAACAGTATTGCCAATGTGTGCCATAGAATGCCTTTTCTGAAGCCAGGAGACAGAGGCAGGACTCTATAGGTTTATTGCTTGAAAACAATTTATACTGTAGTGTTACGCAGCACTTGTGCTATTTTTCATGGCATTATATAATTTGTTGTGTGGGACATCGTTTTACATGAGAAGTTTGGAGAAGACCACTGCTTGATTTGATTTGATTTGAGAATCCCTTCATAGGCCGGGAGGGAACATGACCGCAGAAAGTCTTCTTGGGTAACAAATGGAAAATGGCTATACTGACGAACCCAGACACACCGAAACAACAGGCTGGCATGTAAGCAGAAAAGTCACATAATCCCTGTGGCAGCTGGGTGACCTATCGCCTGATATAAGGATTAATGCCCCCTCGTTACCTCAACCAGATTAAACAAGCATCTATCCTGAGTACTGGGCTAATAAGGAACCCTAGGAAGGAGCCAGCTGTGAAATGAGACGATGTCTGAGCTCACGTAGAGCTTGCCCGCCAGCTATCCAGCTGAAAAAAATAAACACATCAAACTAGTCAAGAAGATGGTGTGAAATCTTACAATGAGGTGGTCACTTAATTGGTCAACAGTAGCACGTTAATTACTTACGTTATAATGGGTTCTACCTATCTAGTTATTTGTCACTGAAGGAATACTTCATTTATTCATCTTATCTTTATTCCCTTTTTAATAAATTGTTCATAATATGAGTAACAGATGTTTTGCTTTATTGATACCTAAAGCACTTTGCCCATTAGCTTGACTGTTGTGCATGTTGTGGTCATTATTCAAATTGAGTCATATTAAATTGGTTAATTCCATTTCCTCACTAAGTACTCTACTGCAGTGTGCGGGAAAATTGATAACCTTACAGCTGCATTGTATGAGGTTTGCTTAGACAGCCTGGTGTGGCTTAGGCATCAGTGCCCCTTTAGATCTGGTCTGAGTCCTCACACCTGCATGGTCCTCATATTGCTTTTGGCCCTTCAGCAAGGGCCTTAACCCCAAAAACTTCAGGACTCTAGCAGATATGTAGCTGATCCTTCTCACTGACCATGCACTTCATTTACATAGCAGATACTCTTATCCAAAGTAACATACAGCTGAACAAGCTGGGCCAGCCAAACCCTCCAGCAACTGGGGTTAGGGGCCTTGTTCAAGGGTCCAGTAGGGAAATGACTCCGCCAACCCCGGGATTGGAACCGGCGATCTTCTGATCATGGGTGGAACATTTTAACCTGTGGTGTCACAGATCATCACTTGGCTGATGTGTGTATATCTGTCTCATAGGAGGCCAAGATGCAGATATGTGCGAAAACAATTCACATGTACAAATGGCTAATAAGAGTATATTAACTAGTCAGTAAATAAAAGCATTGTCACAGTAATCGGTAAAGGTCAGAAAGTTAATCTCCACCTATAAAAATAAAATTATAAAAACCAAGAATGTCTAGCACATTTCTAATGAGATAATATTTGAAACGCGCATATATACAGTAATGCTAAAATATGTAAACACTTAATGAAAGTGCTTTGTAGTACAAGCGATTTTCTGAAACCTCCTGAGCCTTATGCCTTTCTGGCACTCCTGCACAAAGGACATGTCTGTTCCCAGTCCGCCGTCCTTGCTTTGCCCATCAAAGGGATACCTGCTGTTCCTCTGACTTTATTTGTGCTTTAAAGGATCTCTCCAGAGGGCCTCTTATTCGTACATACTCAAAAGACAAAGCAGACATGTTTTATCAGCATAAGTGGAATTTGAAGGCGCTTATTCAGTGCTAGATAAAATTGCAGCTACACAGTATAATTCAGAGACTCCTGAAACATAAGAATGGCTCTGAACATGATGCCCTGTAAAGCTTACGGAACTAAAGGCATCTGATCATAATATAAATGTAAGAATTGCCTGTAGCTCAGTGTATTGGAGATCTCTTTCTGTAAAGTGGGTTCAAATCCTGCAGCAAGCAGAGTACTCATTTAACCACAAGGCCCTTAACCTTAACTGTTGCAGGACTGCTGGATGCTGGTTGATCCTGCACACTGGGCCCAAAATTGCACTCACCTCTACATACACTATATTGCCAAAAGTATTGGGACACCTCTCCAAATCATTGAATTCAGGTTTTCCAATCACTTCCATGGCCACAGATATATAAAATCAAGCACCTCGGCATGCAGACTGCTTCTGACCACATGCTGAGACACAGAGTATGCAGAAGTTGCCAACTTTCTGCAGAGTCAAATAGTACAGACCTCCAAACTTTGTGTGGCCTTCAAATTAGCTCAAGAACAGTGCATAGAGCACTTCATGGAATGGGTTTCCATGGCCGAGCAGTTACTGGACTAGAGCAGTGGAGACGTATCCTCTGGAGTGACGAATTACACTTCTCTGTCTGGCCATCTGACAGATGAGTCTGGATTTGGCGGTTGCCAGGAGAACGATACTTGCCTAACTGCATTGTGCCAAGTCTAAAGTTTGGTGGAGGGGGGATTATGGTGTGGGGTTGGTTTCCTGGGGTTGGGCTTGGCCCCTTAGTTCCAGTGAAAGGAGCTCTTAAAGCTTCAGCATACAAAGCCATTTTGTACAATTTCATGCTCACGCTTTGTGCGAACAGTTTGGGGATGGCCCATTCCTATTCCAACATGAGTGCACAAAGCAAGGTCTATAGAGACATGGATGAGCGAGTTTGGTGTGGAGGAACTTGACTGGCCTGCATAGAGCCCTGACCTCAGCTCGATAGAACACATTTTGGATAAATTAAAGCGGAGACTGCAAGCCAGGCCTTCTTATCCAACATCAGTGCCTGACCTCACACATGCTCTCCGGGAAGAATGGTCAAAAATTCCCATAAACACACTCATAAACCTTGTGGAAAGCCTTCCCAGAATAGTTGAAGCTGTTTTAGCTGTAATGGGTGGGGCAACTCCATATTAAAGGCTATGTATTCAGAATGGGATGTCATTAAAGTTCATGTGTGTAATGGCAGGCATCCTAATACTTTCGGCAATATAGTGTACATGTGTACCTGTGTCTAAAGTGGCAAGGATATTGAAAGACTGCACAATTTTGACAAATAAATTAATGAAGTACAGTCCAGATTTGTATATTTGGCATTTTTTTGTGTTGGCTATTCGCCAGTTGGCCATGAACAATTAGGGGGAATATTTTTGGAGCTTACCAGAAGATTGCGGAAACTCACAGGCGACTGTGAGCGAGGTGATTTGGACCAAATAAAATCAAATAATTTATACATATTAGTCTCATTGAACGTTGGTTAGTATAAGTGCATACCACACCTTAAATATTAAAAGTTATTAATGGTATAACAAAAAAAAGTGATCCATGCATCTTAGTTTGGCAGCCAACCTCCCTCACATTAGCTATACCAGAAAGTCTTGAATTTCACCTTTCTTGCTGTCATGATCCATCCCGTTCGAACCTCCAGTGTGCCACGCCCCCTCGCAATCGGGACATTTTAGAGGAAATGTACCCATGGACGGATGCCTCCGTCATGGAGGAAGTCCGTTCCAATCTACTGCAGCTGAGGAGCAGAGTCGCAGAGGTGATGCTGCGGCGGGTGGAGCTGGACAGCAGAGATTCCCCAGGTCTATGTCGGGAAATCCCTGAGCTGCCCCCGACCCCGCCGCCCAAAGCAAGGAGGAAGAAAAAGCAGAAGAGCCAGAGACGGGAGGAGACGGCAGAGGTCTCCTTAGGAGCTGTCTTCCTCTCCACCACCTACCTCCTGCATGTCGGGAGGAGCCCCTCCTGATTCTGAGCCCGACAGTGTTTGCACCGGGCATGATGATTATGACACTGGCGCGTCCCCATCCAGTCCGGATGAGGGCAACGCCACACCACCCCCCTGTCTAGTTGAGACTGGCGCCACTTCTGTGCCCCGCTCATCGCCTGGCGGCCCTGCTCAGCTTGAAGACGCATCCTCCAAGCACCGCCCGTCTCCAGGTGCGCCCTGTTCGCTGCCAGAGGCTCCTGTTCCCAATTCTTCTCTACCCCCACAGCGGGGCAGACCTCGACAGTGGTCCCGCATTTCGATTTCCCAGAATGGAAGGGGACACCTACGACGGGGTCGGTTCCCTCCCATCCTGATCCCCGCCTCGCCCTCGGTCACCCTGGCTGTGGCTCGTGGGGCGCCTGTGGGTTGGGTCCTCCGGCTCCTGCTCCCCGGTCGCCTACGGGACCCCCTCCGATGCCTCGTCGGTCACCTGTGGTGCCCCCCTTTCAACCTCGTTGGTCGACGACGCACGGTCGCCTGCTGCGGCTTTGCCTCCCTCCTCAGCTTCTGGGGTGCCCCCTTCGGCTCCCTCCTCGCCTCCTTTGCCTGATTCTCCGTCTCCCTCATCGCCCCCCTTCGGGGTCCCCTCCTGCTCCTGCCTCGCGGTCGCCTGCTGCCCCTGCGGCTGCCGCCTCTCGCCCTGGGGGTTCCCTCGGGGTCCCCAGTCTCCCCCGCCTGCTGCCATCCTGCCCCCTGGTTTTGTGCCCCCTGTGTCTGTTTTACCCTTTGTTCCTCCTGTGTTTGCTCCTGGTCCCTTTGTTCCCCCGGTTGGTATTTCCCTTGTGTCCCCTTTTCTGCTGTGTCTATCTGTCCTGCCCGTGCTCTGTCGTTTTATGTCTTGGTTGCTTCCGTTGTGCCTGTTCTGTGTGTCCGTCCTGCTCCCTGTGCCTTGGTGATGGTTTCGTTTTGTCTTCCAGGTCCTGTGTCCCTGGTCTTGTCCCTTTGCGCGACCTCTAGGCACGCCTTTGGGGGGGGGACGTTATGTCATGATTCCTCCCGTCCGCTCTTCCTGTGTGCCACGCCCCCTCGTTACCCTCGTGTGGAATCCCGATGTTTCTCAGCTGTTTCCAGTCTATGTCCCGTTAGTACAGTATATATGTGCCCTGTTGGTTTTGTCTTGTGTTTCACGTTACACGTTTCGCACTGGTCTGTGCGCAATAAAGCCCCGAAAAGGATTGTACATACAATTACTGCCTGCGACTCTTCCCTCACCCTTTCCCTGAACGTGACACTTGTAGTAACTTTTACATTTTTCTATGCCTTTAAATTTGCATTTTTAATATCGGACCCAAGTATTATCCATGAATGACTTCTCTCCCTATCCCTCACAAATGTGATGGTGATGAAGTTCTTCATAAAGGCTGTTTAAGAATAATTGACTGTTTACCAATCATAAAGATGTTTCTAGCCAGCCATACTGGAGAATAAGCGGTGATCTAAAGATAGACATTCATTTGCTCTCTCAAGACATTTCAGTGTCAGTGGGTAGATCCAGAGTGCGGTTGTGAAGAGCTTTATGCCTTCATTGATAGTGAATACACAAAATCAATTGCTGTCAATTTGAGAATCATGCAGATGAGAAGTATAACCAATGTACCAAAGCTGAGAAAATTCATCTCACAGAACTTCATGACCAAGAACAGTATTAAAATATCTTTATATATACATAGAAAGAACTTTTATTCTGTGCTATTGAATATTTTATAGTTTTCACGGCAACCCTCTTACATTTTTACCTTTTCATTTAACAAATTTTGCAGGCACTTTTATCCATAGTGACGTATAAGTGAATGCAAATAAGACTCTGCTAACATAAATGCTGTCAAGCAGTCAATTAGGCATCAGTGCAGCTAGGCTAAGTGTCCTTTGAATACCCAGGTACAAGTTTGGGCTGTAACAGTACAGTTTTCCTACAGACCAGTTTTTGGACCATGGTAAAGGTACAGTTTTGGTGTTTTTATATTTAAGAAGAGAATACAGCCCTTAAACACACAACCCTTAAATAATGAATGAACTGTGAAAATGGCAGCATAACTAACCAGGCCTAGTTCATATCTGTACTGTATCAAAGAGAGAAAAAGATTAAAATTGCTTCATAACATGTCTTTTCTCTATAGTATTTAAAATCAACAGCATGCCTAGTATGTACAGTACCTGTACAGGCAATATTAAATTATTTTTTGAAAGAAAACTTTTGGAATACCAAATCTTATCTTCATAAAGACAATTTAATTTGACAAGAACATATACACAGTTAAGCTTATCACTCTTAAAAAGCAGCCACAGGCAATCGGAGAAAACTAAGCGTAGACAGATAATCAATATTACAAACTCCACAACCCCAGAGAGCACATAAGGTTTTTGCTGCAGCAGCCCCACATAAAGGGGGCAAAGAAAACGTATCGTGGCGAGTAGTGGAGTCATTTTAATGACAGATCTTTTAAAATGAAATATTCCACCAGCTACTATTGGTTAAATACTAGCAGTGCATTAATTAACCATTAACTATGCGTTACTTCATCATTAATCAATGATGACGATTCATGCATTCTTTGCAGGAACTTCATTAGTTAGTTCATTAGTTAATCATTAACTAATTCATGTTCATGATTAGTACTTCAGTAGTCAATGAGGTACTACTATGATTTGTGGCCCAGCAACTAAAGTGTTACCAGCACTTTTCAACTTTGTGTGATTGCTGGTGCCAGACATGGTGGTTCCAGGATCTTAGAAACAGCCACCCTCCTGGGATTTTCATGCACTACATGTTTATAGAGAATTTTGTAATGAGCAAAAGCAACCTGTCAATTCCAGTTCTGTGGGTGAAAACACCTTGTAAATGAGAACAAGTGTCGGAGGAGAATAACCAGACTCATTAAAGTTAGCAGGTAGGCTATTCATCTACTCTTTAAGCTGTTCTGGAGGCAAAATTGTGTCATATCCTGTACTGGCCTGCTGTACTTAATAAAATGAGATTTTTATGTTAACTGCATTATCAGTTTTTTTATGTTAAACCAGAGTTGTGGCACTCAGGACAGGTACTCAGGAGTCTGGTCTGGAGCTCACATATAAAGGGACTTAACTTATTTTTAAACATTGTGCACACACCCACACAGATAACTCACATCCTCATCATGTACCAAGTTAGCCATTACCCATTTCCCATACATAAACCAACAGGAGTTTCTTTGCAAGACACCCAGTAAAAAGAAGCACACAAATACTGCAAATCATCGATTACTGAGGTGGTTGGCACTACTTATAATTCATACTAAGAAAGGGAGCATAAAGACAGGTGCATAATGCTAGTGAACTCAGGTTGTCAAGACTGAGCATTCAGCCAAAATATGTTTTACCTAGTCATCTAGTGACAGCTATCCAGCTTTTTCACATTACACACAGGTGAGAGTGAAGTTTGGAATCAAATCACAGGGTCAGTCAGTGTTTAGTACCATTGGAGTAGTTATGTCTAAAGGTCTTACTCACTGGCCTAGTGGTAGTATGCCTGAGAGTCTGCTGGGAATGTGAATCAAACTAGTAATTTTCCTGGCACAGGAGTCTTAACCTCCATTTTGCACGTTTAAGCCATAAAATTCTCACAACACTTGTATTTCTCGAAAGCAGTATATCACTGTTGTACATATTATACACATTATGTTACATTATCTTCGACTGACCTGCCTTTTAGACTTGGTCTTGACTCTGATTTGGCTCAGGCTGACTTAAACATAGCATTGCGTTATACTCTAAGGGCAATGATCACTGTCTGTCCATAGTTGAGACAAGAGCTTACTTGATATACATTGAATTTTCTATGTGCCACTGATCAGATAAATTTGTAGTTTATGATGTCCAAGGCATGATACTTATAATAGCCAATTTCCTGACAGTGGAAATAAATTCAAGTATAGCCTTTATACATCTTTTTACATGTCTTGTTTTTTCACTGGAATACAAAGTATTCTCAGACAAAAACAAAAAAGAAAAAAACTTTTGCTTGTAGTCTAAGAAACTCAAAACCAGATAAATACGAAAGTGACGGCATCTGCTGCTAATTTTAGGAAGCAAGAGTGAGTGCGTGCAAAAGCTGATAACTTAGGAAAGGTCAAAATCTGCCAAAGAGGCAACAGCACATGATAACAAAGCAATTATGTAACATGAAAATAAAGGGAAACAGCTGCTAAGGCTGACAGCACAGACCACAGAGAAACGTCTGTGTTCCACTCCGAAGGAACAAAATGCAGAGCTACACCCTCGGACACAAGAGTGAGCTGAGGTGAAGGAATACTCTTTTAATTAGTAATGCTTGTTTGCTCCTGCTTATAAAAAGAAGACCCCCCCCAAGAATAAATAGAAAAATTAAAGCAGGGCGACTGAAATATGAAATGAAAGGTCTGACAAGCTTGTGGCAGAGACGTGATTCAATTTCCTGGGGCTATGAGCAGGTCCTGCTGGAAGCAATGATTATGGAGAGGAGTGATGGGCCGCCAAGCCATGCTGCTACCTCATTGGCTGCTCTGTCCGGCTCCCACTGCAGCGCTCAGGGAAGCTGACGGCCTTCCCCCACCGACAAGCGCCTCTCTCTGTCAGAACCATCTCCCAATAAGACTGGGACATGCGCTTTGCCGCCCTTGCTGACATCTGACTCATTGCCTCATTTCCATTGCACAGTGATGTTGGGCAAACCCAGCTAAAAAAAAGTTCCTTCACCTAACCCTGTCCCCCACACACATCCACAGCGTGTGGAAATCAGGCACCGACCTGACGCATTAACATTCTGTGGAAGCAGTTTCATCTGCATTTGCTTGTGGAACAATAAAAGTAGTAGGTAAAAAACACTACATGTACAGTATAAAGCATGTATAAAGTTATTATTGTTTCTTTTAATTAGTTTTGTAAAAATGTATTCTAATATGAACATTTATATATACCCATAAAGGAATTTCATAGAGCAACTGGCTTACTTAGAAAAGTATTTTGACTGAAGGAGCTCTGGGAATTAGTCTTTCAGGATCAACTCTAAAAGTAGATGTACAGTGGGTATTAGTAATGGAAACACTGAAAAATGCTGCTGTCTCAATGTGCAATATATAGAACATCACAGTTTGCTAACAAATGAATGAGAGCACTTGGGATAGGTTTGTGTATGCATTCACATACACTGATGAGTCAATATTATGACCCTTCCCATGTGATGTAAATAATGTTGACCATCTCGTAAAATGGTGCATCTCAAGATCTGGGAAATACAGTATTAGACAGTTAAATTCTGTACTTGTAGTGCAAGCATTTAATGCAAAAGAAATGGACAGGGGTAAAAATCTGAGTGACTCTGACAAGGGCCAAAACATTATAGTCAGTCAACTGGGTCAGTGCATCTCCAAAACAGCTAGGCTTGCGTGGTGCTTCTGGTCAGCCACGGTGAGTACCTACTGAGAGTGGTCCGATACGAGATGTGAATGAAGGCTGTCCTGCATAGTACAAACCAATGGATGGACTACTATGGCACAAATGGCAGATAATTTTCATAACGGTTAAATTTATAATTAAACGACTAACTACTAACATTCACATGCAAATTGATTAAAGCAACTGTCTAGCAGCATTACTCCTACCTAGTACTATATTCAAATATGTTCTCAGTTTAAATGTCACCTTCAATCTGTTACTGAAAAAAGGCTCACCAAATTCAGCCTGTTTGAAAGGAGGGAAGACCATTCCACACTCCTTTAAGACAGACTCATTGCACCCCATTATCTCTAGCCAATTTCCCACTGATGCTGAAATTGGCCTCATTATAAGGTAAGACCCATTTTGAAGTGTAAGTGGCATAAAACTGAATGACTACTGAAATTTCCTCATATAGATTTTGAGAATTGCAATCATACACTTTTTTCTGTTTCAGCAGTTCATTTGCTGCTGTGATTTTGCTGAACCATATGTTAATTCTGCCCAATAAAAAGGTGTGAGTTTTGCACCCTCCGCCCCCACACCACCTTCCCCATTAACCAGCCTTAGTCTTATGAATTTCACAGGCAGTTCATATTGGTTTAAAGGTACACTTTCTGCCTGGATGTATACAGTAACACTTATGAACCACCAAAATATGATCATGTGTGTGTATGTGTGTGGTTGTACAGGTTTTGCTATACTTCTGAGGTCCAAAGGTCAATTTTTCAGTCCTCACTACTTCAGACTTATTTTATAACATAAATGGAATCAAATAAAAACAGAGATACACAGTTTCCCTCGCCCGGACGCGGGTCACCGGGCCCCCCCCCTGGAGCCAGGTCTGGGGGTGGGGCTCGATGGCGAGCGCCTGGTGGCCAGGCCTGCACCCATGGGGCCTGGCCGGGCACAGCCCGAAGG
>JAODKN010000016.1:19327417-19347231 GCA_026774425.1 Petrocephalus zakoni | reverse complement strand
AAATAAACGCCCCTCCAAGGGGCTAAACCCTACAGCCAGCAGTTATGGGTCGTAAATCCCGCTCCCGGCGTGACACCATGCTTTATTCAATAGCTCCTTCTCTTAGAGTCTACAATCTCATCAGCCACCCGCAAACAGTGGTATTGTTTATATATATAACGAGAATCATTTACTGCATGCATTTACCATGTTTCCTAGGAACCACCATAACGCAGCTTTGCTTTTATAACCAAAACAATCAGCTGTAGCAGATGCTTGTTTGATCCCTTTGAAAGCAGCGTGCAATGCTGGTTTCAGTGAATATCTGTCCTTATCCTGACTGGTTGAAATGTTTGTGTGATTTATGAGCTATTTTAAATAAGAGGGCAGCCAGAAAGTTGGCCAGATAATTTTTTTTATCAAAGACTCAAATATATGTCCTTAAATCTACCTATTATTACAGCTATAGTAGTACACAACCAGACCTGTAGCCAAAATTAAATTTCGGGGGGGTCCAGCAGTCCTACCAAGAGGTCCCCCTCGATCGATAGACCAGGGAGCTGAAGCAAATTTCGACGGAGGTTCGGACTGTGCCTGATTGTAACAAAGACATGCAGTAGACATGACAACTTTCAAGTGGAAAAATCGACAGCTGAATTCAATAAGAATATGAGTAGCTTGTGAACCTTCAGAATAATCCAGCTGAAATATAATTTTATACATTTGTGTTGCACATAACACTTAAACACATAACAACCTAAACTGGACTGTCCTACCTTCAATTTCAGGTTATCTGTCCTGACACAGACCATTGGACCAAAGGAAAGAGGTCACTGTTATTGCATGTGGCTGCTTGCTGAGTAGGTGTCAGCATATTGATGTGTGTTAAAGACAAACTCAGTGTGGAGAACCTGAGAAGAGAAGCACAGAAACCAGGAGGTGGGGAACAGGAAATGGGGCTGAAATTTGAAATAAAAAAACAAATACTGTATAATAGTGAAATAAAAACAAACCTAAAACAGTACTCATATCACTTCAACTTAGACTATATAATCAACCATATAATGTTTCTGCAATGTTTTGAAATGATCCAATAAATACTTTTTGAGTTTTCATGCTGAGAAAAGTGTTTGAGGCTGCCATTCACTTTACTATACCTATTTGTCTCAAAATTTGATTACTTCCACATCTTCATTCATAAAATCACCCATATGATCACAAGCTTTGGGTAGTGACCAAAAGAATGAGATCACCGATACAAGTGGCAGAAATGAATTTCCTTCACAAAGTGTTTGGGCTCAGCTTTAGAGATAGGGTTAGGAGCACAGATATTCCAGAGGAGCTCAAACTCCTCTGCATCGAAAGGAGCCAGCTGAGGCAGTTCAGGCATTGATCTAGAATTCCTCCTGGACGCCTCCAAAGGGAGGTTCTTTGGGCATGTCCAACCGGGAGAAGTCCCTGGGGCAGAACCAAGACACTCTGAAGAGACTATATCTTCCGGCTGGCCTAGGAATGCCTTGGTATTCCCCTGAATTAGCTGGAGGAGGTGGCTGGTGAGAGGGAGGTCTGGGCATCCCTCGTTAGACTGCTGCCCCTGCGAACAGGACCTGGATGAGTGGAGGATAATGATTGGATGGATGGATGGATGGATGGATGGAAGTTTATATTAATCTCTTCTATAATAAATAATAAGGCTGTAATAGTCCAGCCTTTGCAGTTAAGGTTACAGCCAAATGATGTGCGTGAAGGTCAATGCTGTACTTTAGAAGGACAAAGGGGGCGTGATGAACACAGACAGATGAAACAGAATGTCACTGGGAGAGAAAAGAGCTGCTCCAGAACTGCTAAGAAAGAAATCCTGTGTCACTTACACTTTTAAAAGTCTTGCTTGATGAGAACAAAGGCAGCTTCAGAAGACTGGAGCAGGTCTTGTTATTCCCCTTTTATGCCTCCTTTCTTTTCCCGGTCAGACTACTCGGTTTTTAATACTGAGAAAATGAACTTGAGGTTTTGTTTAAAAGTCCATTTATGGCCGTAATGAAGCACCATCCAATGACCTTGAGCATTTATCATGTTGTGTGTGTGTCTGTGTGTGTATATGTGTGGATTTATAACTATTACAGTGTGCAGACCCAATATTTGATCTATTTATGAATTAATTGTTAGAGTACTAGAGAGTCACCGTCAACTGGAAACAAATTCCATGCATGTTACAGTGTACTTGGAAAATAAACCTGGTTCTCTTTCTGATATCCCCACAATATGATAAAAACCTATAAATTATTACCTTGTGGGGACATTTTTTCAGGCGCCACAAGGATAACCACAATTTTATAAAGGTCAGTGACTGCAATTAAAAAACAAAATATTCCAAAATTCTTGTACTTTGTTTGTATGGTTAAGGTTAGGGCTAGGTAGGGGTTAACAATGTCATAGCTGGAATTAGGGTTATGCCCGTAGGAATGAATGCAGTGTCCCCAGAATGATATGAATACATGGACTGTGTATTTGTGTGTGTGTGTGACAGAGAGAGAGAGAGAGACAATTCCACACAGCTCTAACTGGAGTATAAGTATGGGAGCAGGCAGATGTCGATCTCCTCTTTCAAAACTGGTTGTAGGTAAGTAACAGTTTAACTTATATATACTCAGTGGGCATTTTATTAGGTCCACCTGGCTAGAACTGGGTAGTGTCCACTTTTGCCTACAGTACAGCTTTGAGGCCAGACAAGTGGTCCATTCAGAGACTCGTTTCTGCACACCGCTATTGTACTGAGCTGTTACTTTTGCAATTGTGGCCTTCCTGTTAGCTGTAATGAGTCTGGTCATTCTCCTCTGACCTCTCTCATTAAAGCGATGTTTTTGAGGTTGTTCGTGTCTAACCTACAAGCAATACTTGTCGCTTGTCTGTTTCAGACTTTAATGACTTGCAGTGATGGTTTGGGGGAAAGGTGTTGTTTTCTGATGCCATTCAGTATTAAACAGGAAATGTGTGTACATGCTGTATTCGCAGGATGTAACTCATTCGATGCCTTTCATTGTTTAGGGCAATTATTCAATTTCCATTCAGTAGGACTACCCTGAGTCAAACAGTATGTATGTTTTATAAAATACCTACACTCTGAAATCTTTTTAAAAGACCTTTTTAGGTTTAGTTATTTTAAGGTATTGGACTAAGTGGTACTGTATAGGGTTAGTAAGCTTAAGAGAAGAGGGCGGACAAAAGACAAATGCTTAAAAGGACTAAAGTTTATATTAAGTATATAGAACAAAATAAATAAAAGCATGTGCACAGTAGATCCTTCAGTAATATGAATTAATATAGATTGCTACACAACACAATAAAGCTGAAATACTGAGATGCAGAGCTAAAAATAAACAAGCATCCCATTTCATTATAGCTCCGTGACGCATGAACCACAGACAGAGCCGAATGTGCTGCAGTTGGTAAGGCGAGCTGATGTAGCGCTCAATGCAGAGGTGGAGGTGCTGTGAGTGCCCCCCCTCCCTTTGCTAATACTATGATGTATATCCCAATCAAGTCCTCTTTCTCAGCCCTTGCTTCATTAGACACCACTCCACCAGCAGAATGGGTGCTGGGTCAAGCTATTTTAGCAAGCAATTTTCCTGCTACCTCATGCATATCAAGGTCCCCCCCCTCCCTTTTTGCAACATACAAGTCTATTGGAACACAGCAACATAAAGTACAATGTCACGTCCCCTTCCATGTCAAAATGGACAGAGCTAAATAATCAGCTTAGCTTGGTAGATAAATATAGCTTAAAAGTTCACTGGTGACATGTGCAGCACAGCTCTTCTTGGATAAATAAATACTTTTTTATTGTTGTTTTATTGTTTTTGCTTTTAATTTTCATTCAAAATGACCATATACAGTACTGTGTGTCTATCGTTAGCATTGGAAAAAATTGGGCCCAGAATTAGCATTGACAGGTTTGGTGTGTTAGCAGTGTGTCAGTCGTAGCCGTACGTCTAGGTATTGGCTATTGACTTCAGCTTTGCCATGCCTAGCTGGTACCCATTGTCAGTATCACTGATACTTCAGTATCAGATATTTTACTGTCATCAGCCCTAAAATAGCTTTTGCTAAGACCCAACTATGCTGATGCTGGTCCAGAGCCAGGCAGAAATGGGAAGCTCATGGTTAATTGGGTTAATGCCACGGACAGGAGGAAAGACCAAACTTTCCTTAGCCCCTCCGTCATCCAGGGTGCCCAGCTTGTGATGGGAGGGGGGGTCTACAAAACAGGGGTGCAAGATCAATCTTTTCAGTTCCAGTGCTTCAAGGGCATGAGTGTGAAGAACAGCATGGATACCCCATAGAAGAAGAATGCAAAAAAACTTTGGACAGCTCTTGGGAAGACACTGGAGATAAACAACAGCATGTTCCTACACAACAAAAGAGTCTGACTTTGGCACTATATTGGCAAAGCATTTTATTTTGCCAGGTTATTTGATTTAATTGAAAAGGGACAGGATTTTCCTTCCCCTGTGTTGGATTTTCATATCAGAAAAAGCAATGTTTGTCCTTTATCTGTTACAAAGAGTGCCATGTAACTATGATTGAGTTGAGAGAGGACAAAGACGGGCTTCTGCCATTACTTTACCACACTGATGTACTTCCTCAAGTAAGATCGATGACACAATTTCAGAACATTGGCTCAATTAAGTCTAGCTGCAGGCATTATGCGTATTGGGGTACATGGCACATGGAACAAAACAAAAAAAGAGTTTGGGTTATTAAGACAAGAAATACTTTTTTTGGTTTGAAGTTCACAGACAATGTATTTTACTTTCTCATGATGTTTCCCGGCCCAGCAAATACATGCAGGTACCTCTCTTCTTGCAGTATGTACATTACCATGACATGTCTCCGTCCTTCAGTGTTTTTTAGAACCACTCACCCGACTACACCGTGTACGGAACACCCTATCCGGACGCGGCCGTCTCTCGCACACACACGCTAAGGACTGTTTAACGCTCATATTGCTCCAGAACGGTGAACACATGGAGAACATGGAACCTGAGTCAGGCCGGAGAACATGGAACCTGAGTCAGGCCGGATGTGATCATGGACCTCTCAGGCTGTCCTGTCATGAGTGAGCATGCCTCCTCAAACATCAACTCAAATATACAGCACTGAGCAAAAGTCTTATAAATATAAATTGAAATAAAATGTTTAAAACTATTTATCTGGGTAGGAAGTCTATATTTACTTAGAAAAAAAAATCACAATTTAACATTAGCGCATATGCAAATTAACAGTACCACAATGAAAAGTAAACGAGAATTACTGATATCGTGCTGGATGGCTAGACAAACAGCATTTCAGTTCCCAAACCTCTCCTTGGGGAAGCCTAAGCCATTCCATGTGTTCATTACATTTCACAACCAGCCCACATAGTTAATTAATTTAATTAGTTAAATAAATGAAAGAGGTATTGATTACATAAACATGGTATGCTAATGGTCGAGTAAAAAAAAAACATTGTATTGGACGGTTGCTGCAAATCCTGGGGTGGCTTTGAAGTGGCGAATCTGACTTTCACAGATATCATTTACACTAACATGAAAAAATCATTTTGAACGCCTAATAATTTCACACAGTAGTATATTTCCTAAAATCATTATGATCACCATTATTTCACAATGACCATATCAAGGAGCAACCTCTGTACTATGAGAGGTAATATAGTGACACTCCACAATTTTTTTTTTCTACCAGGCAGGAAATAAGAAATCTGACTTATTCATTGGCAGAGGAGACACCCTTATCCGGAAAGACTTAGAGCACCCTTAGTGCCAAATAGTAGTGGAAAGAGGATTTGTAACCAGCGTTGTCTGCATTGGTATAATTTCTGCAAAGATAACCTATTCTAGAATCCCCCTGGAAGCTGAAATGCTGAAGAAACGGTGCAGAGAACGTAAAGAGCCACCATGATTTTCTTTCCACTTTATTTTCAGTGAGATGTCCTGCAGATTCAGGATTTCCATTATTCATGCAACTCCTCATATGTGTGGCTTTGACATTTTTGTTAAATTACGGCTGTACATCTGAGAGCATTCTCCCAGTATATTTAATACCAAATATACTCCAATATTGCTACTCATTATCTTAGATTGTTCTTCCGTTGAGGAAGCATATAGTTTATTTTGATCTTTAATGACCGCATTGACCAGTTTCTATGGCATTTCTGTACTTATCCTGATGGTTCTGTTTTGATAGAATTTTCAAGGTTTTGTGCTGGAAATATGTCAGCAATATGGCTTGTCACACAATAAGAACATGGACTGCTTATTCTGCAGGAATGTCAGACCCAACATGTCTTTTTGGATTTAACTCTCTGTGCTGCCGACGGATAGGATACACTAGGCTTGCCGTCTATGACATGTTGTCTGAATAAAATTGGTGATGTGTCTTTCTGGTTGAAAGCTTTATTGAAGCAAGCATTCTTTGTCCTGGTCAAAGATAATGAACAGCCCACACACTGGCCTGGCAATCATACTAAATAAACAGTTACCCTTCTGCACATGTGTGTGTCTTATGTTTATTGCCTTTCCCCTAATTTGGTTTGTATTGCTATATTGATTGGGCTGTTGGTAATACGGCCTAACACTGGTCGTTAATCTCCCATGCGATGGGGTGCCATCGTTTGTAGCTCCATCCTTCACCACACGGCCCAACTCGTTAATGAGGTCACGTGAACTTTGTTAAACCCAGATGCAAATCCTTACACATAATGTCCAACAACAAGTCATGTGGTAAAACTAGCAAGTAAATGTGCAAACAATTCACTGAAAGAACAATGGATTCACCCCTCTGCCCTTTGTCTGGCTTTTGTTATTAATTTAAAAATGCGTTTTTAAAACCGCCCCTAAGCCCCTGTGCTGTAAGAAAGGCACACTTAAGGATGTGAAATACTTTTTATTTAATCACTAATGTGTTGTTCAGTGAACCGTTGTTGCGCCAGATTGACACCATTTTTATGCGGTCCCATTAGTGTCACTCAGCCTCATCTTGAGTCATTAAAATAAACCAGCCATGTTTCCAGGGAGGAATTTTGCCGGGAATACATATTAAAAGTATCTATGATTTCAGAAAGAGTGAGTCTTCTTGTATGGCTATATTGACGCATTGGCTCTTTTGTATGTATGTGAGTCCGAAAATCTTTTATTTGAAAGTCAATTTAGAGTGCAGAATGGATGCATAATTCAAAAAGCGACTGAGAGCTTTGCTGTCCCTTAGATAGGTAGCTCTGACCTCCAACCACAGGCCTCGGACCTGCAGCCCTGCTCGTCGCACCATGATAAACAGCCTAGCCGTACATTAGACATATTAAAAATTGTGTTAAATATCTTGCTGAATTCTGAGATGACACCTAGTAACACAGAAGAAAATCACTGGATAAGTTAGGACCAACAGAGTGGTGGAGACTGTTAAAGACCTTCATCGGGGATAACAAAAAAAACATAGAGGCATTGAAATTATTCCATCAAAAAAAATCCTCCATACCTTAGCCGGTCAGTACGTCCAAGAGGAGAGAGGTAAATTCATATTATTGCATGGGTGTTAGGCCTATTTGCATCGTAGCATGAGCTCTATGCATAAGAATGCTATTGTGTCATGGAACAGAACCATAACCCTGCACAGTATACAATCACTGCCACTGCAGCAGGCATTTTGACTTGTTCTTCACAATTTACAATATGTCGATTCGGGTTGAGAATCATCACTACACCTTCCCCACTTTCCTGGTCCTGTGCCACCAATATACTCCTGATTATCCTGATACTGGGTCTTATTGGCTACTTGGCTCTGTTGCTTCTAAGTCAGTATGGGTCAGGTGTCACTGAATCAGCCCAGTGGTGGTAATAGACAGCCTGATCTATCAATGTACCACATACCAATGCACCAATTAAGAAGCAGCAATGGGCTATCAATCCAGCACCACATGGCGCGAAAGCTGACATATCATTAATAATGTGGATTTTAATAAAGTGCATTTGTCCTGGGAGTGCTTTCTGGGGTGCAGTTAGGCACACTCATACGATTCCGAATATCGAATAACTCTGGATCAGGGACCAATGGAGGCTATTAGCCAAAATATTTCATGTGTGAATGACATCATCATTTTTGAGCTATCCTTAAAGCAATGTTGTTATTAATCCTCTCATCTATTTAAGGCTACAGTCCTCAAATATACTGCCCTTAACCACCAGGGGGCATTCTAATCTGGTAGGCTGTCTCAGTGGGCTGTACCAGTGGAAGGGAACAGTTCTGGTTTATGACACATTAGTAAATGTGATTGTTAAGGAATGGGCCAGATAGGGCAACATATTGGGTGTGTAAAGCAGCAAGTTACAGCATGTTTCTGTGTCCTACAGATATAGCCGGACGATCTATCCTGCTCTCCCTCTTCAGTCTGACATGTACCCCCACAATGACAGAATTATGAGCTTTGTCATGAGCAGCAAACATCCCACTTTGCTATTTATTTGCTCGAAGTCCGGCCATTCTCATTTGGATGTGGCTAAATTAGTTTACTTGGATATGGAGAAAAATATTTGTAAATGTGCTTCTAGGAAGGGTAGCATTTTGAACTACTATTCTTAAAAGGAGGGAATTCATCGCATGCATGCTAATAGATACATACCATTGGGATATGATTTCACTTGTTTGATGTGAATTAACATCATTTTATGTAATTTAAAATGTTTAAAGTAGCCCAAATCCACACAGCTACCCTACAGAGTAAACTCTAATTTTAATGCTTGCATGGGGATTTTGCATTAGCGTACAGCTATTAACTGTAACTTTCTGTTAAACCAATAGTAGTGTCATTATTATTCTCTGGGTGTGTATTTTCCATCCAGTGGCAGAACTGACCAAAGAAGGCAACCCCCCCCCCCCATCAAGTGGGAAAGGGGCCAAAGGTGTCATTCTCTCAGGGGTTAGGTGCTCAGCTAAAGGGCACACTCCACTGTGTGGAACAGAGCCTCCAACCTCTTTGAATTTAACCAACAGGTGACCTGCTCCCCCGGGATTCCCCCCTATTGTCGCTGTAATTTTTATTTTAATTTCTGGAGATTGTGTTCCAAATGGTGTGTGTGTGTGCTGACTAATGTGTAATTATCAGTCCGCTTCAGCTTTGCTTCTGCTGAAATTATATGATGGCTGCACTGAAAAACCTGCAACAAATTCATTGTGGTTTTCCTGTTGCACCTTCAGTTAATTGAAACAGCAGATCATCATTCAGTCAATGTAAGGCAGAGGGTGCAGCGGAACTGATCAGTGTACAGACCAGGCGGCGTCGCTATAATATAAATCAGAGCTGGTAAAAACACCAAATGGAGAATGATTTCAGCTAGCCACACAATTGCTGAAAGCAAGGGATTTCCTTTAGGCTATAACAAATCCCAAAAAATAACAATGGACACATGGAATAAATTACTTCCCTCATGAAAATGTAATAAATTCCACTCAAATTCAGTCCTCGGTTCATCTCTCGCCAATTAGGACACAAGATGGGATACATTTCCTTAGTTTAAATTGGTTGATTTGTGCTAGGCAAGAGTGATAAAAAACAACAACAAATCTCAATTTAAACTGTGGTTTGGCCTTAAGGTTTGCTGGAGGCAGCGTGTGACACAGAGAGACTGAGGAATAATTACCAGAGTGCCATGTTCTCTGGCGACGCTGAGCACCGCTGCCCCGTGTGGCGGCTGAGAGCCATCACCCGCTACCCTCATTATGCTTCCTCAGTGATGTCATGTGTGTCAAGGACATTCTCACACGCTGATTTGGGGCCATAAGCTGACAGTGCAGCCAAGACAGATACATTATATTGAAAATGTTGCGGCAAACTTTTGTCTGGGTGCCATTTAGAATAAAAAGTCTATGATCCTAATCAGTAACCGATAATAATACTGACAGACAATACTGACTGACATTCCAGGGAGCAGTTTTCTAAATGGATAGCTGGACATCTGGTAATTGCATTGATTTCTGGGAAGTACTCCACCAGATACAAACCCCGAAACTGAGATCCAGCCCTTACTGTAACCCCCCAAGCTGCCTGCTGCAGGCAAGATATCCAGCCCTACGCAATTTAAAATCCAAAACTGCCAACTACGAAATTAAACTCAGAACGACAGCATCAATGGACTGCAGATGGTGAAGTACAAATTGAACAGAGGTGCAGACAGCTGAGAAGGATGGAGCCCATGCTGCACCTTTCTCCAGATACTCCATGGCGAGTAGCCTGCATGTAGCGCCTAGACTGAGCTCTGGCACAGGCTCTCTAGGATGCAGAGTATGTACATGTGTGCAGAAACCAGATTGTTATAAAAGCCTGTCATTTACTCAAGAGACTGGCTCTTAAAACAGCAAAACACAAGAACTGAAATTGTCCTATGTAATCATAAAAAAGGTTGCTCAGTTTATATTAAAAAATAAAACGGGAAAACAAAAGAACTGAAATTGTCCGATGTAATCATAAAAAGGGTTGCTGAGTTTTTATTTGTAGTTTATATCTGTAGAACTTGTACATGCTGGAACCATGGCCCTGTGTCTTACTCCAGTGAATCTGCTCCCTGCATATAAATGTTTCACACCCATGTCGATATGCTGATATATGTGTCATGAATAGCAAACATCAGCTGTGAAGCCTCATGTGTGGGACTTTAATGTGTGGGGTTTCCTGCGCACTGTCTGCAAGGCCCTGGGCATCCCTGCTCTTCTTTCATTGGCCCACTGTATTTGTACATCACTACCTAATGCATTCATAATTGGTTTTAACCAAAGAATACATGAATATAAATGGTTAAAATTGTACCATAAATGAATAATCAGTGGGAGAAAAGTTTAGAATAAGAATCTAATTTTATTAAGTCTCAGAGTAAAGAGCTGGCTTCATTTTCTCTGATATCTTTTTCAAAGAACTCAACATTTAGCAAGGAGGGAAAAAGACTTTTAAAAATCATTTCATACATATAAGGTTTACTGCTTTAATAACTGACATGCTCCCAATTTGCATTTCAGGGCATGAAAGAGAAGAGAATAGTGAAGAGAATTATGAAGAAAGTGTGGTGCTGCCTCATGCCGAGAGCGAGGACTTATTATGTGTGACTGGCTGTCAGAGACCGGAGGCTCCGGTGCTGGGCCCAGAAGCGCAGAGGCGACTTCTTGCGAGCAGCGGTGTCAGTCAGGCGCTCAAATGCTACCGATTTCAGCAACACCGCAAACCGAGAGTTACGTGACTTGGAATCAAGCTCCCTTTGAAGCATCATGGGAACTGACATCCACTAAAACTCATGCCTCAGGGAAGAAGGACGCTGTTTCAGGACAGGCAACTATACCTGGGACTCGTTTTCACAAATATACCCTGTAACAGCTGGGTCTTAGCCGTCTGTTAAGTGAAATTACCTTCCCAAGTGATGACTCATTACTGGGGAGAATATCACAGTGCAGCTTTTTTAATAATCTATGTATTAATAGAAATAATGATGGAGTATTTAAACAACACTTGACATTTATACAAAATACATTTTCTTTCTGGGAAATTAAATACATACAGTGGAAAGAAGTGCTTTGGAAACCAATCCTTTCAATGATGCAGTTATTGTAATTTCTAATTTATTCATCTTTAAAAGCCTAATTTTAAGAGAAGGTTGTCTTTAATGGTGAATTCAGGAAATAATTTATTATTACTTCTACATTTGTGTGTGTGGGTTATGTGTATATTACATTGTGGAGGCCAAATGTAATTTTCTGGTCCCCACAAGGGGAATTGTCATAGTTGGGATTAGGGCTTTTCTGAAAGAAATGAATGGATGTCCCCATTTAGATAGGTACAAGAATCTGTGTGTGTGTATGTGTGTGACAGAGAGAGAGAGAGAGAGAGAGACTATTCCACATAGCTCTATGTGGAGTGTAAGTATGGGAGCAGGCTGATGTGGATCTTTCAAAATCGTCCATAAGTAAGAAACAGTTTAACTTACTTATGTACTCAGTGGCCACTTTATTAGGTCCACCTTGGTTCATAAAGATGTGAATACATGGACTGTGTTTAGATGCATGTATTTTGAGCATCATTCTGCCTGATTTCAACCACTGCTCTTTAACCAATTTAGCAACATTACGACACACTTTAGAAAGCAAGTCAGCTGTAATTATGAGGGCTGATTGGGAATTAGCTGGAAATTAGCACGTTATCTGATGTAACGTGCCGAGCGGAGCGCAGCTCTCATATAGACGTAAGGCCTGTTGTCAGCTGCCATCTTCGCAGATGCGGGTCTCACCCTGGGAGACAGACTCGCATGTGGCCCGTTCGCTCCTAACGTCGGACCCAGGAATAGAAACGCACAGCAAACCACAGCTTTTCATTTTCTCCTCTTTTTTCCCCCCAATGGTGCTGAGTTAAAAGGGAGCCGTACCCTTTGGGGAGCCACAGAGAGCTTTGTAGTCTGAGAGCAGCAACACGGGCGGTTTGTACCATTCGTTTTGATGTGGAGCAGATGAGAGTTTTTTAGCTAGGAGAACGGAAAAAAGACAATTCCCTGCCAGGATGTGTGACGATGCATTTTTAATGATCGTAGTTAAAGGATTACTGCTGGTATCTGCCTTCTGTTATTTTTTCCTTTCATATTTGATGCAATTAGACATTGCTGCAACACGGCAATAAACTGCCAAATCCACGGCTCCATGCACCAGGTGCCTCACCGCTCTTTCAAAGGTATTTCTGCTATGGATTCTTGGCAGGTAGCCACTAAAAGGTGACGCGTTAAATGGCGCTAGAGCAGTGCCGTACCCTCACATTTAACTTCAGAGACACCAGTATCAGGTGATGCTGGCTGCGACATTCTTGGAATATGGGTGTCGTCTCATTTGCTTGCACGATTGTCTTATGTGGGAGGTGACAGGTTCCCCCTTTCACCGCTTAGCACGCTTCCTGCAGGTGTCTGTTGTTACAAAGTGAGCAGCATGCGCCGAATTCGGCTCAGCATGCGCTGTGCCTGGCACCGACTCGGAGTGGCGCGGTTAAATTTAACCTTTGAGCAAGAACTGTAGGTCAGTAAAATACATTAGTTTCATTGTGTGTGATTTCTGACCATAATGTCCCTGTCTCTTAGATTCTCTTAGCGTTTTGCAGGTAATTTGGGTTCCTTGGGGCCCTGAAAACCTCCAAAATGGATGCCATTCTCACTATCCCACATCTGACCCGCGCTGAAGACTGGTACTGGTCCTTCAGTTTTATGAACACGCAAGCCTCTATTGCTATAGAGCGCTGTGACCCTGTGACAATGTGACCTTAACCAGGTTCTGACCACCCATGCCTTTCTAGAATTCCTTATTTCTAGCACGATACTGAGATTCTCTGAGTGGACCAGGAAAATGATTGCTTTGTAAAGTGCAGCTTTTCGGGGAGGAAAGAGTGTGCGCAATTCAGAGAGATTTTCTGTTTGCTTGCCCGTGAAGCCAACATGTATCTCATTTTGTTCTCTTTTCTCATTTTCCAGCCACTTGTCCTGATGAGGGTCTGGGTGGCAGCCTGCCCAGCAGGTCAGACCAGACCACTTTTTCACCGGCTTCAGACTCCAGCATGTTATTGGCGGTCCCAAGTCATGTAGGAAATATAAACTCTCCAGTGTCTCCCGGTGCCATCCAGGTGTCATCCTCATAAGATGCCTGACCACCAGAGCTGGCTCCTCTTCGTCTGAAAGAAAGGCCCTATTTTCAGGGCCTTCCTCATCTCCTCACCCAGTCACAGAGAGTGAGACTAGCAGCCCTGTGGAGAAACCTCATTATGGCCACTCCTATGCATGATTTACTCAGTACAATACATAAAGAAAGGGCATAGATTAACTAGAAACTGCATCTTAAAACATAACTCCTGTTTTACCTCCTTAGTGCCTGCAAAACGGCAGTCACGGAACCAATCCAACCTGCCAATCTCACATTCGCTCTTACTATCATTCATGAATAAATTCCCAATGTAAACTCATTCACTAAGTGTTTCTCATCACTGCCGCTTCACACATGGCATAAAATTTCAGTCAGAGATTCCAGTTCTGAGTCAGATGAGCCCAAAAGCACAACATCATTTGCAAATAAGAGGGGTGCCATTTCTAGCTCCCCAGTGCAGATGCCTTTCCAGCGAGAACTTCACCTTAATATCTTTCTCATGAAAATCATACACAGGAGATGAGACAAGACACATACTTGTGAACACCCCCTCGAAACGCCTTCAGGTTTGTGCCAAGGATGTGGACACAGCTCTCTTAGATAGGGATCAGATGGAACGCAGTAGCAGCTCAGCTACACCAGATTCCTACTGCAGCTTATGGTTCGATCTACAGCTCCACAGGCAGGTTGGAATCTATTTTGTTCCCGCTCAGTTCTTGGCTTTATCATCATGCACTGGCTCCTCCCCAGCATCCTTGCATAAACAAAGACGTGGATCAACCATATCACCCCAACAGCACCCAACACATTCAGTGTCTAAGGATGAATTTCATCAACCCTTACAGCCTTTCCCCTACGCAATGAATATTGATGAGATAGGTGCCAACACACCTGTAACAGTTTGCATACTGTAAATGATCCATCAGTCTGCAGTGTCATTGTCAGTGCCCCCCACATCCATCAGTTTGCAAAGTCAATGTGATTTTTAGGAAAAAAAAAGGTACAATAATAGCCTTTTTACAGCCCATTACCGCAACTTCAGCTGCAGTAACAGACTCTAACATTGCCTCCTGGTGAGAGGGTACATCCACCGGGTTACATAGCTTCTCAAGGTGACCCCCCCGCCCCATGTGAATGCAGTCTGATGTGCCGCTCTGGCCGGAGGTGTTGAACAATTTGGCAAATCATCTTTGGGGACACCTGAAAGCCATCACTAAACTCCTCCCATGCTTAGCGTTGGCCTCCACTAAGGCTGCCTGTAGCTAATAGCTAATAGCTAATCTCTTATCTTCCGGACCAGGTCAGACTCATTCCCCTCCAACACTTCACATCACTGAAGCCAGTGTGCATTGGTAAAGTCTAATCGTGCCGATAGCAACCTCTTATCTTGTGGGTGCTGACTCCACATGTAAATACTTTCAGTTTAGACAGCAGGCACTCACCAGCAAAAACCAGCCTCCAGGTGTAGGTCCCAGAAGCCGTTCTCCAGGTAGGGTACCTGTATTCTTCTTGCTACCTTTCATTATGATTCTGTTGAATCCTAGGGTGTAGGAGAGAGATTGATATCGGGGGACTCAAATGAATAATTTAAACGCAAAGGTCTCTTTACTAGAGGGGGACAAGTGAAGCCAAATGAAATATTGGGAGGTGCATGCCCCCCTGCCATCGTTTATCGTAGTTTGCCCACATACCTGTTTGGCAAGGGGGGGCACTGAAGCATCAGAATACTCTGATGGCGGGTTGTTAAGGCATGAAGACCCCTCCACCACGCTACGGTCACGGTCTTTTGAGGGCTATGTTCTCATCTCATATTTATTCAAAAAAGTAAAAAATAAACCCTTTAGACGAACAAATGAAGCACAAATCTAATAAACCATCTGGCTTTTGAATATGGAGACGAGTTCAGTTTTGTAACGCTGTATTTTTTAGGAATCCTACTGAAGCTTCATTGATCTCACCTTCGAACAATAATTTTTTTTTTTTAAATAAATAAACATCAAAAGTTTTTTTGATTCTAATTGCTTCTGCTTGTGTTGAAAGACATACAGAAATACGGCTGGGAAGTATGTATTTTCAGCAAACTATCATGACATGTTATAACAGGTAAAATCAATATAACAAAAAGAGGTCGCGCTTGGCTTCAATGTGCTCACTGAAGACGGCATTATCTGTGTCTCTGTGTTGTGTGCAGACTCCCAATATAGTTGGATTGATGCCATGTGCGACCTTTTTGTTATATTGATTTGCTGGGGTCCAGCACTCTTACAATATCATCAGGAGTGAAGCCTGTATTTTTCCGCCATATTGATAACAGGTAAAATCAGCTCGTTAAATAGGTACACCAATAACATGTCAATACTGTCAATTCTTTTAATGCTATCTATCTATCTATCTATCTATCTATCGTTTGTCTCATTATTTAATTGTGTATTGTTGTCAGACTTGGACAAAATGATCACAGACAGTAGAAGCATCCATCTTGGGAATTTCACGTACAGAGCACTGGACTAAACACATTTCACCACGGATTAAACATGAGCGATGCTTTGTGGTAGCCATCAGGAAAAAGAGCACGATGATTTATTCATGAGCGGTGGCTTCAGGTTCCACTAGCTGCATCTGCAGCATATGGTTTGTAAATGAAAGCAGGTGTAGGCGGTAGCGAGGTGGTCGGTATGGTCGACGGACAGGCTAATGCCAGGGAAGGGAAGCTGCGCTTCTCAGCCGACTGCCTCTGCCAAGATTATGGAGGCAAGCGCCAAAGAGCCCATTCTGCTCCAGCTAAACTACAATATCTATAATCTCATTCCACTTTCAGTCTGCTTAAATACCCACAA
The DNA here is from genome assembly GCA_026774425.1 of Petrocephalus zakoni. Lineage (NCBI taxonomy): Eukaryota > Metazoa > Chordata > Actinopteri > Osteoglossiformes > Mormyridae > Petrocephalus > Petrocephalus zakoni. The sequence continues at coordinate 19,330,714 of JAODKN010000016.1, read as the reverse complement.
GAAATAGCACTAGCACACATGCATATATTTTAAAACAATAAAATAAAATAGACATCATGTAGTTTTAAATTACTACAACTTAAAACAACAATTAGTTTAAAAAAAAAACTGCAAAAGTCGTGATGTTTTCAGATAACTGAAATAATCATCCTTCTGGATGAAAGCACCTGTTTATTGCTTTCTTATTCCATTTTTGTTTTTTTTTTGCTAAACCATCTGTCATATACTTTTGGACAAGGGGAAAAAAGTCAATACATTAGTATGCATGGCAAACATTAGAATGACAAAGCATTTTAAAAAGCACAGACTTTGAATCAGTGTGGCTCAGTGGGAAACCTGGTAAGCATACACCTCCAGGCCTGGCGTTTAAACGGCACCTCCACTCCGTCCGAGCGCAGGCCGCATCCCCCCACTGCACTTCCCTTTGCAGACCAAAGCCTCGGCTCCTTGGTGTCCCAAAATTGCCTGTGGAGCATTATTGCGTGTCAGTGCCTTGTGATGAACTGGCTTAAGGCCCCCTTGTGACTCAGACCAGCATAAGCAGTTAGAACATAGATGAATCTGAATAGTTCTTTGTATTGATTCGACAGAGTATACATCAAAACAGATGTACCTATACATAAAGCAAATAATGGCAGGAAATAAAGAGACATCAGTGTGCGTTTACTGTTTTAAAAATGGGTATGTGAATACTACTACTGCTACTACAGATACTACAACTAATAATAATAATAATAATAGTAATAATAATAATATATTGATCATATTGATACTATTCAGTATGAAGTGTAAATTAAATTACCCCTGCATAAATAACATAATAATGGCACACTGTATACTTTGTTATAGGAACCATGTAGAAACATAATTATTACAGTAAGTTTAATCTTATTCAATGAAGCACTCTACTAGAGGGTTCTAGGGCCCCTTATGGTGTCTTGTTTTACATATTGGCTTTTATAGATGTGATTTATGGAGGTCTCTGCAGTATTTATGACAGTGTGGGAAGTATAAATATCATGACATGGGCTGGTCCATTTTCAGAAACGGTCCCAGAGGTAAACAAGCATTCAGATGAGAAAAAAGAAATAAAAAAATAGGAAGTGCAGTCCCAGTGTGTCGCTGCTAATTTGCAACTGAATCCATCAAGCTATGGTGGCCGACTCGAGCCTACAGTGAAGCTCCATGGTTACAAATGTGTTGTTTTGTCAGAAAATTAATTTTCTAGTTTTATGGGGATCACAGCCTTGCAGCCTTCTTTGCATGGCCAACTGAAGCAGATCGTGTTTGAAAAGAACTTACTTTATAAAGGACACTCATCTGGCTAAACTTGCATGCTCAATGTCACATGTATAATAGCTATAAAAAGGCTTTCAACAGTTTACTTGCTTACTTTTTCACCATATATATGTTTATATAGACAAGAAATCCATGACAGCTTATGGACAGTAACAGAACATGATGGCTGTGACAATCTGTCATAACTATTTTATTTTTATCAGCAGATATTTTTCCTTCTTTTCTCTTGGAATGTATGTCCTGAATAACTTTTTATTTCCTGAAAATAACCCTTCCCTGAGTTTCCAATTACTGCAGAGGTAATTGTCTTTGCTGAAGCCGGGACTTTCGTTAGTCTCTTAGCATTGCATTCATGCGTCTGTTTTGATAATGATGATTTTATTTTGATTTGACTTACGAAACAAACAAAAAAAACCCTAAGATCTCAATTTTGGTGAGCAGACAAAAGTCTGGTCCCCCAGCTGGAGTGACTGTATGTGATCAATAGATATTAGACACAAGAATCCCATGTCAGTAAAACTGACTTGAATGTTCTGCTGAAAACCATACTAGTTGTTGAAATCATATGGAAAGGAAATGTTTCCGAAAACGAGATCGCCTTGGTGTGGTATTGCTTAACAACCAACAGATGGTGTACCAAAAATATATATCATATGTGTAATATATGTATATTTAGTCATACCTGTCTAAATATTATAATTATTTACTTTTTAATTTATACTTTTCAAAAATGCTCTTCAGTTTAATTATTTGCACTTAGTACAATCAGTTTTTGGTACAGAGAACAGCCCCAAACTTGAGACCTCTTGACTATTGCCATGAATGTATTTAGACCAGCATACGAGACCAGGATAATTATTGCCCAACTGCCTAATATTCACTGCATTTTATTTAAATTACCGAACATGCCGTATATTATAAAAAAAATGCAAAAGCTTACCTATCAAAAGTTAAAATACTTTCTTGAATTCTGTATTTTCAATTTTATTTGATATAAATGTCATCTGAACAGAGTTGCCCCAAATTGAACGAAAGGAACAGCATCACATTTGGCTAATATGCCTGTTGAAGTTATATGGTAATAAGAGTCTTTTAAATGAACACACACGCCTGTCAGAGTTAATACTGTGACCTTTTTTTTTAATATTGCTGTCAAATCATTTAGATCAAACTCAGGAGCCATCACTGTTTTTACTGGTGATGTCAGTCAAGGTAAGGAAAACATGTCTCTCTCTCTCCAATTGGAAATTAAAGCAAATTTCACAAAAATATATATATATGAGGACATTTTGTGTTTCTGTCTAAGTAACAGGTGTGACTAGACATCTGTGAGTGCACTGAAGGGACCTAAGCATTTCTGATACTCTTGTTTGCCAATGTTTTATTCTGCATACATATAACGCCATTTCATCACAAATCTACATTATAGTTTATAGGAAACAATTGAATACACGTATTACAATAAATTCTATGGGACTTCTCAGTGTCTTTATGAATTCCAGAATTCTTATCTGTAACTGAACAGCATTGTGATGGCTACAGACATGTGGCATATCCTTATCATCTACCCTGCAGTTACCTGGCTGCACTGATCCCCATTGCCCTTTGCTGTCCGGAACAGGCCGCAACACCCTGTGTCCATGATAGGTGGTTGGATGAAGGATGGATGGATTATTTAACTGAATATACCTCTGACAACTGTTTTCAGTGCCGAAATGAAGGCTACCTTTTTATGTTACCTGATGCTTTTTCTGCTGAATTTGTTTCATAGCATTCAGTTTATACCACAAATGAATCCACCCCCCACTCCTTCATAATGTGCTGGAGAAGATGAGCAGAGGTATGTCTTTGGCTAAACGGGCCAGAAAAATGTCTTTCAGAACCTGTCTAATGCCGCACAAAACATGAAGCTGTTGTCTTTACTCTTGACTGCAAAGCGAACTACTTTCCTATCCTCATACGAAAAATAAAATAAATAGTTTTTAAACTGAATGGCAC
>JAODKN010000016.1:19293391-19305754 GCA_026774425.1 Petrocephalus zakoni | reverse complement strand
GTGGAAAACCCCCCAAAAGTGAGCTGAACTGAACCGTGTCGTGCCGTACTATGCAGTGGAAAAGCGCCATTAGAGTGTTTGTTTCCAAAAATCTATCTTGGTCTCATCTGAGCAAAGCACACGGTCCCAGTTGAAGCCCCAGTACCACTTAGCGAACTCCAGACGTTTCGTTTACGATTGTGAGTGAAAAAAGGTTTTTTCCGTGCATGCCTCCCAAACAGCTTGTTGCCATGTAGATAGCGCCTGATGGTTGTTTTGGAGACTTTGTGGCCCCAAGATGCTACCATTTGTTGCAATTCTTTAACAGTGAGCTTAAGAGAACTTTTTACCTTACCATCCTCCTCACTGTGCGTGGTGGCAAAATAACCTTGCGTCCTTGTCCAGGCTTGTTTACCACTGTTCCAGTTGTTTTAAACTTCTTAGTGATTCCTCTGACAGTAGATATGGGCAGGTGCAGGCGAGGGGCTGTTTTCCTGTAGCCGTTGCCTGACTTGTGAAGGGCGACACACAGTTGCCTTACTTGAATGGTGTGTTCCTTTGTCTTTCCCATGTTGAAGAGTGGATAAGAGAAATGGCCTCTGTGTCACGTCATATTTATACCCCAGGGAAACAGGAAGAGAGGAATTACTAATTAAATGTTCCTAGATACCCTGATCAACTTTGTAAAGTACTGTAGAAATGACAGAAATACTTCACAATAGCTATAGCTATTAATAGCTATTGCTACATAAATGAACTCTTATTATCTCAATATAGTTAAATGTATATCACTGCAACAAAGTGTATGATTCGGGCAACCGTCCCATTGTCAAAAATGGTCAACTGGTCAAAAATGACCCGTCACTATGTTTAACAAAAGAAAAACCCCATAAATGCTTTTTTTTTTCAACTGTAATTTAGACTTCTCCTAATATGATCCCAACATTATAAAATGTGAAACATTACCTTTGCTCATATTTCCATGAAAATTGTACAAAGATCACCTCAGGATCGTTTTCGAGCCAGCAGTCACAAAATCTGTTTAGCCTTCTGAACCTCAAACCACCCCCCACCGGTGAATTCAGCGTCACCACCTTAGCTACTGTGCGGTGAGCGTACCGTGCAGAATGGCTGCCCACGCATCATCCAGGTGGGGACCACACAGTGTTGTTGAAGTGGCTTCTCATTGGTTCTGCAAAGTGCTTTTGGTGTCTTGAAAAGCACTATACAAATGTAACTTTCATTCATGTTCATTCATTCATTGTGAAGCACTGTATAAATGTAACATTCATTCCTGCAGCGCCATAAATCCAAAGAAGGGAGCACCTCCCCTGCACAGCAGCCTCTGCAGCGCTAGTGAAAGCTGGTCAGGGGCCTGACTCTGGTCCTGATCCGCCTTGTGTTTTTGGCCTTGTGTTGACATTGTTTCTCTCCCCACAAGAGGAAACTTAGTTTTATGAAAATCTGTGACTACAATAAAAAAAATTAATGGCAAATGATTTATATTCTGTTTGGTTACTTATGCTTAAGATTAGGGCTGGGTAGGGGTTAGGGCTTAGGGGTTAGAGTTAGGATCAGGGATCTTCCCATATAAATGAGTGTACGGTCCTCACAAAGAGATGAAAGATGGGTGTGTGTACATGTGTATGCAAATGTAATTTAAATATATATGCAATATATACTGCTTTGCCCTAAAAAGGTCACTATTTGAATTTAAATCAGAAAGTACATAAGAGCCAATGACTGGATCATAATTACAGCTCAGCAGCGTTATGCAGCAATAAAGTGAAGTCACCTGACTACCTGAATCTACTGAACAGGCAGGTTATCCCATCTATGGATTATTTCTTCCCTAATGGCATGGGTACATTCCAGGACGATAATGCAAAGATTCATCTGGCTTGAATTGTGAAAAATCTTTTTCACACATGAATTGGCCACCACAGTGTCTTGACCTTAACCACACTGAATGTCTTTGAGATGTGCTGAAGAAGACTTTATGAACCACATACAGTTTATGTGGTTCCACTCCCCTATCATGAATGCAAGATCTGAATGAGAAATGAATGCAAATCTGGATGAAAAAAACTGTTGAGATGTTGCATAAGCATATGGAAACAATGCCATGATGTGAAATCATAATCAAAGCTAAAGGCGGTCCAACAAAATATTAAAGTGTGCAACTTTTTGGCCAGGCAGTGTATGTACACAGTGACTGCCTCAAAAGGTTGTGCAACAAAATATTAGCTTAAGGGTACCATCTTTATTAACATATTTATTATTATTTTTTATTACTTTATTATAGTTAATATTCAATAAATCTTTATTTATTATTACTTTTGTTCAAGTTATTTCAATGAACATGTGGGTTTTACTTTCCTTAACGGAAGGGTATCACCAGTTTTGTCCACGTGTGTATGTATTTAATTGTAGATGATGTGTTATATATAATTCTGGATTCAGCTCTGTTTCCATTCAGCAGGAACCATATAAATGATGATAAAACAATTTGCTCTCACAGAGGGCCAGCTGATATTTCCCCTGTCACCCTGTCACAGCGTTACAAACCTCCGAAGCAGCAACTAACAGAGCTTAAGCCCCACACCCCATCCCCCCATCCTCCTGCACCCTCTCCACCTGACAGATGTTCTGGTATGAGAATCACTACGGCCCACTTCTGCCATCAAGCTGAGAATCCCGTTAGACGTTCTCCAGCTTCTGGCTCAGTACACATGTAGGCCAGCCCATACTATGCGGCATGATGGGATACCTTTGTCAGAAGCCTTTGTATATCCTTCAGCTGAATGCCAAACCATAATAAACACATAGAGGATATTATTGTTTTACTAGTAATACTGAATAAACACTATCCTTAATAAGAGTTACAATAATCAGATTTCAGACTTTTGCCAGGCTGCAACTGCCTGTCAGTTTGGCTATGATAGATACTCTCCAGCTGTATCCGAGCAAACTGCCTCTCGGTTTGGCTATGGTACACACTCTCCAGCTGTATCTGAGCAAACTGCCTGTCAGTTTGGCTATGGTACACACTCTCCAGCTGTATCTGAGCAAACTGCCTCTCGGTTTGGCTATGGTACACACTCTCCAGCTGTATCTGAGCAAACTGCCTCTCGGTTTGGCTATGGTACACACTCTCTAGCTGAATCTGTATCGAGCACATGTTGAACATGCACAATTGGTTGTTTTCCGCTGCTTGCTTGGTTCAGCGATCACCACCGGGCCAACGCCATGCTCACCAAACAAAGGTTGTTAGGAGAAGCACTGACCTTAAACTGCAGGAATATATTTGGAATGCATTGGACACCGTTACCATGGTCATATGTAATTAATGCACAACATTAAGAATATGTATACAGTCGCTCCCCATGTTACGATGGGGTTACATTCCGAAAAACCATACGGTGAAAATGCATTTTTATGCTGCACACCTAACCTAACAAACATCATAGCATCACCTAGCCTACCTAAAACACGCTTAGAACACTTTCATTAGCTTACAGTTGGGAAAAATCATTAACATAAAGTATATTTTATAATAAAGTGTTGAAAATCTCATACAATTTATTGAATAAATATACAAAGGGAATACCCATCGTAAGGTTGGAACATCATAACACAGACCATAGTAATCCGGGGAGCAGCTGTATATATTTTTACACTGAATTATTGATTATGTGATTCATGTTGTGCACTGCTCTACGACACAACTGCCTGGCCCCACTGGCCCCTAATGTAAGGACACCCATGGTGCAGTGGTATATGACGTTATGAACAGCTGGGAGCCAAGAAAGCTAAGGAGGACTTCGTAACTTACTCATGGTACATTTATGCAGAATGCCCTACATTTAAAATAAGGTTTTAAATAAGTTAAAAAAGTTAAAAAAGGATTTGAATCCCAAGGCAAGCTTATAAAGATTCTCCTTCTAATGAAACTCTTAATGTGTATTCAAAGAGGAATGATGATAGAATAGAATAAAATAGAAATGCCAAGGAGAAGTAAAACAAACAAATGAAGCATGTAAAAATACTGATAGAAAAAAATCACTCTGCTGCACTAATAACAGATCGTTTTATGAAAATCGCACCTATGCCATTAGACGTCAGTTTAGTTTGAATGCCTGGACCAGAACAAACCCAAAGCAGCCTCTCTCCCAGTGCAAAGTGGACTTCCTTGGCAGAAGAAGACAACCCCCCTCTCCCCCTTAGGGTTTGATTGGTAACAATGAATTACATTAAGTAGGTCATGCCTGATGGAGACAAGAAGCTTCCATCATTGCACTGCTATGCAGAAATTGATGCAGCCAATGCATTAGGAGATTGCATATTGATAAGAGCAAGATTTATAATGCGTAGCATAAGGGCAGCAATCTTTCAGTAAAAATAAATTAATATGCAGCTGTGACAACTGTAAATGTTTAATTTGTAGCCCTATCCCTTATGCACACATGCACACACTCTCAGTGCGGAAGATGTGGGTGCGGTATCATTGTCTGAAGTTTGTTACAATTAAATAATTTATTCATATGAAATATCCAGCCAACAATTATTTTTAAGATGATAAAAAGTATTAATAATTATTATTTACTATTATTGAAAATCCAAGAAGGCTCAGTGTCATAGGCTAGTGCTGGTCAACCCATTAGCCGCATAGGCAGCCTCTCAGAATGCTATCATCTGTGTGGGCCCCGATTTAGCAAGCCAATTTCACTTTGTCTCAGACAGGGGGCGCTGGCGGGGAAGCTTGCCTTTGGTACCAAATGGGCTTCAACCGATACTGATACAAGGAACCAGTTTGATCATATTGTGCTGCATCTTTGCTGTTTCAGTTGAGCCCATTTGAAGCGTCCTTCTTGCTAGAGACTCTTCATAGATTGTATTGTAGACTTTCAGATTGTATCTAAAAGTGCAGTAGCATCAGATGTTTTCTTTTATTTCTAGAGGTTTGCTTGTGGATTTGTGTAGAGGAAATGCAAAAACAAAAAACAGAAATAGAAGTGAGCTGCTGTGATACACTCAAAGAGGCTTTATTTTTCTTTTTCCATTTTTAACACTTCTACTCATGCACATTGCAACTATACAATCAATCCTCAAGACTGCACCTGGTAATCACTGTTTATACCTTGGCTGTTTTCAGTCGAAAGCTTTGATTAGTTTCTCTTTTCTAACTTTATTTATATATATTTTTTTTCTCCTAGGATTATGTCTGGAATTCAGCTATTTAAATCACGCACATTCCCATGGGAATAATGAGATCCACATTAAGTTTGGTTTGTGCCAGTTAAGAAAACTTACAGCCCCAGAGTAAGTGAACTTTGTGCTGTTTGCTCAACAACACATCTATCCATTTTGCTCATTACCCGTCTACTGCTGTATGCCTTCTAATGTGTTATTAGCTGAGCTTCTTACTCATGGGTTCAATAGAAAATCTTGCTGGGTTTGCACCTTCAACTTCAGGGTAGAAACTGCAATGCCTTTCTGTTACTCCTCCTGCTAGGCTCGCATTTCACAATCAACGTTGCACCATTATTCAATTATTCATATCTTAAGTGGGAATCTCCAGGAAGATATCCACCGCTTATTCCAGGAAGTGAAGGGCACAAGGCTCACACGTACACAATTATACTTCACGGGCAATTTAGAGACACTAATTATCCTAATTGCATCATCTATGGACTGGGAGAAGACACCAACGCAATACGGGCAGAGCATGCAAACTGCACATACAGAGGGCTGGAGGAGTTCAAACCCGCAACTCAGCAGATGTGAGGCAAGAGTTAAAACTGTGTCACTAAAAATGAAGCGATTTCAGGAGTTCATCACCTTCACAATCAGTTAACATACGTAGGGAGTAAGTAAGTTGGAGGTTATATCATCAAAGGCTGTCATTGTATCCTGTAGACTATAATGGCCTATAGCAGCATGAAGGGAATCAGGAAATATTCTCCTTAAAATCTGATTTCTAAACTGCATAACCCCAGGGAACCTAACTTGCTGGTCAACAGTTTAGAGATGGTTGAATACCCAAGCAAAAATCCATGTTGAATCATAATATTATATATTCCCAGCTAAGTATTTATCACTCCCTGTGCAGAGTGCTTATCTTAACATAATACATGTCACAAGCACCTGCCTAAAATACTGGACAGGTGCAAATTACATGCTTCAAAACAGGGAAAGAGGTCCTAATTTTGTGTTTCTGAATTTGACTGTGCCTTTATTTTTGATTTAACATATGGAACATTAGTAATCGTTCACTATGACCATCTCTGCTTTCTTGTCCCTTTCTTGTTCCTTTCTTGCCCAACACACTTTTTCTAATAATACTTCACCATTCCGAGGGAAGCCGCTACCAATATTTGCCAAGTCTGGTCTTGTGGACGAGTCGGCACTAGGATATTATTAACCTTGTGGTGTGGGTAATTTGGACACAAGGTCTCATAGTTTAATGGCAACAGAGTTATTCAGACCAGACAGTTTTGTAACAAAGTGAAGAATCCACCTTGTTCTTGACCATGCAGTTTAATGTGGGAATTGTCCATCAGAGATGCTGTAAATTCATTTATATATTCAGCAGATCATGCTAGTATGGCTTTGAGTATTAATCATGGATAAAATGAATAAAAGGATTTGTGTTGCACGGTTAATTAATAACATTTTTACTGATCTCTTGTATGACTATTTAAGAATGTGACTTTCATTATAGCAGTTTACTACTGTGCCTTTGACTAATGCTCTTGTTTGACTAGTTCTTCATTCTAAGTCCTTGTTTTCAGTCCCCTCTCTGTGGGCTATTGAGAGTCTCACCGTCTCACGTGGTTGTTTTGGGGCTACCCTGTCCCCATGTATGCCTTCTGCATGGTCTACCGATGCTCTTGTACTTCCTTTTGTTCTAAACCTGGAGAATTTTGTCCATGTTACCTTTGTTGACCCAGTGAGAATATTACTGCATTTAGATTTAGTTTAGCTATTTCCAGCTCAGCAATCTGCTGCCTGTGTTTTGGATTATGGTTTTCAGATTGAAGTTTGTTAATGAACCTGGTGCTTCTGTAATTGAATCCTTTCTTGTCTAACCGTTACACTAATCCTTTAATTAAAAATGCAGGTGGGTGTTGTACCTTAAATGTACAGAGCCCCTCAGGGGACATGACAGCAAATAAAAATGATTAATCTAGAAATGAACAACACCTATGTGGGAATGCTGTCCATTGACTACAGTTCAGCATTCAACACCATTATTCTCTAGGAGGCTCAGGAGCCTGCCGGGTGGCAGCAACTTCCTGGCAGAGAGACTCCAGACAGCCCGCATTGGAGACACCACCTCCAGCACCACCACGCTGACCACCAAAGCCCCACGGGGGTGCATGCTTGGGCTGCTCTGCTTCACCCTCCGGACCCATTGCTGTACTGCTGCATGCAGCTCCAAACCCATCATCAAACTTACTGGCATTATAATGGTGGTGGACTTCTTCTGTAGTTGAGAGGAGTCGGCATACAGGATGGAGAATCAGCAACTGATGGGCGGGTGTATATATCTTAATGTGGACAAAATGAAAGGAAAAATTGTTGACTTCAGAAGGTCCCATGCTTGTCCACCCCTCACTGCACTTGGAGGGCTGTGTGGTGGAGTCAGAAGTTCCAGATTCCTTGGTGTACACAGGCGGCTGGTCTCACTTGTTCCTCCTGTTTAGTCAAGAAGTTTGCAGCACCATCTAAGTTTTCCACAGTGGACTCCGAGGGAAAGACGGCCTCCATTAATCCTCAGCATGTTCTACAGCGCCACCATTGAGTGTTCTGAGCAGCTGCATCACTGTCTGGTTTGTATACTGTAACATCTCTGATGGCAAGATCCTACAGTGCATGCAACAAATATCACTGGGACCTCTCTGACCTCCATTGACGACATATTTATGAGATGGAATGGTAAGACCTCCAGCATTGAGGAAGATGTCTCCTACCCATCCCAAGGTGTCTTAGTCCCCCTTCAGTTTGTCAGAAGGTACCAGAGCATCTGGGCCAGTTCTGCCAGACTTGGTAACAGCTTCTTCCCCTCAACCATCCGTACTCTGAGCTATTTGCTACCCCCTCCGAAATATTTGGACACTAACTCTGCTGCCCACCAGAACATTATTTGCCATTTGTACCATTATTGCCACAGTCACCAGCATTCGTTATTTATCTCTGATATAGAAATATTTGTCCATAAAGTCTGGTATTCACACTTGAAGAATGACATGGAACTATATGGACCACCTAGGGTTTTTTGTTATTTTCAAGATATTGCAAAAGTTTTCTGAGATCTTGCAAAGTGTTCTACGGCATAATACAAATGTTTTGCGAGATAATGCAAAAGTTTTACATGATAATGCAAATGTTTTGCGAGATAACACAGAAGAAATTTTTAAAAATTCAATTTTTTTTTTTACTTCTCCCATGTCCCTTTAGGCCCTCCATGCAAATGGGATTCACACATATTTCCAAATCGTGTTAAAATGGCCGTCTCAAGAAAGTTAATCTAGATGAACTAAAAGAAGTTTTAAAAGCTATTAAAATTATCTGTTTGTGCCTAAGCTAACAAAAGCAATAACCGTTGGATTAGTAAAACTTTCTTTTTTCTCTAAAAGAAATGTATATTACTAGATATCTATAGGAGTTGCAGAAATACACCAAGGGAATTGGGCAAGTCTTGGGTTATGGGAGTGGTCAGAAGCTGGCTTCTACCCCAAAAAATGAAGATCAGAGAGACGCAGGAAGCAGCCAGGGTACAGAACTACAGAAAAGTAAGAGACACACTTTGATTAAATAGAAAAAGTAAACTGAAACGCGATAGACAGATGGTGTAACTAACAGAGCAACAATAAGAAAAAAGAGAAGAAAAATAATTTACACATAAAACTGCTAAGGAATTATGTAATTATTAATGCATATTAATGCACCCTGTATCAAACTGATGAAGTGCACAAATATTTGACACAAAAATATAAACAAATATACAATGAGTCAGACACAAGTACTGTTCAAAAGCTTCCCTCTTTATTTTGAACAACCAAACAGCTACTAACAGTTTATACTATTTTAATAATCATTTGGATCTTCATTAATTTAACAACCCTTAATGGGTTATATTAAATTGTGCACAGCGTGCATTCTTTTATGCACTCAATTAAGAATAATTATTTTGTTTGAAGATTGCCTTTGTGTGTGCCAGGATGATTTTAGCAGGTGGATAACAGCACCATTGCATTTCATGTAATACAGTTTATGTGTGATAGAAAGGGCCAGATTTGAGAGATATTTTCTAATGTAATTTAACTTGTGCCTTAAACACAAAGTAAATTATCCTGCAAATATTAACTGAACTGAAACAATTGCAAGCAGAAGAAGAACAAAGAATCAGCATAAGAGCCCTCCAGAATTGTCATGCCAAAGTTTTATCTATCGTTATAGGTATTAGGTACGTATTCTCACACAGTAACAGATATTGCAGTTTTTGAAATCAGGTGTTTTGCAGTGACTCTAATGAACTCACTCAGCTAAATCACCCAAACAGCATCCTGCCAAAGTAGGACTCACAGTGCTGAAAGCATTACGTCACTCTCGATTTTTCATCCTAACTGCATATTTTTAGAGCCAGAAATGCACATTTTTTTATTATGCTACTCTCATTTAGCCCCTCAGTGTTCAGCGGCTGAGACAATCCACTGACTGTTTTCCATGCTATTTCAAGCATCATCTGATGAATATGAAATAAAATTGTTGACTTGTTCCAGGAGTTCCTGCCAGTGCTCATTTCTAATTAAAGTTTTGTCACATTCCCTCTGATGGTTCTGCTAATTCCACACCAAATCAGGCCACATTGCATTCCGTAAGGTAAAACAGATGCTTGTACATTAATTGCACTAAATATCTTTCATTTTCTAGTCTGATAATTCTTACGTTAGCACCTCGGAGGCAGCACACTTTTTTCCCTATGTCTGAAACAGTGTGTGCTAATTGATAGGTATTTTTGTGGTGATTAATATCTAAAATAAGAGATGGAACAGTGAAAAACTCCAATTTGTTAGAGTAGAAAATAACTGGTTTTTATCACACTGTGGGGACATTGGGTCCCCACAGCGTAATATAAATATGTCCACACACACACCCACACATCTTGAGTGGCATGCTTGAATTTAACTTGTCTAATGTCTGCTGGAAACCTCAGATGCTGATCACAGGTGAGAAGTGGGTTTATATAAAGAGCATTATATATGCACATTATATATGTATAATTTCACTGGATGTTAATATCTGTGTGTGTAAATATATCTGTATATATATATATATGTACATATATACATATATATATACAGTAAACACACACACAGATATTAACATCCAGTGAAATTATACATATATGTGCCTCTTATTCCTGTTTCCTCATATTTAGCCAAAAAATTCTCCACAAGCTAAATAATTATACATTTAAACTACATTTAAAATATTGGTAGAGAGAAAATAAATAAATAAATAAATGTCAAGAGAAGTGTAATTACAGATTTGTTAGGTGTAATCATTGGTTTCTCATCATTTTGTCAACAATGTACCTGATGTAATTACCCACAGGTCATTCCAAAATAAATCACATCATTTATCTTTCAGCCACAAAGAACACGGTCTTCCAGGCATCAGTAATCATGTGGGACTCATTATTAAAGTTGGAATTTATGTTCATAATTGTTTGTCTAAATGACAATATTATGGGTGTAAAAAAATGATCACTGATCTCAAAACTTAAAAAACAACACAAAAACACAAAAAGCACATCACAGGTAAGAAAATACTAAAGCCCCTTCTATAGTGATATAGAAGACAGTACCTTTAACTAATTAAAAAGGACCGACTTAGAAACAACACAGGAAGTCCTAGTGCAAACTGAAGCAAAGCGGCAGAAGCTGAGCCTGTCACAGGCAGCCTCCTCTCCAGTGCTTCTAACTTAAGAATGATGAATGTGCATAGAACAGGCAGAAGATTAGTCCAGTCATGTCCTAAACACTCGGCACATCTCCTGATATTGCCGGATGGGGTTGCCGAATTTTCGGTAACATTTTAGTTGAGGGGCCACAAATCATAGTAGTACCTCATTGACTACTGAAGTACTACTCATGAATATGAATTAGTTAATGATTAACTAATGAACTAACTAATGAAGTTACTGCAAAGAATACATTAATCGTCATCATTGATTAATGATGAAGTAACGCATAGTTAATGGTTAATTAATGCATTTACTAGGCATGTAAGCATTATTTGTGGCCCCGCAACTAAAGTGTTACTTACTCACCAAATCAGTCACTCTTCCTGCCAAGTTTCCTACCAGACATTTTCATTAAAAGCCAAATTAGACTTTTGCCGACTTCACAATTCAGGGTGAGTACCTATTCAGTATATTTCGGAGTATTAGGCCCCTCCTAAGACTTGAATCTGCAATTTTCAAATTTCAAGTCCATGTTATGAACCACTACACTGGCTGGAACAGGAAATATGACTGCATGTGTCAGACGATAATAAGCTTTGCTTGCCCAGAAGATGTTTAAATACCTTCAGCACATATCATGGCATATGTGCCAAGCTGGACATGCAGGCTGCTTGTTTAGTTACCTGCAGTGAAGGAAAATACTGGTTTCTAAGCTGATAAATATAATATGACAATATGCAAGAATGTAATACAATTTCATTAACTGAAGCAAGCTCATAATAAAAGATGCATATTATGGCACTGATGCTAAGAAATTCTAGCCATATTAGCTAGTAGAGTCTGTCCCAAAGGCAATATCTCCCTCACTGCAGGTATGCCCCGATATTCCTACTGTGAGAATAAAAATAGCCACTGCTAGCTCAAGCAATACTGTTCAGCCTTATCATACTGACAAATAAAATCTAAGCTGGTAGTCAAAATTATTATCCATCCATCTCAAGACTGCTTCTACGTTTCAGAGGGACACTAGGACCTATTGCAGGCAGCACATGCACAAATTCCAGGTCAGGAGCAATAGCCTTTTTCCAAGCTTAAGCATCAACCAATTGTGTGCTGTATTAATATTAAATTAGAAGTGCACTGTTACACATTTTAGGAAATTTAGTGATGCATTCAACTAACAACAGCAACAACTTAGCATGTTCTCTGTACTGTATTTTTTTTTGTATGATGTTTTTCATTTGAAATTCTGTACTTTTCCTATGAGACTGGTTATCAAACTCCGATTATTGCAAGAATAGAGAGTAAGCATAAATCTATATCACTCACTTGAGATATACACTCACCTAAAGGATTATTAGGAACACCATACTAATACGGTGTTTGACCCCCTTTCGCCTTCAGAACTG
>JAODKN010000016.1:19267400-19282613 GCA_026774425.1 Petrocephalus zakoni | reverse complement strand
GACAGTCCGTGCTTTTCTTACGCGGAGGCAGGGGAGGAGCCAACAACGTATTACTTAGAGATCCTTCGTTATTTCTGAAATAACAAAGGCTTTTGGGAAGGGCACGTGGACCTCGCTCGTTATTTTCCTACGAACTACGTTATCTTGTTCGTTATTCACAGTTCATTCGTTGTTTTGGGAAACCCACCCCTGGTCAGTTTGATGATGGTGCATTGGGCAGTTACCGCCTCATGTGCTTTATGCCCGGTTTGTGTAAGATACAAGGAATAAAGTGAAGGGATCACAATCAACCTATTAGTCAAAAATACATAAATGAGCTCAAAATGTGATATGCAAGTGGCAATAGGAAAAGGAAGCAACACTTATTAAAAGAAGAGTTAAAAACAACTTCTGGAGGAGGTGGCCCAAAATAAATTTTAAGAAAATAGTTACTGCAGTGTTGTGCAGCATAGCACACACAACAATAACAGCACTGCAGCATTCTGGGGAGACTCTTAGACCCTTGAGGACTTGTGCAGGCACCAGAATCACATCTTCCAGATGCCCAGAGCCAGTCTATCACAGTGATTGCACAAATGTGCGATGCTATATTCTTCTTTATAAGTATACACTTTATAATGGAACAATATATAGTGTGTATGTGGTACTACATTGAGTCTGGATCCGCTGGACGTTGGAGGAAAGTCATGACACAATATTGATATTCAATAGATGTTCCAGTCTTCAGACAGAGTTATTAATCCGCTATCAAGGTCCGATCTTGAGACAGCATTGTGAAATTATACCTATCAGTGCTATCCAGGTGTATCAATTGTTATTGAAAACTAAAGACACATTTCCGAAAACTGAAACACAATAAGATATGAAAAAACTACATGTAGATCTATAGCTTCCTAAAGTGGCATAAAATATGATAAAACAAACCATGAAAAGCAAAATCAGAATTATTTATTGTCATTGTATGGAGTACAACAAAATTAAAGGCTTCACCTATTGGTGCGAGACTACATACAAACATGACACACATCACATACATTTTAAGAGGTCCATAAAGTGCATTTGACATTTTCATTAACTAAAAATTGCACAAGTAAGTGACAGTTTTACATTTTAGGAATGTTTGTGTTTGGCATCTTCACAGCTTTTGGGATAAAGCTACACTGAATAGATGGTGGACGGGGATGAACTGTCCTTGGCAATGTTCCTCGCTCTTGTTAGGCAGCAAGTAAACAGCAATGGAAGATATCTGTCACTCCTGTCCATTTTATTCTCCTTGCAAAGCTCTAAAAATATATTTAGTTTCTACCTATACATATTTGAAGAGTAGACCGTTCACGGTTTCTGGGGGTGTTTTAAAAATGTTTTGATGACAAAAACAGAGTGTTTTAAACAGTTTGGCAAGATTTATGTTTGGTCCTGAGGGCGGGCTCGCCGACTCCAGAGAGTTAAATATGTGATGGAAGAATAATCATAGACTTCCATACATAGACTGGGGAGACCAGCGGGGTTCAGGCAAAAACCAGTCTTCAAAAAAAAAATTGGTTTCAACACCAATGAGATCCAAATGATGTAATTAGGGACTATGAACCTATTTAATATGACTGTGCAACAAAGATGTTGCAGTGTACAGCAGATCTACATTGTTGTACCACTGCTGTCTGATTAATTCATACCAAAAAACCTCTGTTTTAATATGTATATATAAATATGTAATTTTAATACCCCATGGAGATAACATGATAAGACTGTCCATCTTTTTTGGAATGGGCCATTTCTTGTACAGCAGTGTAAAAATTGTAACCCACGACTCTGAAGGCAGTATAAGCAGTCAGAATGTTTTTCAACGGGTGTCTGATAGCATCACTTATCAGCTTCATCCTACTGAGTCCCTGTTTGTTTCAGAACAATGTAAAAACACTACATTTACACTGCTTTTTTGTAATATATCGGGCCTTAGCCAGTATCTATAAATTACCGAGGTCAAAGTGTTAACCCTTCCTAGGTGTGCCCCATAATGGATTGTGGTTATTGGAATTGCAGGAAAAATACTAAGGTCTTGACCTCGGTGCCCTCAATAGTAGGCATAAGTATGGTAGTATATCTTATGTTAAGCCAATAAATATGAAAGCCCACTCCTTTGCAGGTTTCAGAAGCACCCTAAAATGGATTAAAAAAACCCCTTAAAACTATACCACTCTTGTGAATAAATGAATTACTGACTAAAAGCTCGATATACTGGGGCTTTCTGAAACCTGGTTTAGATCTGGTGGAAACACTAAACCTAAATCGTCTCCATGTGACTTATTCGTTGCAATGGCAGTGTTACTGAAATTTATAAATCTGATCTCTGTTCATCTCTAAACACAATGCATGTAATGATCTCATAGTGAGAAATGGCAGTTTTAATGAAATACGAGATCATGGTTGAAGAGCAGGCAAAGTCATAACTGGGAAAGCATGCAATTAAAACAAGCTGAAGCCAAAACAGGATCCGAAAGACAAATGCAGGTGCAGGCAGAAGGTTGTCAATGGATAGGCGGTCAACAAGGGAACCAGATCTAAAGAGACAAACAGGCAAGAACTGTAGGCCCAAAGAACAGAAAATACTGGTACGTCAATAGATATCATAGGACTTCTCAGCATTTCACACTGAAGTAGCAAAGTAGCTGATTTAAACAGCTAAATTAAGAGATATGTGCTACAGCTGGTCAGAACTCAGGGGATGCTGATGGCGGACTCCTGGCACAGCTGGACCGCCCACACAGTGGCAGAGCCAGCCAGGCAGATTAATGGAGCAGGAACTCGTCTTGGTCGCCCAAATCTTCTGTTGCAGAGAGGAGATGCAGTCAAGGCCGAATCTGTCACCTGACCGACCGGCCTGATCTCGGGCATGTTGTGGGTGTCTTTTTTTTTTTTTTACTGGCTTTGATGAGGCAGATAAGTGAGAGCCAGCTGCATAGATGCTGTTATCGGTGGCACTGAATGGGAGCACATGGTTCCTGGAGCTTACAGTGAAGCCGAACTGGGGAGATATATGAGGTGAGAGGTGAGGTGGGGGGTTCCAGCCAAGCTAGCCAAAAGCACCCATGTGAGTGATGTACGATTCAGCCTCACCTGAAACAGCCATTATTATCATAATGATGAAATAAATGAGAAGTTAACTGGAGCAATTAAAATAATACATCTTTAAATGCCATCTTCTGAACAGCTCAAATTCAATAGATGTAACTCTTATTTCAGTGCTTTTAATGTATTGTTAGCAGCGCAACCATGAAAAATCAGTTTGGTTTCCTAAGCTTTTAGGTGATTATTTCTCTCGAAATGCAACGCTGTCATGTTTGCTTCCCCCAGTAGACCTGTTGAGAGTTTGTTTATGTGTTTGTTGGATGTCACCTTAAGATGACAGAGGCTCAGATGTCCATGACATTGACGTAACATTGTTGTGATCAACAGCCAGTGATGCAAGCTGAAAATAAGCATGCGGTTATCAAGTATTTCTCAAGTTAATTTCTAGAAAATTATAGAAAGGGTCTCACATATACAAGATTGCTCTGTGCAAGTGGGTTTTGTGTGTTCTCCCCTTGATTGTTTAAGTTTTAGATGGCCAGTGATGCTCAGGCAGGTGACCTGGTGTCTCTAAATTGTCCCTAGTGTGAGGCAGACTTGTATTTACATAGGATTTATGGCTGGATGCTGACTAATGCTGAATTGAAATTTGGAGGTATGTCCCCATATCTGGGATATACCTCAGCAGCCCTTTGGCAACTTTCTTAACAACTATGCCCCCTGCTGGCCTTTAAATGGTTTCTTCTAAAATACTGGGTGTAAAAATGCAAGAAAATGGAAGTCAGCAGTGAAATTAACTCATTAATGCAGAGAAATAAGCATTATACAATTTATTAATGCTGAACCAGTCATTTTTTCATTTTTATTCTGTGAAATGTAATTTGATAAATAAAAAGCTCACATCATAAACAATAATGTAGGGTGAATGTGGCAGAAAACAGGATGTAATAAAAACACAACCTAGTGGCTTATTATGTGTGTGTGTGTGTGTGTATGGACATACTTGCTTTCACTGGCTTGACTAAACTCTGTGTGAAAGTCTTGTTTCCTTATTTTACAACATGACTACACAATTATTATTATTATTATATTATCATTAGTAATATTATTATTATTATTATTATTATTATTATTATTATTATAGGACAGCCAGATACAGAAAATGTATTGTTGGGTGGATAGTGGTATTAGTAGTTTTATAGTCATAGTAGCAGTAGTACTAGAAGGAGTATGTATTGAAGAAGTTAAATGAAGTTTGTCTTTAAGCGTCATCACCATTTAATGGCGCGCTCCCTTCTCCCCTGTTGTGGACTATTTAGTGGTCATTAATTCTCCTCTGATCCTGTAAAGCAGCTTCCTCGTCGAGAGACAGACTGAAGGGCTGCACTAGGCTCTGGTAAGCAAAGCACTGCCGCTGCATGGCGGGGTGGTGGACTATAAAGCCCATCATGAAAGAGGGAGAGAAAGGGAGGGAGGAAGAGAGAGAGAGAGGAGGGAGAAAAACAGGAGAGAGTGGGAGGAAGAGGGAGCTAGGGAGAACGAAAGAAAGACAGGAGAGAGGGGGATGACAGAGGGAGGAAGAGAGAGAGGGAGAGAGAACAAAAGAAATACAGGAGAGAGGGGGATGACAGAGGGAGGAAGAGAGAGAGGGAGAGATAACAAAAGAAAGACAGGAGAG
Source organism: Petrocephalus zakoni (assembly GCA_026774425.1). Classification (NCBI taxonomy): domain Eukaryota; kingdom Metazoa; phylum Chordata; class Actinopteri; order Osteoglossiformes; family Mormyridae; genus Petrocephalus; species Petrocephalus zakoni. The sequence goes on along the minus strand of JAODKN010000016.1, from coordinate 19,277,869 downwards.
AGGGGGATGACAGAGGGAGGAAGAGAGAGAGGGAGAGAGGGGTGAGAGAGAGAGGGAGGGAGAGAGGGAGAAATACAGGGGAGAGATGGAGGGAAAGAGAGAGTGGGAGAAAGACAGAGGGACGGAAGAAGAGAGAGAAAGAGGGAGAGGTAGAGAGTGAGAGGGTGGAGGGGGTGAGATGAAGAAGAATGTGATAGGGACTCAGAACTGTGAATACAGCAGTATGTTTGAAATGTTTTCAAACGGCATTCCTTCTGTTTAAGTAAAGGATTGACGGGTCAGCCTGACTGTCAGTGATGTATGTGTATTTGTATTTAGTGGCAGAGGAAGAGCCGGGCAGTCAGCCCCAAACCCCCAGTGCGCTCACGGCGGCTGGGTGCTCCGTGTCTCGCATTGCCATCGATCTGCCCCTCATTATTTCCTGCTTTTGGACTTGTTTCATAACACAGTCTGCGGAATCTGTCAGTTGTGAAATACGCAACGCAAAGGTGAGGACCATGTTTGCCACATGATTTTGATGTTAGAAATCAATACAGTTTGTGTTCTTATCTCCAGTATTTTTTACAGCCATAAAGTTCCTACTGCCTGTTGAAATTAATAGAAATACAGATGTTTATCCTTAATACAGGCTATGATTTATCTTTCACACAACAAATTCATTATAAAACTGTAATGCTGTCAGTGCAGTAGAGCATCAATGCAGAGAAGGTTTGTCTACATGAAAAAAAAATTATATGGAAATTCTTTGCAAAGTATTTGTGTTTCAGTATGATTTGGGCTTTTTGGCTCCGGTAAAAGGCCATTGGTCATACAATATAGCTTAGCTAATGTAGTGGACTTCGCAAGGGCTGTAACTTGTAGGGTTTTAATTATTTTTCACTTTCTTTAAACATATGGGGATGTGCAAAACATATTACATAGCATTAATGTGAGCAATCAAGTGTAAGAATTGGCCTGTAACACAGAGATATTAAAACCAATATAATGAGCATGTATGAACAATGGGCAAAGTATTCTAGATTTTATGTCAGAAAATCTCTAGCAAAAGTCCCAGTGACATGGAGGTAAGGCTGGAGGTGGGGGGTCGCTGATCTGCAGAGCCCAAGGTTACAGTGGGGCTACTGATATTCACAAATTAATCACTCAGGGACACAGCACACCAATGTTTGCATGTCATGTCCATTTGAAATGAGAAGTAATGTTAAGACTGTAGTTCCAAATATAGCTTTTCGGGCTGCTGTGAACCAGTTGCTGTAAAAATACTAATAGACTCGATGGTTGCTGTAAATGAATGGTGATGAGTTTTCCAGGGAACTGAATTTGAACACATTAAAGGAACGTGAAGTTATGATGAATATATACATAAAACTTGGTTCAGCAACAATTTTCTGAATTTACTTCAAACTCTGGTGATACCTGCGAAGGTGATACATTTACATGTATGGCATTTTAGCTTGTGTTTACTTGGGGTGCGTCTGGAATCACACATTCATTTGCTATGCAGTAGGCGAATAAACAGTATATTTGCAAAAGTATTGAGACACCCCTGCAAGTCATTGAAATCAGGTGTTACTATTGCCTCCATGGCCATGGGTGTATAAAATCAAGCACCTAGGCATGCAGACTGCTTCTACAAACATTTGTGAAAGAATGGGTCGCTCTCAGGAGCTCAGTGAATCAAGTGTGGTACCGTGATAGGATGCCACCTGTGCAATAATTGTAATCGTGAAATTTTCTCGCTACAAGATATCCCATGGTCAAATGTCACTGGTATTATAACAAAGGGGAAGCAATTGGGAAAAACAGCAACTCACCCACGAAGTGGTATGCCACGTAAAATCACAGAGCGGGGACAGCGCATGCTGAGGCGCACAATGTGCAGAAGACCTTCTGCAGAGTCAATAGCTACAGACCTCCAAACTTCGTGTGGCCTTCAGATTAGCTGAAGAACAGTTCGTAGAGAGCTTCATGGAATGGGTTTCCATGGCCGAGCAGCTGAATCCAAGCCTTACATCACCAAGTGCAATGCAAAGCGTCAGATGCAGTGTTGTAAAGCACAACGCCACTGGACTCTAGAGCAGTGGAGACGTGTCCTCTGGAGTGATGAATCACGATTCTCTGTCTGGCAATCCCATGGACAAGTCTGGGTTTGGCAGTTGCCAGGAGAACAGTACTTGCCTGACTACATTATGCCAAGTGTAAAGTTTGATGGAGAGGGGATTAATGTGTGGGGTTGTTTTTTCTGGGGTTGGGCTTGGCCCCTTAGTTCCAGTGAAAGGAACTCTTAATGCTTCAGCATACAAAGCCATTTTGGACAATTTCATGCTCCCAGCTTTGTGGGAGCAGTTTGGGGATGGCCCCTTCCTGTTCCAACATGACTGCGCTCCAGTGCACAAAGAAAGGTCTATAAAGACATGGATGAGCTAGTTTGGTGTGGAGGAACTTGATTGGCCTGCACAGAGCCCTGAACTCAACCCGATAGAACACCTTTGGGATGAATTAGAGCAGAGCCTTCTCACCCAACATCTCTGCTTGACCTCACAAATGCTCTCCTGGATGAATGGTCCAGAATTCCCATAAACACACTCCTAAACCATGTGGAAAGCCTTTCCAGAAGAGTTTAAGATGTTATAGCTGCAAAGGGTGGGCCAGCTCCATATTAAAGCCTATGCATTAAGAATGGGATGTCATTTAGGTTCATGTGTGTGTAAAAGCAGGTTTCCCAATACTTTTGGCAATACTGTGTAGTATGCAAAGTGAGCAGTATGTCCAAGTCCTCAGCATGGATGAGACAGTAGGTGAACAGTACTTGGGTGACCTACTACATTCTACGAAATTCCAAAGTTTGTAACCGATGGATGCTACGTTATCCCACAAGGCCAGTGGAACTGCAAAGAATGTTATTGTCAAGGTAGCAGAGGAAGTGCCATTTCTGTACAAATGTAAGTAGAAAACAAACAATGCATACTATTCTCATGCATACCACAGGTACTGTGTTAAAAGTCGATTAGTAGGCTACAAACAAAATTCAATACGCACTGTATAAGTTAGAGATTGGATGTAGCGTGTGGCTTCATTTCATTGTTTACATTCAAATAGATTTCAGTAAGTAACCAATATAAGCAAAAGTGGGATTTTCAATGAGGACTATACTGAAGAATAAATATTTTGGCCATACTGCACACTAAATATGCATTTCATATAATGTTTCTCATTATCTAATGAAAACACAAGCAGAAAAAAAAACATCTTAGGATAAATCAGCACATGATGAAAACCAAATTAACGAGTAACCCTTAATTAAATAATGCTATTAAAATCTGGGTCATGATCAAACAATGAATGATTAAACAATGATCTAATAATACAAAATTAGACATCAGGTCTAATTTCATCTGAACATCTGAATCCAATTTGTGTCTAGAACTGGATTCCTGTTCACAAAGTAAGAAAAAACTGGGCTCTGATGAAAATTTCAGTTTGCCACTGCAACTATCTGACAGGTGGCCCTGTTAAAATTCAGTTCCAGTATTATGGACAGCTGGTCCCACCGAACCGATCAGTGAGCACCTACTAAGCGCACCCAGAGAGAAGCCCTACCACGCCAGGACACCCTCGCCGAACTCTACTGCCTTAACTGTGCACCGGTGTTTTAATACTCTGAGCTGTCACTCATGAAACATTCCATTCCTTTTGTTTATGCTCAGAGCCCACCACACTGGAAGAGGATGCTTTTATAAGCGAGGGGTCACAAGTCGACCTAACATTAACTGTATACCCACTTAGCCTGTCTTGCCAGAACCAGCCTGAAGAGAGTCCAGCATTGTCCCCTGTGAGTTGGCTCTGTAGCAACAACCAAAAAAGGGCACCTCTACCTGGAAGCACAATGGCCACAAGGACCACCCTGATGAAGAGATGCTCACAGGTCCAGGAATGATCATCTGTGGAATGACCAAAGGCCAGACTTGTGGGGTGCTCCTTACATAAAGAATCAGGTAGTTCCCCACCTTTCTCTCAGGTGAGCCTTCATAAGATGGACATCCAAGCTGTAACACATTCTGAAAGCACCATCCCCCTGTAGTGGGAAGACATCATACACTCTAGACACACACTCCCTGGATGGCTGGCTCCTTATGACCTGTATTCATGGAAACATGTGCTTGGGTATTTAAGTCTGCCTTGAGGGATTAGTGGGAACCTGGTATAGTGTAAGAATGCTGGCCACACAGGCATCTGAGATTTGGTACTCCGTTAGGCCTGAGCTGATTTTCACCCCAGGGGGGAACTGCCAACTGGGCTCTGATGAGACTGGGCTCACACTGTCACGCTGCTTCACCTGATGGACACATTTGACTGAAGGAAAGATGGCCCACAGGCAGGCTCTCACAGACACTACACTCATAAATGCACCCTCTCTCTTCCTGCTCCTCTGTCCAAGGTGACAGAAAGATCACAGGGAATGCCTAAACCCAGAGCAGATGAGCTGATAGAGCCAGCCCATTCATTTAAATCCTCAACCTTTCCAAGAGCTAGGGTACCACCTGCCACCTAAGAAAAAACTGCATTTGTTTCCCCTAATGAGTACTCGAAAGAAACATTCCTCTCAAACTCAAGAAAAGATGACTGTTGCCATATTAGATTGCCTCATGAAGACCAAGGCTACAGAACATTAACAGCCTTCCTGGGTTGGAGGGGTACACCAGTGCATTGTAATACACAAGTGCATTGTAATGGTTTTTTCCCCAACGGAGTTAACCCAACTCTCAAACCTGATTAAGATGGGTTGGGAGGGAAAGAAGGAGGATAAGGATAGAATTGTATAGACCTCCCATGTGGCGGCAATTTTGCTGAAGGGTTCCCTCACCACCGCACCGATCTGCTGAGCACCAGTGTTCAACTGCCCCTCATCATCCACACTGCTGCCTCCAACATCAGCCTCAGGACTTTGAAGGTGTGGAGCATCCCATGCTATACTTAAGTCACAAGTGAACACCTGTGAAGACAAAATATATCAAGGTGGACATAAGCTATCAAGTGGTCCATCAAGTAGGCTATGAAGCTGCCTTGGGTCTCCTGGCAGAATGTGTGAATTTGGATTCTGGGTCTCTTGGATTCTGTTGCGTACAAGGTCACATTAAACATGGAAAAATGTCTGACATGATTTAACTTAATTTAACTCTTTATTTCTGGCTTTACCTCACAAAAACCCACAATTTTAAAAAGGTATACCACTGTATATAAAAAATTCTTTCCAAAAATCATAAGTCAATGTAAAACCAGAGAATTAGCAATTTCCCAGACAGGGGGCCTATATTCTAGCAATTCCATACAAAATTAATAAAATTGCAAAATTGTATTGGTCCAACTCACAAATCGTTTACCTATTAATAATAAAAAATGTAATTCAGTTATAGTGAGATCTTTTGATAACCAGTTAAACCATCGTGTAATAGCAAGATAATTTATATATATGCTACAAGAGACATAATGCATTATTAAAGAGATAAAAAATATTTTGTTTTCGCATGAGATCAACCAGGATCAAATGTTCTATTGACTGGCCGGTGTGAATGACTGAGAACCACACTGAGCTGAATGCAGAAGGACTTATTTGAGATTCTGGGGATTAATGGACTAGTTACCTCATTAAATCAATCATTAAGCTTTAAACTATGTTTACAAGCTAGATTCTAGCTGTGAAATGGCTTCAGTGTGGTTCTTTTCAGTTAAACCTGGTTTTGCCTGCATTATGTATTTCAAAGGAGCAAAATATTCTCACAAGATGTTTTGGTTTTTATTTTTTGATGTTTGGATTATTAATAAAGTGATTCAAAAGTTTGGGGAGTTTGTGCCACATGTAGTATTGATCAAGAAGTCTGTAATATGAAAATGTAATAATTTTTTAATTGTCAGTTACCTGAACCATCAACTACTGTTTTCTATTCTGTGGAGACTGAAAAAGTAGAAGAAACAGAAACACAACTTCAGAGGCCGTAATCTCACGATTGAAGGTAATGCAGCATTTCGTTGAATTATTAACTTGTCTGACAGTAACAATGACATCTGTCACAACTTCAAATGATTATTACATTTTAACCTATAAACTCATTTTACATTGATATCTTCCTGACATGATGCTGTAAGCCATACTTATTTTAACATTTTTCTGTGATTTTATTTATATATTAATATTCGGACATCAAACAAAATAACATATATCAAAATCACAACAATATGTTATTCTTTGTGGGCCTGTCCAGGATAACCTACTGTAAGACTGCATCATCACAACAGAATAATCTATAAGTAAAGATAATATATTGTTCTTTCAAGAGCAAACATTCAAACATGATGTTTGAAAGGTTCCCATGGGTCTCACAGTGAGGGCATCATGCAGAGAGCAGTAAAAGTTATCCACAAAACATAGCATTCCCCAATGTAACGCCCTGATGTAGAAGCTATCAGCCCATCTAGATGTCACATAGTAGTTTTGAGATATTCATCTGCTTCTGTGTTTAATTCTCTGATGAATAACAACATTTAATAGATGAATAGCTAAATGGCTTAGAAGAGATATTTCAATCTCTCTTCCTTTGATGTTAGGGTAAGTTGAACCTAGAGTACAACTGAAAGGAAAATCCAGTAATTTAAAGAAACAAAAGTCTGTTTTTTTTATTTGAGTAGCATCAAATACCAGGGGGCAGTCACCGGCATAATTATAATGCAAATAGAAAATGAATGAGGTGAACAAAATTCTCCCCCATCATATAACTGGAGAATTCGATTAAACCAGGGGTGTAAAAATTGAAGCTATATTTAATTTTGTTTCATTCCCCCTACCCCAATAAATACACCATTGCAATTAAATATTTCTTTTATCAGAATAAATAATCATTTGTCTGCTGCACGTGTGTTGCAAATACTTTTAACATTCAGCAATAAAAAAAAAAAAAATATGACAAGGGGCAAACCTATAGTTTATCAATATGGATCTTCGGAATGTGATTTTATTTTAATGATACCTGTATACAGACAAAACCCTGCTAAATCTAAACTTACATTACAAAAATCCCCACCATACACATTATTTATGGATAGCGCTTATGCCAAGCATCTCAGGTCAAGTCAGGTTTATTTCTGTAGCACATTAAGAGGAGTTAATGTGAAGTACATTAAGAGCAAATTAGCCAGACAAGGCAGGCATCTTCCCAGTTCTTGCATGTTTTATATTGTGAATGCATCAGTTATAATCAAAATACTGCTTTACACAAATGTAAATAATTAATTTCATTGACGAGGCCTATGTCGTATTTAGTATGTCTGACATTTTCTAGAAAGTTATATTAATTGTATAATTTTATAGCTGTGTTTGCAGCAAATGCCTATGATAGGCTAGGGAAGGCTAGGCTATCATAAATTCTGGGGGAGGAGGGAGAATATGACACACATAAATATTGACTTACGTAAGGGGTTGAAGAACAGTCCATTTGCATAAATTGGAGGAGCGTCTGCATTTTCAGCACTGGTAAAAATGCCCAGCCCTGCTTGTCTGCTCCCATGCTTCCCTTGGGCATGGCTCTAAACAAGCCACGCCTGAAGCTCGATTGTCTTACCTCTTGTTCCTGCCCTTCTGGTAATCATTCACAGCTGCCTCATGTTTTCCCCTTCGTTAATCTAGTATTTAAGTGCTTCCCAGTCCTGTGCTCCCCAGTTCTGTCATTGTTACCTGTCTGTGCCTGTATCTAGTGCTATGTTCAAATAAAGTCCCCTGTGTGGGTTTCACCTGCACCACACCATGCTTTCCCTTACAGATGTGACACAGTCTCTCTGACAACAAGAGAAATCTCCTTTTGAAATAAATAATGTTATAAGTACTTTACCAAATAATAACATGCATATGACATTGTGTGTGCATAACTTTTTAAATAAAATGACTGCAGCCAGCAATGTGGTCTACAACATTAACATTGTAACATTGCTAATGTTACATTAACCCAATTAATAAAGAAAATTAACTTCATAATTACATGTTTTCACAGATAACAGATTGCTGTCTATGCTGACATAACAGAACAATGGCCAGCATTAACTATACGAACAGGTAAAATCAGTAACACATCACGGTGATCAACTTATGAAAATGTCACGGCTAAATGCATGTAAATGTATGCATGTAGGCACAGTAAGTAATGCAGTGTTGGAGAAAAAGATAGTGAGAGAGCATGAATTAGCCTGGTTTAATGAATAATGAATTATTATACCAATATTGTATATTTTTTGTATTTTTTACATGGATTCTAGTAAGGACAAATGCTACAAAATGTTTTAAAAAAGCTTAAAAATTCTACATAATTCTGTATGTATACACGTTCTTGAATGTTATGAACATGTTATATACAAGTATTTTGATTATAAGATATATAGTAGAAATAGACAGTTTTGTTGTCATTAACATCAACATTATGCAGAGCAATATTTCATCTGCTTTAACGATAAAATTTGATCTGGTGACGTCAGACCATTACAACCGTTTTAACGCTTACCCATATATATGCAGCTTTAAAGACCAGAATATTTTATAAGATAGTATCATGTTGCCCCCCCCCCCCCAACACTAAAAACATCTCTCTATGCATTCAACATAAGCATGGAAAACATAGGTGGCACATTTGTTTCGATGGATTTATGGTGCTGTACTTTTGGAATGTGGCCCCCATATCGTGCTATTTACCAACCTCACAGGTACCTCTTCTTGCCCCCCACCCCACCATCCACTTTATTATTGATTATCTGTATGTTTTTCATGCCTGGTTCACATCCGCCGCAGACGCGGTCTGCAGACTTCCCCTCGGTTGATGTTAATCAGCGGGGATGCATGGCTTGGTGCTGAGGCCGAGCTGCTTGTCAGTGCCGGCCTACTGGAAGGGCTGCTGTGTAACTGCCTGTGACAGATAGCATTAATTCACTCAGGTACAGGCGCAACGTTGGGCTGTCAGTTCGGCAACTTGCGCCACATTCGAGATGAGGAGAGGAGGCTGTCTTTGCTGGAGCGCTCTCCCTCCAGCAGCCGACACGGGAGACGTGTGCCACTTCTGCCAGGCTCTTTTTGCTTGTGTACCGGAGGCTGGCTGCCTGGCTGGGAGTCTTCTTTTCTCTTCCACTGAAAGGGCTATTCTTGAGCTGGGCGTCACTTGAGGGGGAGATAATTGCGTGTCTATATTTTGTTATGGGAAGGTCAGCGTTTTCTCTGCGAACATACCTGTCATCACGCAGTGGGCACAAGCACTGGCTTTGGGTGACATGATGACATTCTGTCACAATTATTTCTGCGAATAATTACATTACTTTTCCTGCAGACACACACTTTAGGAAGGCATACTCCAGAGGGCTCAACTAAAAGCATCACCAGCATTATAATTAGCATTATATATAATTGGCAATATAGCAATTTTTGATAAATGATTGGTTTTAATTATTTAGCAACAATGTATAAGTTCAGGATGTTTTCAAAATTCACACATTCTGCCATCTGATGGCACTGCATATTGAAGTGCAATCAGAATAGTGGGATAATGCTTAACTGCAGGAAGCACAGACACATTTTTCTGCTGGACCTGCATGGCAGAGGTTTTAGCAATACTGCTTAGGTGTCTCACCTGCCTTCAGGAATGTCATAAGATTGCTCCTTCTGAAGGGTGCAGCAGTTATATTTATCTCAGTTACCTTCAGAAGGGCAGTTGCTGTCACGCTGTCGGCCATGTCTTCCCTCAGGTTACGGAGACCTCCTCAGGGTGTGCGACTTGCCAGACAGCACAAGCTACATTGGTCATGTACCAAGCACAATGCAGCATTGTGTCACTGTGAAGTCAAGAGGAAAATAATAGTTTTATTGCTGCAGGAATGAAGAATCCCTTTGTAGATACACCATCCCTCTATACCACTGAGAGAATCCAGGCTTGTGATTTTATTACTGGTGTCCCTTCCTAAAACCTCACATTGCTCTTTAGAATAAACATAAAAAGGTGGCATACTTCTGCGTTCTATACTTTATGATGGTGTAAGAGTTTGTTCATCGGTTTCATAAACAAAGACTACAATGAACCTCTGATTTTCATTGAGTTCACTTTAGGAACTAGAGCACATGGCTAGGGAACTCCATGGATGGGAATGGCCAGAAATGTGAATGGTCTGGACGGGAATGTCCAGAATGGGGACACCCAGGATGGGAATGCCCTGGACTAATATTCTGGATGGGGATGCCCAAAAAGGGAACACTCTGGATGGGAATGCCCTGGATGAACACTATTGATAGGGATGCCCAGGATGGCAGATCAGAACTCCTTGGATGGGGATGCCCAGGATAGTAACACTTTGGATGGGAATACCCAGGTTCAGATTGCCTTGGATGAGGATGCCCAGGTTGGGAACACTCTGGATAGGAATGCCCAGATGGGAACACTCTGGATGGG
>JAODKN010000016.1:19222759-19237289 GCA_026774425.1 Petrocephalus zakoni | reverse complement strand
CCCCCACACACCCCCCCCCCCCCCCCCCCACCCAGCCGTCCCGGTGAGCATCGCATCACTTATATTACCGTCAATCAGTACAGGTGTCTGACATTCCGTTATACTTACAGTTTGTGCACTGCAATGCACACTAAGTTCTTCTGTTATTTATTTTTATTCTCCATATCAGAGTAAACTTTTTTAGGGATTTACCACTTCATGCAATGGATAGGCATATCAGCTTTCATTTCACTTTATTCTTTCTCATAAATTAACTGCTTGTAATTCAAAACTAAGATTCGCCATGTGACATTCAAGATGATACCATCAGTCCTGTTTGCATTATGATTGTTTATATTCCTTCTAAAAAAAGTGACGTGTTGTTTTTTGCAAGCACAATCTGGTATTGTAAGAACTCTCACACTGCATTTTTGACTGAAGCTGCATAGGAGAGCTCATTGTTCTGTAAAATTCTTTCTGTCGCTGACATCAGCAATGAAAATGTCATTTTTTTGCCATCTTAAAAAATCACATTGGTGTCATATAAAATGTACATGTTACAGCACTGATCTTATACTTTTACATCCATCCATTTAGAGCTGAAAGAATCTCCTTAATGTACACAACAGAAAAAAATCCACAAATAATTTTGTTTGAGAAGATGCTTAAATTTCTAGAACAGGGCTGGTGATGTGAGTCCTGTTACTGTAATTATCCTTAATGGCTAGAGTGAAGCAAAAAAAAACACAATAGGAGAAAATATGTGAAGAGTAAAAGGAAGAGAAGGCCGATTTGTCCCATTGAAAAAAAGAATTAGCATCTGACCTCTTTGCTTCCGCACCGGGAGACAGCAGGTATTTTCGAACTTTTCATTTCAGAAGAAATCATTTATGCTGTGCTCATACAGAGGCTGTTTGCACCCCTCAAACTCTTTTTCCGAATGCTGGCTAATTAAGTAGGGCTTCCTTCTCTTAGCTAGCCATTCAAAATATAATCACGCCTTGAGTCTGAGCCTAAATTCATGCTTCAGTTTTAAGAGGAAAACAAGAGCGTGAAGGAGGATGTTTCATATTCTGTGTGATCCTGCTTTTTGGATCTCCCACAACATTTTGGGATGCTATAAGCAGCAAGCTTAAGCTTCGGTTATGGCTGAATCTCTACAACCGAATATGCTTCATTTTATATGCATGCTCATGGTGAAACACAAGGGTTTTGGAGGTATATGTTGGGCACAGTCAAGTCAGAGTGATTGTCTGCTTATGCACAGGTGGACCCTCGCAGTACAGACACAATTCTCCAGCTGGGGAGAGGTGAGTGAGTCTCTCCATGAGTCTGACCTTCAGAGTTGGCTAGGCAGCTATATGCTGACCTACTTCCAGGCTCCATGTCCTTCTGTCTCTGATGTGCCATTCCCTTCTGTATAAAGCTCCACCCTCTTTGAAATGGCCCACCTCTCTAGAATGTTCCACATCACTCTTTAAAGTGCTCTATCTCTCTAAGATGGGCCACCCCCTTCCCCCCATAAAATTCTCCACCGGATGTGCCACCCCTGTCTGTAATGAAATGTGCACAGAATAGAGGAGCGCCATTCTGTATTAGGCACATGCAAAAGGCCTGCAGACATCAGCACACATCACCTATGCAATGAGAGTCCCTGTCCAGACACAAAGGGAACATGGAGCCAGGGTTGCTCTATACGTCTCATATTCTGCATATTTGTATTCCATTTTCACAAGAGATTGAAGTAAGGCTTTTGCTATTTCTTGCACTAGTGTTAAAACTAGGTTGCTTTAAAAACAGAAAGTACAAAAATGTCTTGCTTCTCTTTTTAAGCAAATGTACCAATGCATCTCCTATTTTAATGCAAAATTGACCTGTAATTTGGTCAGTCCATAATAACAACTATTTCACTTTCCTCACGGAAAGCGAGGCTGCTAGCCAAGATGAGTCATTGATTGAAATGCTTTTTGACTTGCTTCTGCTTGCTAATGCAAGGGCAAGCTTGAAGAGCAGTGGACAACAGGCTTGTCTAATAAATGCAGATGAATGCATCCATGGCCCAAATACATCAAATTGTAGTTTATAAAGGGCTATATGCTCCTGACAAGTTAATTAATTGAGCATTTCAGCCCAGTTACAGAGTAAGTTTTGCTTCTTTGTACCTTTGTATAAGGTCTTTTTACTAGGATCACCAGGTAATCCATGTCAGGAAGGTCACTTTGAGCTACTTTGAGCACTTTGAGTTTTATAAAATACTTTTATAAACAAAAAAGCTCCTGCGCTTGGGTGAATAGTTCAGTTCTTCTTGCACTTTGACTGGATGGTTTCCTTGAATGAAAGACTCATCCAGTTGGTTCACATTTATTGAAATCCCGGTCCTTTTTTTTTGTCATTTTATTTGAAATGGTAGTTTACAAATTCTGCCCTAGCTCAAAGTATCAAGTCAAGTCATCTTTATTTATATAGCACATTTAAAAGACAATAAGTGTCAACCAAATTGTAGCACATGAAAGCATCTAAGGCAAGACAAACATTAAAAAAATTAAAATACCGGTAAATAAATCTCTGACATGGATTATCTGGTCACCCCACTTTTTACAGCAGTTGCTCCAATATACATCCACCTCAGTACTCAGAAATTCAGAAAAGTAGAATCACCAATATTATCGCTTCAGTAAAATAGACTGGCAGTTTATCACGTCTAGGCCGAGGGCTCGCCACGAGTCTGCATATAGTGCAGTCTCCTGTCCTCAACTCCATGGCAGTAGTGACACTGATCTTTTGAAATGTGAAGTTGTATCACAAGTCTGGGAAGCATGTGAGGCTTTACGTAATAAATATTTGTACATTATATAGGTTTAAACATGTTTAAACAATGACCAAGCTACTGATAATGAAATATGATTGCATGATATAAGATAATTATATCAGCATAGGGGAAAAATAGTCTAATCTCCAACAAGACCAGACTCTGCCAATTTCTGGGCTCCACACTAAGTGTTCATTCGATCAGGAGAGACTGATGTGATGTTCAGTAGTAATACGATCCATGCTTTACTGGAGAAGTTCCTGAAATTAAAACCTGTTTGATTAAACGTTTCCAGGCAACTGGGACGTGAACTTATATCTCAACTTCCACTCTGGAGGTTATACAAGCTGTCAGAAGACAAACTTGTGTGTGATGTCAGGCTAGAAAGTGTTTAAATTGAGACAGTATAACAAGACTAATGAAATTACTGACAAATAAGATTGTCCTCAGTGATTGATTTGAACCAAAAAGAGCAATCTTTGCTCTTTTGAAAATAATGCTGAGATTTGGTTGTGTATTAAGAATTAAATAAGTGGCTGAGGAGATTTAAACATGATTAGTCTCAGTTGGGTATAGGAGAAGAAGGCCCCTTAGGTAAAAAAATATATATTTATCACTTTCAGATTTTGAAGAGCATTAGACCCTGAAAATGTGAAGACACACAAGTATGATTCAAAAGTGAATTGTAAATAATAGGTATATGTATATTGTGGTGGTGTATCAGTGTGGCTATGTATGCATGCATTTGTGTTTACTTCCCATGGCAACAAAACAGACATGTTTCTGACTAGTGACAACACAATGATAAAAACATGGATGTTAATTTTTTTCTCATTAATGAAAGATGGAATGTGTTTCTGCAAACTACAAAAGAGGACAAAGAAAGAGAGGGAGAGAGAAAGAGAGTTTGACCTTATCATTCATAACAGTCTTAAGAGCTGAATAAGATAAGAAGAGGCTCTATGTATAATTTTTCAGAGATCTGTCTAAAGGAAGTACCATCTAATGAAAAGCTTGCATTAAAAACCAGAATGAATAGAGTGATGGTTAGCCAGTACAAAGTACTTAGGTCTTACTGCTCTTCAAAGGCAAATGTCTTTTGTGTGCTCTTGAAGAATGACTTCGGACAAAGTGTGGTATCTGCTGATATCCATCCATCCATCCATCCATCCATCCATCTTCTACCACTTGTCTGGATCGGATCGCAGGGGCAGCAGCCTATGCAGGGAAACCCAGACTTCCCTCTCTCCGGCCACTTCGTCCGGCTCTTCCGGGGGAATCCTGAGGCGTTCCCAGGCCAGCCATCCTGGGTCTTCCCCAGGGCCTCCTCCCAGTGGGACATGCCTAGAACACCTCACCAGGGAGGAGTTTAGGAGGCATCTTGACCAGACGCCCGAGTCACCTCATCTGGCTCCTCTAGATGCAGAGGAGCAGCAGCTCTACTCTGAGTCCCCCCCGAATTACTGAGCTTCTCACCCTATCTCTAAGGGAGAGCCCAGCCACCCTGCGGAGGTAACTCATTTTGGCTCATCTCATCTCGTTCTTTCAGTCACTACCCACAACTCATGACCATAGGTGAGGGTAGGGACAGAACTTTGCCATTTGGCTCAGCTCCTTCTTCACCGTGACGGACAGATGCAGCACCCGCATCACTGGTGATGCCGCACCGATCCGCCTGTCAATCTCCCGCTCCATCCTTCCCTCACTCATGAACAAGACCCCGAGATACTTAAACTCCTCCACTTGGGGAAGGACCCCCTCCATGACCAGGAGAAAGCAGTCCACCCTTTTCTAGCTGAGATCTGGAGGTGCTGATTCTCATCCCCAGCCGCTTCACACTTGACTGCGAACTTCAGCTCCAGTGAGAGCTGAAGGTCACGGTCCGATGGAGCCAACAGAACCACATCACCTGCAAAAAGCAGAGACCCAGAGATCCTGAGGTCACTAAACCGGACACCCTCAATGCCCTGGCTGCGCCTAGATATCCTGTCCACAAAAGTTATGAACAGAATCGGTGACAAAGGGCAGCCCTGGCGGAGTCCAGCCCTCACTGGAAACGAGTCTGACTTACTGCCGACAATGCAAACCAAGCTCTGAAACTGGTCATACAGGGACCGAACAGCCCTTATAAGGAGGCCTGGCACCCCATACTCCCTGAGCACTCCCCAAAGGACTCCCTGAGGGACATGGTCAAATGCCTTTTCCAAGTCCTCAAAGCAAATGTAGACTGGTTGGGCATGCACTCCCATGCACTCTCCAGGATCCTTCTGAGAGTATATAGCTGGTCCACTGTTCCACGGCCAGGGCGAAAACCACACTGCTCCTCCTGAATCCGGGGTTCGACAATCCGATGGACCCTCCTCTCCAGGACCCCTGAATATACCTTACCAGGGGGGATGAGGAGCGTGATCCCCCTATAGTTGGAACACACCCTCCGGTCCCCCTTCTTAAACAGGGGGATCACCACCCCGGTCTGCCAATCCAGATGCACTGCCCCCGATGTCCATGCAATGCTGCAGATGCGTGTCAGCCAAGACAGCCCTACAACATCCAGAGCCTTGAGGAACTCATCCAGCCCCGGGGCCCGACCACTGAGGAGCTTTTTAACCACCTTAGTGACCTCCGCCCCAATGATAGGGGAGTCCACCCCTAACTCCCCAGACTCTGCTTCCTTATTTGGAGGCATGTTGGTGGGATTGAGGAGGTCTTCAAAGTATTCATTCCACTGACCCACAATGTCGCGAGATGAGGTCAGCAGCACCCCATCCCCACCACAAACAATGTTGATGCTGCACCACAGTTGGCAGTTCTCCTCACCCGAGTGTCCAATACATGCGGCCGCAAGTCTGATGACAT
Organism: Petrocephalus zakoni; assembly: GCA_026774425.1. Lineage (NCBI taxonomy): Eukaryota > Metazoa > Chordata > Actinopteri > Osteoglossiformes > Mormyridae > Petrocephalus > Petrocephalus zakoni. The sequence goes on along the minus strand of JAODKN010000016.1, from coordinate 19,231,645 downwards.
GACCCCAAAGTCGATCATCGAACTGCGACCTGGTGTCCTGGTGATAAGTTCACATATAGAGACACTTGTGTTTGAACATGGTGTGCATTATGGACAATCCGTGAAGTTCAGAGGTCCAGTAACAACAGATTTGGGGGGGGGGGGCAATCCTCCCAATCACGCTAATCATGCCACTCCAGGTCTCACTCTTATTGCCCACATGAGTAAGTCCCCCAGCAGAGTAAGAGGCCCCAGGAGGAGCACTCTCCAACACCCCTTCCAAGGACTCCAAAAAGGGTGTGTATTCTAAACTGCTGTTTGGCGCATAAGCGAACAATAGTCAGGACCCGTCCTCCCACAGGAAGGCGAAGGGAGGCTACCCTCTCATCCACCGGGGTAAACCCCAATGTACAGACGTCCAGCCAGGGGTCAATAAGTATGCCCACCCCTGTTCGGCGCCTCTTCCCACGAGCAACTCCCAAGTGAAAGATGGTCCAATCCCCCTCAAAGAGACTGGTTCCAGAGCCCAAGCCATGCGTCATGGTGAGCCTGATTATATCTAGTCAAAATCTCACAACCCTCACAAATCTCACAGCACCATCTCAGGCTCCTTCCCTACCGGAGAGGTGACATTCCATGCCCATAGAGCTAACTTCTGCAGCCGAGGATCGGACCACCAAGGTCGCCGCCTTCGGCCACCGCCTAGCTCACACTGCACCCGACTGCCATAGGCCCTCCTACAGATGGTGAGCCCATTGGAGAGGGGACCCACATTCCTTCTTCAGGCTGTGCCCGGCCAGGCCCCATGGGTACAGGCCTGGCCACCAGGTGCTCCCCATCGAGCCCCATCCCCATAAGGGGTCTAATGAGCCACACTTCATCTGTTTCCTCACCCAGGACCTGTTTGCCTTGGGTGACCCTACCAGGGGCATAAAGCCCCGGGCAACTTAGCTCCTGGGATCACTGCTGATATAATAATAATACTTGTTGTTGTTATTGTTGTTGTTGTTTTAGAAAAAAAAGAAAAAAAAAAGAAAATAATTGATTGGTTCTGGACTGCTCCTCGTAGATATCTGACCATTCACATGACAGAGCAATCAGCAGATCGAGCTTGAACATAGCAATGGGCTTAATATATAATTCATCATTATTCTCTTTGTGAGCTGACAAATAATGCTTAGCAATTACTGGTAAGAAGTAGGACAGACTTGAGGAATAAACAGCTTTGCTAGAAAAATAACTTGGCCCTACTATTGTAACCTATAAAGCATTAAACCTTTTCCTATCTCTCTCTCTCTATATATATATATATATATATATATATATATAGTACATGTTATGCCTTACTGTATATTCAAAAATAATGTGTGAAAACAAACACTTATTATTAATGGAAATGGACTCAGTGGATTACACTGTGGTTTACAAAAAAATGCAGAATTCAAATATAGCTGTTTTTATTTTTTTAAAACATCAGATCATATCTTATATTTTCACAGGGTGTTATTGGCTCATTTTCTTTGTTGCCATAGCTACACCATAGTGTACTATCATCATGGTGAATCTGCACAATTCATCAGAAAGTAAACTCAATAGATCCTAAGAGTCTAGGTAATTACTGAGAAGCCTGGAATATGCATTTTTTTAATCTCTTTGATATGCACAAACCAGCTTTGCCCCAGAGGCACCTTTACAGGTTTCAGTTGTTTATGTCACAAGAATTATTTATTTATTGTTTTGTATAATCTAACCATTATAACAATGGTATAAGTGCTATAAGCATTTAATATAATACCACGCATACAATATGAGACTATATGATACTATATTGAACGGCTCATACATAAAATGTGTGTGTGAGATAACTAACGTGCTTTATGAGAGAAGTTTATGTTGGAATTGTGTTTTTTTATTATCTGCTAAAAATCTGCCATAAACTTTTCAGCATAAGTATTATTTTACGCCTTATTCAACTTTTCTTTTGTTTTAAATAACATAAAGCAGGAATATAGACTCGAATCATCCAAAAAATATTGAAAGAGGTAAACTGCGCTGATCAGGGAAGGAGCTGGCAACTAGTTAATAACTATGCAGTTTATGTTAAGTAGACCTTTCTCTATATGTCAGTAGTGAAGCAAAGAGGATGTAGGTTTTGCAGAGCTTCATATAGGTCAAATTCTTATCATACTAGGCCATTCCGTTTCTCATTCTCTGTCCCCCATTCAGTGCGAGGGAGTCCAGCTTTACCATCTGTTCCGACCCGAAAAGGAAGACTGCATTGGACACAGATGATAGGGGTGGCTCTTGTTCTAGGCTACAATGTTTCACAAAACAGAAATAAAGACACGAAGCAGTGCAATGAGCATATATCAGGGAAAGCTTGACAATTTCAATGGCAAAGTGTGTTTCCATTTGGTTATTTATAACAGTGATCATATCTCTGTCAGTCAGTTTAACTCTTGCTGTCTTATTTGTGCAGTTATTAGCTGTAACTCCATGGAATCAAGTAGATAATAACAAACATGACTGTGTCATTATCACTATTATTATTATTATTATTATTATAATTTGTATTATTATTCTTGGTATTGTTGACTATAATAATAATATTATTAACTGTAGATTTTGAATTATTACTTTGCTTCTTTAGGGCTGACGACAGTTCATTATGATGAAGTGAATATGTGTGAAAATTTTAATGAGACCTTCTTGTTGTGCTCCTCCCGGCGAGGAAGTGCGCCCCATCCTCCCACACTCTTGGAAGGTGAGGCTGATGCAGACGGGTGCAGCAGGGCAGCGGGAGAGAAGTGCAGAGATGGCAAAATAAATCACGGCGCACTTTCATACTAATGCGACAAAACGGATGTGATTCACGCTGTCTTAAAACAAATTAGCTGACCTAGATTTTTTTTTATTTAGATGAGTATGAAGATATGAAGGGCTATTAATTTCACAATGAGTAGATACGAGGTCAATGAGAGTTTTCTCCCAACAGATGACTAGAACCATTGAAAGCTTTACAGCCAAATGACGCATAACAAAATTCCCCAAATACAAAGAAGAATAAATAAACACATATTAGGGCTGTAAAAGTACACATATTCATTGTGTACATTGGTTTTGGTTTTGTACACAGAAGGCTAATGCTGGTTGCAGTCAGTCATAATCAGCGGTTTAAGTTGGGTTTTGGTTTCGCAATAATAACCAGCACTGGAGAGATAGTGGTTGATGAGACAAAGACTGTCCATCAGCTGTGTTATACCACACTTGCATATCTTGCTGGAAATGCATGCTAACTCATTTAAGACAACATCATTCAAGTGTGTGTACTACTGGAGCAAGGCAGAAACAGCCTCCACCAATTAGTCTCCCTGTGGCATTTAAGGCGCTTTTGCCAGAAAATACAGCTAAAAAAATAATTACAGCTGTAGGGGTGTTTATCGCTACAGATATGCAGCTATACTTGGTAGTAGACAACACTGGATTTAGTTCATTATGATTGTTATGATGTTATAACAATATGCAGAAGATAAAAATGACTGGAACAGCCTTGGCAAGTGTCACCTGAATGAGAGAATAGACAGGAATTGAGGTTGGAATGGATGGTGAGAAGTTGGGGTAACAGGAAACTGCAGCACAGCGTCCCCTGCTGGCCAAAGTGAAGCTAGTGCAACATCAACATCTGGCCTAGGGTAAAATGTTCACAAAAGCACATAATATGTGACCATTTATTGAATTTAGATGTAAGGCAAACATCTAGCAGCTAAGTAATTTGACAATTAACAATATAATTATCAACCTGATACGGGGCTGCTGCAATTTATTAACATAGTTGATCATGTCGATGAGTAAAGTGCGTAAACATCAATATTTTAAGTCGACACTTTTTTTGTTATAATGAAATTACTGTTTTGATTTCTAAAATGCTTCAACCCATAAGAAACATTTTCCTTCAACATCAAATGTGATTATGAGAGTAGTTCAACTTATCACAAAGCAAAAAGGTAGTTAGTACACTGTGCTAGGCTTCGATGGCATACCACAGGAGAAACTGGCACTATTCTAGACCACCACAATACGCAAAACCACTGTCAGTGTTGTTTATTGCTTGTTTATTAAATTAGCATTAGCAAGGAGAGCTTTTTAGTATCTTTTGTTTTTTTTTGGACTTAAAACTGCAAAAAGTACCGCCACACCACCCCCCCCCCTTTTACCTTGTTTAACAACAATATCGCCTCATGTTGTGGCTGCTGAGCTGCTCCTTTCTTTACTGAGAATTCAGTGTTTATCACTGCTATACAGTACCAAAACAGCAGCATGTGGCATTACCTACCAGTCACTAGTGACTGGTTCTGAACAGGTACATGTATGGCAAATGCCATAATGGTCTCATGGTTAAGGGATCTGCTAGGCCTCTTGTTGTATGTGATACTTATTGCTGGCATAGTTTGAACATTCACTCAAACCCTTTCAGGGCAGGGTAAATGCAGATTAATTCTGACTGACCACACTGATTTCCATCCTTATGGGACTGGAAACTTCAGGGTACCTCCATGCACACAGCATGAATGATCACAAAACAGTTTTATGAGTATTACAATTTTGATAACCATATGCCTTTTCCCCAACTCAACTGAAGACTTCTCAGAGATATTGATGGTTATTTAGCAGACTCTTTCATCCAAAGAAACATACATTTTGAGAAAGCAGTCAGACGGTCCCTGGGGTAAGTAGCACCTTGCTCAGGGAGGCAATGGTGAAATTACTGGCTTATTGAAATTAATGGTGTATAATAATGTAGAACACCTATCAATGAAATAAGACAGACAGGCCGAGAGACAGACTGGCAGGTTTGCGGTCAGATAGATAGACAGCTAGATCGATGATAGACAGATAGATAGATAGACAGATAGATAGATAGATAGGGTAGTTGCTACTGAGTTTCGTATTAGCTTTAACTTGAAATTCTATAACATTTCTCATTTTCTGAGTAGTTTCTCACATTCATCAAAGAGCTGAATTTCTGAGGAGCCCACAAGTAGTCATGCTTTAATTTTGACCTCAATATTTTGATGTAATATTTATTATGTACAATACAATAACGGAATAAATTTTCTCTCTATTGTAAGTACTATCTTGTTAATGTCACACAATTGCCTTTTACTATTAAATTAATCATTTGCAACAATACGCTTCTGTAATTTTTTACAATAATTTTTAGATTTTTATCATAATCCCAATGTTCTCTGGACCGGGGTGGCTTTCTCAAAAGCGATCAATCTTACAGAATAACGAACAAGATAACAAACAAAGTAAGGAAAGAATTCACAAGGTCTACGTGCGTTTCCCAAAACCCTGTGTTATTTCATAAATAACGAACAAACTTTAAGTAGTCCTTTGTTGGCTACTCCCCAGCCCTGTGTGAGAAAAACATAGACTGTCGATAACAGTTTCCTGTTTCCTGTGATCTCACGTGCAGTATTTCAGTAGTGAAATATGTTATGTGATCATCACACCAGACAAAAAACTAAAAAATAAAATAAAATAATTATAAAATCAAAAGAACACACCAAAGCAACCAAAATGTATAAGTATGGTTGCATATCACGAGGACATTTGGGCCTAGTGCAAAGAACCCTTTTTCGACAGATACATGTGTGATTCAAGAGGCTGTGAATATGAATAGGGCTGAGGGTTCCATCCTCTGCACCCACAATGCCAGGTATGTCAGCAAAGGCAAGAAAATCTATTTTTCTGTCATACAAGGTATCCCTTCCTGCTAGAAATTGTATGTAATTGTGCACTTGGTGCAATAGAAATGTGATCAGTGCTTGCACAGATGCAGGGCACAGCAGCCTTGCTTAGGCCATGTGCATCTGTAGGTCTGAAGGTAGCCACTGGTATCGTAGAAGCAGAGACTAGTCAGAAGCAACACAATGCACTGAGGGCAAAATTCCAATGTCTTCCAATTTCTCCTGCAGTAGACCAAGGAGGCTCATTATTTCACTGCAGGCCAGCCTGTACTTCTCTATCAATTGTTCATTACTGAGATGGTCCAAGGGGTTCATGGCCACCTGCAAAACCGTACATAAACAAGGAACTTGGCTTCCTGGACAGCTCTGTCGCAAACACTGTCTTCGGTTGATTAGCACAATTCTTTGCCATTGCTGGCTGTGAGGGGTGATTCACTTTCCTAATAAAAAACAACTGACTGAACACATAGCAATTTTTATTGGTTATCTCATTAAGTAGACTAGCAGGGTTGTTCAGAATTTATGAATTGTGCTTCCATTCTATTCATCAACTGGATTTTGAATTGGCTTGGCCACTGTCATGGTCCCTCCCTTCCGATCCTCGTGTGGAATCCCAGTGTTTGACAGGACTCCCAAAAAAAGAAGACGCCTCACCTGACCAAGGCATATCTCGGTCTAGCTGATGAGGCGATCCACTTCCTGCAGCAGCCTGAGACCCGCGCGAACCCCGCGGCCTACGCCCTAGCGAGGCGCACTTGGGACCTCCTAGAGGAGATGCACCCCGCGGCGAAAGTCTGGGACAACTTGCTGCAGCTCAGGAACAGGATTGCGGAGACCATGCTGTGACAGGGGGAGCTGGACAGAGGAGTGCCCCCAGCGCTGTGTTGGGGGCTCCCAGAGCTGCCCTTGACCCCGTCGCCCGAAACAGCAGGGAGGAAGAAAAAGCGGAAGAGCTGGAGACGGGAGGAGACGGTCGAGGTCTTCGTGGGCTCCGTCTCTCTCTCCGCTGCTTGCCCTGCTATGGGTCGGATCCTGGATCCGGTGGTGTTCACGCCGGACACCTCCCCGCATCCCCGCACCTCCCCAAGGCGCGTCCGCTTCCTGATCTCCCGGGTGCTGCCTCTGCACCGTAACTAACCTCTTCCTCCCCGCAGACCTGGGCGTCGCACTTCTTCGCCCTGCAGGGACTGTGGTGGACGTTGGACGGATGACCCGGCAGTGCGAGGCGATCCCGACGCTGCCCAGTCCCTGGGTCGCCTGTGGCAGACCTTTGGGACTCATCACCCCGGACTCCTCCTCTGATCTGGAACTGATCAAGGGCACGCTTAGGGACCTGCTTCGGCTGCGGAGCGCTCACCTGCCGAAGATGCCTGCCATGCTGCAGTCCGACCCAGGTGATGGCGCCACTGCGCTCCAGTCCGGCCCAGGTGATGGTGCTACTGCGCTCCAGTCCAGCCCAGATGATGGCACCGCCGTGCTCCAGTACGGCCCAGGTGGTGTCGCCGCCTCACTCCAGTTTCGCCCAGGTGATGGCGCCGCCACGCTCAAGTTTGGCCCAGGTGATGATGCAGACTCGCTCCAGTTTGGCCCAGGTGATGTCGCAGATGTGCCCAGTGCGCTTCCTGGAGTCCAGTCCGCGCCCAGTGCGCTCCCAGAAGTCCCAGAGGTTCCAGTCCTGGAGGTTCCTGCACCCTATCCTCCTCCATCCCCTCGGTGGCAAAGATCCCTGCAATGGTCCTGCCTCTCCATCTCCCGAAAGGGACGAGGACACTTGCGGCGGGGTCGCTTCCCGCCCGCCCTCGGTGGCCTTGACTGTGGCTCGTGGGGCGCCTGCGGTTCCTCCGGCTCCTACTCGGTGGTCGCCTGCGGATCTCCCTCCGATGCCTCGTCGGTCGCCATCAGTCCTGCCTCCGACACCTCGTCGATCACCGTTGGTCCTGTCTCCGACGCCTCGTCGGTCACCTGCGGCGTCCCCCCTTCAACCTCCTTGGTCGGCGGCACCTTCGCCAGCTGTTGCTGCGCAGTCGCCTGTGGCGGCTGTGCCTCCCTCCTTGCCTTTCTGGGTGCCCCGTTCAGCTTCCTCCTCGACTCCTTTGCCTGGGGGGGGGGGTCCTGTCATGATCCTTGTGTGCCATGCCCCCTCGCCGCCCTTGTGTGGAATCCCAGCATTCGCCAGCTGTCTTGCGTTAATTGTCATTAGTCCTGTGTATTTCAGTCTGCGTTCAAGTCTGTTTCCCCAGTCCTGTCATTATCGTCTCGTAGGTAACGTCTCATAGGTGAAGTCTCGTGGTCTGTGTTACCTGTGCGAAATAAAGCTCCCGACCAGGAGAGTTACACATTCTGTCTCCGCCTTTTCCATCGTCCTGCTTGGAAATGTGACAGCCACACCCTGTAAAGTATTGAATTGGAATCAAAGTAAGAAGAATGAAATTTATTTCAATCGTGTGGCATGCTGAACTACACCCGTGACTGGAATGACAGCCAGATGGCCTGGTCCTGTGTGCTTCAGCCTGTTTGGGCAACTTGTCAGCTACCATTCTGTAGAAAGTTGCTTGTTTGACAACTGCAGTAGCGCACTGCCATCAGTATGTGTCTTACCAAGAACACCCTCAATTTTATGTTTTAACACAAAATACATCTCAATCTTTGGTAATAATTAGATTATATTACATGCTGATTAACTGATTAACTGTGGTGTCTTGCTGTAATACACTAAGTATTATATTGTAAATACTATTACTCATACCTACAGAAATATATACAATACTGTGTATAATTTAAATTGGTTTTGTATACATTGTTGCATTGGTATGGCTACTTCATGGTACTTTGAGTGTATTCATAGAAAAGGACAAGGAAAATCACAAATAATTATAAATAAATACAAAATAATGAATTAACATGCTAATTGTATCTTCACACTTTACATGAAGCCTGTCGGTTAGAGAATCAGGTATTCTTATACTGTATTTATTGAACTTTCATTAGCTACAACGACTGATGAATTATGGTTTGTGTGTGACAGCTGATTGTGCAGGATGTGGGATGTGTATATACAATCACCTAAAGTATTATTAGGAACACCATACTAATACGGTGTTTGACCCCCTTTCACCTTCAGAACTGCCTTAATTCTACGTGGCATTGATTCAAC
>JAODKN010000016.1:19207313-19222659 GCA_026774425.1 Petrocephalus zakoni | reverse complement strand
CACACCCCTAAATGCATTGAAGCAACTGCCATGTGATTGGTTGATTAGATAATTGCATTAAAGAGAAATTGAACAGGCGTTCCTAATAATCCTTTAGGTGAGTGTGTATATATATATATATATATATATACACACATATATATGTGTGTGTGTGTGTGGTCTGTGAGGATGGAAATAGCGTTTACATTAGCATTTAGTCAAGCCGAAGATATTACAACAATCAAAAAGTACTCCCACAGTCCCATTAAAATGTTGTAACAATGTTAAAAATGCGTTGATATTCATAGCAATGGGAATTCAATTCAATTCAAATTTATTTTTATATAGTGCCCTTCACAACTGTGTTGTCCCAGGGCACTTTACATGGGTGTGTTAGGAATGTGACAGTGGTAAGTTTAACTAAAGGAACTGAACTGTCTTAATTTACCTACATGTAGTTAAGTGGGTAAGTAGTGCTAAGGGTAAACGGTAACCGCAAGCAGCATAAGTGTCCTTTACCTTAGTGAGTCAGTGAATGACCAGGGAGAAGGTAAGTACAAAGCAAACTAATAATAATCAACACTTTAACATTGATTACTTTCTTTTCATGAATGCACAGTAAGGGATAACAGAGTCTCATATCATGTAAGGCTTAACTGAACCATGGGGTAACAGACGCCTAATTTTAGTTCCATTCGTAGTCTTTCTGACACTAATGTACTAGCCCTTAACCCCAGGCTGAGGTGAGTGCTATACCCCCTGAAACACCTCTGCTATTCATGTTATCCAGTCCACCCAGAATGTGCATGATTTCCTGTGGAAAAGTGCCTGCAGGGACTGCACTGAAACAGGCAGTCTTGGTGTCAAAGGCAATGCGGGCATGTCCCCATCTCACTGAGCCTCCAGCAGGCCTACAGAACGTGTTACGCCAGGCCTCTTTTGGCCAAATCTACAGTCAAGCTGTTGGTGAACCCTAGTAGCACACCTGGCTGCTAAGTGAGGTCTTTGTCTTATACATAAGACAATTCTGTCTTTCTGACACCAGATATAAATGGATTACCAAACACTTTAGTGTGCCCATGCAAGAAAAGCAAGTGGGTATTTTTTTCTGAAAGTGTGTAATGAGGTAATTTGGGGTATCTCCATAAATGTTCCTTATATTGTTTGTGTTCAACACAAAATAATAGTAACATTTTATTTTGATGCATGGCATATGATATAGACATACTTACATTACAGAATTCCAGCAATTATTTATTCTGATTTTTTTGAGTGAAAGGTGAACCACATCTAATTAATCTCTATCCCCGAAACACAAGCAGAAAAGTCCTTTGCATTCCCTGATAAGTCAGGCAGCTTCCTTCCTTAATCCGATTTTCTGCAGTTAAAAAAACCCATTTCCTTTCTGAGGTCTCTTTAAATCAGTCTCGGCAAACAGTAACCAGCACTGTCACAGACTCACAGCGGGTCATTGTCAAGGTGTTCATTCCGCAGAAATCCTCCCTCTCACTCACTATTCAAAGCCCAGAGCTGAGCTTTTAGTCCCCCTGTCCCTGCCTGGAGGGTGGAAAATATTCACACTTGGTTCCTGACTGCAGGTGGACCCAGCCCTGGAGAGGCTGTCTCTTATATAACCTTGGGACATCAGCATTTAATAACAGCCCTCTTTCTAGGCTGTGCTTCCAAAGCTGTGTGAAAACTGTTATGGCTTTCAGGACACTCATAAGCAGCAGATTAGCCTCGCGAATTTGTGGCAGTGTGCTTTTAAAAACTGTGATATGAAGACATTATGAGTAAATGCCAAATATGCTTACCCAGACTGTCGACCAGTCATCAAATTCAGCAAAAAAACATATTTAATATTACAATATATTTTGAAGCTTAACAGGCCTTTACAGAATGTATTGTGTATTTACAGAAAATGGTCACACTGCAGAAGTGAATATATTCATGGAGGATATATCCTCAGTGGCTATTTTATTAGGTGTATCTAGCTAATACAAGGTAAGACCCATTTTGCATCCCAGCTTAAAAGATAAACTGTTCTGCACATCACGGCTGTACTGAACTGTCGGGCTGCCACTAGTGAATATTTTTCTATTGATTAATCTATGGACAATTTTATCAAATGGTCGATTAATTTTAATGATTAATTTTCCTCCAGAAAATTAATGATTATTAATAATGGGTTTATTTAGCGGCTATGGGGAAAAAAGATGCTAATGGTAATTTAATAAACATCAATAAACAACACTTACAGTGGTTTTGCGTATTATGGTGAAGATATATCTTATGAAAAGTATTTTTTCCTACGTTTCCTACAAGCTTCTTATGAGCGCCCTTAAAATGTGCCAGACCACTTGATTGGTTGACATCAATGGCTCAGTAATCGATTATTCACTTCATGCAGCAACTGTTTGTCTGTAGCATGAGAGAAAGTGGTGTTTTTTCATAAATATAAATGCTTCAAAATATTGCATTAATCAGTATTGTGGAGAACCTAAAAATAAAATACAAAATTGACAAACTGAATCCTGAATTAACACCGATTGGGTGCAGGAGCCCACCTCCCCAGATTGTCATATCACACCATTTTATACTTATTTGTTCTAGAAAAAACACCTGCATGCACTAATATGCGTGTAGGTCATTGATATTGGGATGAGGAATGACACCATAGCTGAAGGAAAATTGTGTTACTGATAATGTAAGAGAATGTCCTATGTGCTTTATTACTGACTACCAAGGACTATTCCAGGGGACTTTTCTGGGGAAAATATTTTAGACTTATAAATAAATGAACCTGCAGTGTCGACTCATCAATCCCACGAACCAACGTTTTGATACAGCCTACTGTGAAGCTGGCACATTTAGAGAGGCTTGTGCATTCCAGGAGCGTCAGAAATAGGGGGAACGCGTCCACCCCAATATCGACAGAACCTCCCCTTCCTTCCCAGTTAATGGGCTGTTCCTGAGATGCTGGAGCCACCACATCAAGCGCTGACAGAGGCTGACATTTCAGGTTCAGGAAGTAAAAATTCAGACCAAGATTTACAACCAACCAGTTGAGCTGAGAGTTGAGTACTCTGTGACTGAGTCACAGTCACAGAGTACTCAACTGGTTGGTTGAAACAAAATCTTGGTCTGCATTTTCATGTACCTGAAAGTTCCACCTCTGAGCATTAACAATCTCAGCACATTGAATCATACGACACTCCAAAACCACACAGTAACTGATCCTGTTTCCATTAACACCAAGAATACCCGATAAACTGGTAACTGAATGTATATTCATATACACCCAGCAATTTTATACATTCCATTTTAATTTGTAGGCACTGTTAAAATTTTACATTAATGACTGGCCCTCTGACAATCATTGTGTTATTTACCAATGTAAATTCAATTAAAGTAAAGAATAAGACCTCACGAGAACCAAACAGAAAATAACTTGCTTACAAATACATGCAGACATTGAAAAATGCTGAACTGCAATGACTCAGCAAAGAGGAGATTGAGATGTTGCAGACATGAGAAAGCGTAGTGATAACTGTCAGGCCTGCAGCTGATGTGCCGCTTCCCAGGGGCGAAAGGCGGCCTCATGCTTTGTTTGTCTTCAATACTCGGATCTGGGGAAAATCACAGCCATTAATGTGTGACAACAAAGAGGATAATTGCTGATCGAATCCCTGGATAGGGAGCCATTTGCGCCGAATGCTTGGTTTCTACATTGTATGAAGCTGTTTAACTCAACTCAATTTATTTACTCCAAGACCAAATCAGTCAAACAATGGTAGGTCTAATCATTTTCTTATTATGAGTGTATTGCTGTTTTCATTTGAGTCACATGAGCGCAGGTACCTGACAGACTATGACATATGAGTTTTGAAGTGTGTCAAGGTCAATTTATGTCTCACACACTGAACTGTTTCTCTTTTTGACATTGACCCTTCTGTCCGTTCTCTCTTCTGCTTATCCAGCACATGATTAGGAGGATCCTGGAGGCTATCCCAGAAAGCACAGGGCTTAAGGGAAGGAAACACCCTGGATGGGATAGAAGAATGCTATTTAGAGATGGCTTCCACCAAACCACTACCAATGAGGAACATGGAGTAACTCGGGAAAACCACACACTCTCACACACACACACACACACACACACAAAGCTATGTGTGGATATAAACCTGTTTTTATGAGTAGTTAGATAGATAGATAGACCTGAACTGAATTAACTGGTCCTTGTTGCAAGCTATCAGCTGTTTACCTTGGAGGTTAACCAAACAGCTATAGGTACAACAATAGAATTGTATCAACTGTTTTACACTTTAAGGAAATCAAAATTAAAACTGCTGGAGTGAAAATCCAGGTCTATGAAGTGGTCTAAATGTAAAGTACTGTAAACTGCATAGATGCAGGTCTGATTGGTATGCTCTCGGTGTCCTATAGCACTGACAGTGCTGAGATATCAGCATCAGACTGCCTTGCCCTAGCTGCACTGGGAAATGCGTGATGACTGAGTGTCTGCTGGACATGGTACTGCTGAGGACAGTCCTCCCCCGTCAGCCTGCAGCTCCCCCATGCTGCTGGCCGTGGCCCTGATAGAGCCAGCAGCTCTGGGGTGTTCCGGGTGTGACACATGCACAGCATCCATGCTGATAGCAGGCTCTTCCGTTCCTCCTCCATATCACGCATGCTCTGTGGCGCCATCTCAGCGGCATCCTTTGTTTGAGAAGGCCACCCTCAGCAGAGCCTCTTATAGAATGTGCAGTGAATTATATTCTTTCAGCTGCAGTCCCTCCATCCATCCATCCATCCATTTTCTGTACTTGCTCATCCTATTCAGGGTTGCAGGGGACTGGAGCCTATGCCAGAAGCTACAGGCTCAAAGCAGGAAACAAGCCAGGACAGGGCGCCAGCCCATCCAGGGCAAACACACGATTTACACACACATTTATTGTTACAGCTACAGTCCCTTGAGATTTTTAAGTACCAGAATCAGAGTACAAGGCCAAGTGCTGCATTTTTGGCTAAGGGCTGACTTTTCGCAGAGACACTTTACCACAGACACTAGCCCAGACCCTGTTGACATCTGACATGGACAAGGGATCGCAGCATGCAGCCCGGACTCCTCAACTTCACTATGATCCCGGTCACATCCACCTATCCTTAAATACTGCTAACATCATTACCAAAAAAGAAAAATAAATGTAATACAGGGATCTGGAAATCGCTGTTACCCAGTCTGTAGATAAGTGATTAAAAAGTTCCCTCCCTGTACAACTGCGACACATGTCCGTTATGATTTTCAGTTCCCGACTAATTTAAAGCTCATGATTAATTTTCCCTCGGATAGTATATCAGATGCTGACAGAGTGGGTTATATATAGGACAACCATTTTTATGATTCCTCTGTCAGGCTTTCTTGAAATTTTCATGTCCCTTTCATGTCTCCTTGAAAAAATGCCCATAATTGTCTTTTTCATAAAGATATGCAGAGGTCAACACTAGAGAATTAGAGGACTTGATATATTGTCACTGCCAAGGGACACTGACAGTTACCTCATTTTGGGATTCTTGCTGGGAATCTATTACTTTCCATTGTATCCTCACCTTTACTTTTTAAGCCGGGGTGAGATTAATTATTGGGTGTAAATAATAGATATGATAATAAAATGACTCTTCAGTTATATTTGCTGCCCCAGAATATTATTTTCCAATAAAAATCAAAAAGCAATTTACGCACATTTACAAAAAGGAGTCGGGAATCAATTTGTTTCCATGTATCAGACATGCTGTTTTAAATAGAAGGCAGAGAGTGGCATAGCTGAGTTGCTATAAAAATGGCAATGAGATGGAAAGGGAAAATGATAGAATGTTCTCAGCATTTGATATTAATTTCAGACTGTCTATGATTCAAAGATTTGCATTGAAATACTGCTTCCTACAGACTGCTTTCAAATTGAAGTAGTATGTTTTTTTTAGATAAAGCTTTCTATTTATTTTATTGTTTTATCTTCCCCTGAAATGAACAGATTTCTTTCAGTGCTCGCGTTGTGCTTCACGGCTTTGATTCAAGGCTTTTGCTTAAACACACATATCAGCCTTAAGAACAGACACATCATAGCCAAAGTCTAAGATCTGACATTTAATATCCAGCTATTTCTGGATTCCAAAGATGCACGTTGTCACAGGAGAGGGCAAATTCCATTGTAAATTGAATAAATGATGCTTTTATAAAAGCATTAATGAAGCAAGTTAACACTAATGAGAGAAGCAATCAGAAGAGATCAGAAACATCTGTCGCCGAACCTCCTGTCCAGTAAGCAGACAGCTTCTCCCAGGACTCATACAGCACGTATGTCTTACTGAACCTGTTTGGAAACATCCACACCCATGATGCCAAATAGCCGATGCCAAAAGCACAACAGATCCAATCTCTATTTCCATTATCTGATGGAACGAGCATATCTTTTCAAAAAAAATTTTCAAATCAGTTAGACTAATACACTTGGACTAAAGTTATTACAGACCTCCAACGCACGGTGAGGTCACTGTTCCTAAAAGTGCTATATGGTAAAATACTAGCAAGTCTTTCCAGCAATAAATCACCAAGATAAACATAAGCACATAAAACAGGCAGGATAAAGTGCTGACATTTTTGTTTTAACCATATATATTCAATGATCTTGAGTCACTTTAACGACGATTAAGGACAGTGGTTTAATTTTAACAAAGAGGATTGCTAAATCCGCAGAGGATGAGCTGATATTCTATCACTCTTAATGTCATTGGGTTAAGGCATGACCTTTTTCGCATAAACTACAAAGCTAATCCTTTTTTGAATCGTTTTGAAAGTGTTACGTATGTAATTAACGTACACGGTGTGTGATATTTATCAAAGCCCACCGCCAGTCTGTTCACATGCGTGTCTGTTTGTGTGTGTGTCGGTTTGTATTTACCACATTGTGATGACTAAATGTCCCCACAATGTGGCAAAACCTGTCACTTTTTGCGGGGATATTTTTCAAGGTCCATACAAAAATCTGGTATCCTGTATTTTGTTTGGTTACTTATGGTTAAGGTTACAGCTGGGTAGGGGTTAAGGGTGTCATGTAGTGATTATGGTTTTTCCCCTAGAAATGAATGGATGGTCCCCACAAAGATGTATACAAGCCTGTGTATGTGTTCAAAGACATCGAGTTGACTGAGCTAGCATTTCTAAACTGCCTATGTGTGTATGTGTGTGTGCTTGTATATATCATGAAATGGACTGGTTTCCCCGGCCAGTGTATCCCATCCCTAGGACAGGCTCCAGCTCCCTGTAGCCCTGTACTGAGTAAGACATCACAGGATCCATCAGTTTTGTTGCTCCATAAAATTGCATTTTGACATATGTTTTGTTATTTTCAGTGAGCTGTGCCCTGCCCTCTACCCCTGCCCCCCCCCAGCTGGCATGTGCAGACGTCCAGAGCTGACCAGGAGAGCGAACTATAGAGTCTGATGGGCTTCGGCGAAGGACAGAGTAGCCCCCGTCTCATTAGAGCAGAATGAGTTAGACTTTCATGTGAAGAAAAGAGGGTGAAGAGACTGTCTCTGTGATCCACAGACTCACAAGATCTGAGGACAAAAGTAATGCTGCTCTTTAGCGCGGCTCTCTCTGGCTCCTGTGAAACCTCTCACATTCCTGTAAGAAGTGGGCGGGGGGGGTCAACCATCAGACCCATCAGTGCAAAAAAGTGTGCACTAGATTTCAGAAGCTGACTATGCAGTAAACAAAATATGTCTGATTTCTCTAATAGACTAATGAGGATGCAAAGCAGATCTGAAAAAATGCTGATGATGTGCCTCCTGCCATGTAGCACTGACTAAAGAAGTCCAGGGATGTCCTTCTGAACAAAAGTCACAAAGATGAGGATTAGTAGCTACAAATCGCCCTGCTATAAGCGATGCTCAGCTGCTAGCGCATGGCTGGCCATGGGACTGCAGCGATTTTCTGCAGTCTCTGCATATAACGCTTATACCCTCTGGCCTGAAACCAATCCAAAAAGGAGAGATGGGAAATTGTAGCGAGCCTGCAAATTCCTGGAGGTGGTTTGTAAAGCCGTGGTAAGACTGGCTGCCTCAGCTCCCCGCAGGAGCTCCAGGCTTTCGCCACAAAGGTCAGCTCCTATGGATATAGGCATCAACAAAATGCATGCGGGGCGTCTGATCCCTCCTCCATGACAGTAAAGCCAGTGCCAAGCTTCACAAACTGCAGTCAGAAGCACAGCCACACATCAGAAGCACAGCCACACACAGACTCACTCTGGCCGTTATGCAAGTGTGTGGCGGACAAGCTGCTTTAACAAGCGCAAGGTGCACTCAAACACGTATGTCTGAAGTCAGCTAAATATATCTCATGAAATCAGGTGATTTGGTGCAAAAAACTGTGTTTCATTACCATTTATTGACTAGGGAATTTCAGATAAAATGCATTTGTATGGCTCCTGGTCTGTCAATGGCCATGTGAGGTAAAAAAAAAAGTAAATGGTTTGTACTGATCAAGCTGCAATGCCCATTTGACTCACAACATAATGGCTATAGCCATTTGCATCAATTTGACCTACAACATAATGGATGTAAATATTTTCCTATGTAATATGAGGATATGAGAACTTATGCTATTAATAGGTTATTCGGGAATTAAAAAAAAACAAATCCATCAAAAAGAGCAGTATCACTAATGCAGTGTCATTATCTATCAGTGCTCATTGCTTTCATGAACATCTGGCCCATCTTTACGCAGCATACACTAATTAAGATGCATGCATTATTAATAACACATTTTTGGAATTCACCAGTCAAATATACATGTCCTCTAGAATATATAGAAAAGTATGGGTAACAATGTTAATTACCTGTACTGTAACAATTGAACCAATTGATCGCATGACATCATGGGATTGGAGAGCAGACTCGAGCCCTTTCAAGGTGGACCGTGCTGGGTCATCCCTAGTGCCAGCCAATGCAGCAGAAAAAAGTAGTGTTTTTTTCTTTATTACCAATGTACACAGCAGTTTTGTTACATTTCTTATTTTAGTGCAGAATCTTGTGCTGATGTCCCGGTTCTCGGTGAATGAAAGCATCTTTGGTGCAGCATGCCAGACAGGCGTGATGGTGGGGAGACTGTAACAGCATAATTAGGGATGACTTTGAAAGCGGAACAGTTTGGTAAGAGCAGCATACTGATCCAATGAACACTGCCAGCTTTTTTTATTTCATATTCAGGGCGATTGAAAGCCTGATCTTTGGCTCTGTAGCTTGGGGCTCTTTTCCAAAAGAAGACAAAAGATTGAATCTTTTCTCCTTACATTTGCAGGGAGGCAGTGGGCCTCAGCCTGCGGTCGCTTCCCCTGCCCTTTCATTAGGCAGCCTTGCTCTCTCTCATGTTGCCACCCGGCGGCGTTGGTG
Organism: Petrocephalus zakoni; assembly: GCA_026774425.1. Taxonomy (NCBI): domain Eukaryota; kingdom Metazoa; phylum Chordata; class Actinopteri; order Osteoglossiformes; family Mormyridae; genus Petrocephalus; species Petrocephalus zakoni. The sequence continues at coordinate 19,213,230 of JAODKN010000016.1, read as the reverse complement.
AAGTTAAAAGCAACACAATGCTGGCATCTGTCAGGCTAACTAGAGACAACCTCCACTTGTGCCCCATGTCCTGCCTTCTTCTTTTTGATCTCTGGGTACTGGAGGACTGGTGATGTCACGGCAGGCTGCTTCCTAGGCTACAGGTCAGCCTGGTGCACCCAAACGGGCTGGGCTGGAGCCCGTTTGCAATCACTTCCAGAATCCTCCAGAAACTTGCCATCTTCTAAGAGCTGCTTGCCAAAATTTATTTTGCATGCATTATTGAAAAGAGTTCAAGACACAGCTGTTCCCTGCACTGAGCAGTAAGCCAGGATGAAATGTACACCCGTTAGTTCACTCTTGTCTGTCTGTCTATTTGTTTGTTTATTTGTTTTATAGAGGAATGCACTGTGACCAGTGGAGTTTGTCTAGCTATGGTAAATCAGTCATGTATAACCTGGTACTTTTTTGGTCTCTGTGGGAACTCTGAATTTTTGTCATGCATATTCCTTTCATTACCTGGGCATATACCACCAGTAGATATGCAGAAGAGTAGGACGTTTCCTTTGACTTGGCACGAAGAAGATTGTCTGTTTTTGAAGCATTTGTGTGGATTTGATTCCCAATACATATACCTCTACTGTCAAGAACCTATAATACACCAATAAAAGTCACACCCCTTCGATATGAAAGCGTCAGTGTGTATGGAGAGTCCCTTTAATACACTGTAATTATGAGGGTAATGTCACCCTTAGGTGAAAAGGTAGACATGCAGGAATGTTCATATCCATTCAGACAGTTCCACAGCCATTTATGCGCAAAGACTTGGGTGATGTGTGACTCAGCAGGTTAGGCTGTCGTGCCTGTGACCAGAAGGCTGCTGGTTTGAATCTCATGGCTGGCAAAATTATTTTACTGTTGGGCCCCTGAACAAAGCTCTTAACCCCCAAATGCACCATGGAGTGGCTGACTGCTTTCTCAAGAGTATGAAGACAAATTTCCCTCTTTCCAGACAGTAGGTGCACCACAAGTGTGCCAAACTGGTCAACATAGCATGTAGTATAGCTAGGCACTGTTATCGACGTCTGCGCATTTCACACAAAAACAACGCTAGATTTGTAGTTTCTTTATTTCCTAGCATTACTTTTCTATCTGAATTGCATGTTTGTGGTGAAGTACAATGTCCTGTCCAATGCAGAAAGCTCTGGCTGTACCCCCAGAGGGCTGCTGTGTTACTGGAAGCAAGAGCAGACAGTGTAGTCCTGAAAAGTCCCGACATGCTTTTTCCTTGCACAAAGCCTGCGGAGGATGCATCAGTCTATCCTAAAAATACCGCTCCATGAAAAGCAGAGAGAGACCATTTCACCTCTGCTGTGCAGCAACGGCAAATTCCACAAACAGGAGAGATTCGTTAGGCGCGCTTCAATACTTCTGACAAAAACAAGAAAACCTACAGTGCTAAACAATTAAATGTCACATTATACCCATATAAATACTGTCTGTGATTCATTAAGCATCTCCTAGCAATGCCTGCAGTACTCAGATGTTAGGTGAAGTTTTGCTGAGGCGCAGATAATGAAATTTAGATAATGAATATGTATGCACTTTTGTATACAATAACAAAAAGAGACAATGCAGTTGCTGGAGGCAGGCGAGTGACACTGATTGCTGGGCATGTGGCACAGCATGGAATTGGACAGTGGACGCATAGCACATTCACATATTGGCCCTTTAAGATGTTCTGCATGAAGTTGTAGATATCTCAGTGATATCATTAGTCTCTCAGTTAATTTTGAATACTTGAATCAGGGCATAGTCCACTGGGTCCTTGTCCATGGTGGCCAAGACAGAACAAAGCCCACATGAGCGTTGGCCCCGGGCATCCCTCGATACATCCTTAATGCAAAGAGCAGCAGAGATCTAGCATATTGCTGGATGGGGCCTACATTTAGCCTCATGTCTATGTATATAAGGGCATACAAAAGCATCATTCCATGTTTTGTTTTTATTTTTTAGAGTATTACAGGTATCCCTTTCAATTCAACTGAAACATTTGTAAATATTCCTTTTATTTTAGTATTTTATTTTATTAAAATTAAACTTAAAATAATAGTAAAAAAAGATAGATAGATAGATAGATAGACATGGGCTTGTTTGTGTCTTGCCAGGGAGAGGTGCCACTTTTTAGGGTTAGCTGGGGTGTGGGGGACCCCCTCAGTAGGACTCCTACAGGGTGGCCATTGGTACTGGAAGGCAGCACACTGACGGGAGGCAGTTTCAGCGTATGTCCAGAGAACAAAGACTTATATGGAAGATACAACGTATCTCTTTTGCTAAGCAGCAAAGGCCATAATCCCAAATTTAGCACTAAATCCTATGTAGGCCAACATAATGCCCGCATAAGCTGACTAATTCCTAAGAACCTGCTTTCTGTTTGCTCTTGCTCATGCATTTACCTAAAGAATAAAGACAACAGGAGTGCAGCTATGTGCCGTTAGCGTGTATGGTTGCCTGGTTACATGTGAAGTGGATGATTGCTGGCTTGTAACTGGCTGCTGGGACCCTCTGTGTTGGTATGGGGGTACCCTAAAGGGGCTTGTAATGCCTGTGGATTAAACAGAATGTCATTCAGGAACACAGCGCTAACTCTGACAGTTCATATTAGCTGCAGAAGGACACCAGTGTATGTTTGCATTATAATCAGGTGAAAAAATTATTGAAATGCTACATTTGAATATTATAATAAATACATGCAATGAGAGCAACACTTCTTTTTTGAAAATCCTGGCAAAGCACAGGCAATCCAGCGTTCCCATAGGCATAGCAGCAAAATGCCCTCCAAAAACTGCTAAAACTCCCAATTATGAAGACGATGAAGAAATCCCACTTGCTAATTTGCCATAACCTCATCAGTGTAGCTTTTAAAAGGGCCCACAGCCTCGCCTGTGCACGTCGTGGGAGGGGTTATCACTGCTGATGAAATGGGAAGCCCATTAACACACGCTAAATCCCTGCTGATGCCGAGTTTTATTACACGCTGTTATGGCCGTGGGGAAGACCAGTGCCCACGGGCGGTGCATCATTGAAGACCAGAGACCCAGGGACAGCAGTCATCGAGGTTCTTCCTCATACATGGCTCACAGGCAGAGTTCCCAAAAATATATCATATAAAGCTCATGGTCATCTTAAACGGGTCTGCTAGTATCCCACAGGGATGAGAGCCCTTGGTAATTAATGCTAGTTAGTGTTGGCAGTCATTATAAATTACAAAGATGACTGATGTCTGAACATTCCACCCAGAGAGATTTACAGCAGTATAAATATACAGATTGAGAATTTCCATTCGGGACGTGCCGAGTGCAGAGATGTCACTAGGATATATGAGTCCAAGAAAGCTGCATCAGATCACCAGATATAGGATAAAGTGTGCTTACCATGCAGTGATCATAGCGGGCTACCTGGCTGAAGGAGGACAGCACAGGACTTACAGCGACTAATGTTGTAAAGCCGGTTTAATCTCAGTTTAATCTCAGATTGAAGCTGGCAGTGTGTGTTTGGCGATTTACATTCCACCTCCGCCTTTCGGCTTTGGTGTTTTGTGTCAGTGCAGCCGGTCGCAAAACCGCAGATTTACGCTTATTATCTACAGGCAGTAAATGGCAAGCTTGAAAGAAATGATTAGGGTTTAAGGAAGTGCAGAAGTGAAGCTCCGCCGTGCCTCACTCTCCAAAGCACACATCTCTGCACATTGCCAGGATATGCTGTACCGTTCACTGCCGTACTCGTGTTGTATGTACCATTCTGAGAGGAGGCCAGGGACAGCATCCATTTAGTGAGGATGAGTCAGGTTCCTGTTCATTATCTCCCACCTGATCCTTTTTAATTGGGTTTTTGAGGTCATGTGTCCTTTCTCTGCCCCAGCAAGCCTGGATCCAAGAAAGGTCCAAGAAACCATCTTGAGTATTTATTTATTTATTTATTTATTTTTGGGTGTTTCAGGTCACCTTAGAGACAGTGTCTTTCTCTTTGTCTGAGAGGGTGATTTTGTTTCCACCATTTTGCTTGTGAGGTTCTTTCCTTTCCTCTTCACCCATGAAAGGGGGATATGCAAAAACGAGGCCTAAGCCCAGATCCCCATACTCATCCATCATGCAGTTCTGTCTGTAAACCAGCTTCCACCTGTTATGCAGTCTTATATCCTTCCACCTGTTATGCAGTCTTATATCCTTCCACCTGTTATGCAGTCTTATAACCTTCCACCTGTTATGCAGTCTTATAACATTCCACCTGTTATGCAGTCTTATAACCTTCCACCTGTTATGCAGTCTTTTATCCTTCCACCTGTTATGCAGTCTTATAACCTTCCACCTGTTATACAGTCTTATATCCTTCCACCTGTTATGCAGTCTTATATTTTTAGCGATTGATGCAACTGCTTTTATTATCACAAATTTCAGGTCAATCATATAAACCAGTACCTGGGAATTCTAACTTCAGTGATGCTCATCAAAAAACTTTAGGTACAATTAATCTGAGAGCAAAGATTATTTAAATACAAAACTGAAGAAAAGCAGAATTGCACACAGAATTGTCCTGGGCAATTAACTCTAAAGTGTCTGCTTTTGGAGGATTACCACTCATTTCCATTGTCCAGAATGTGTAGTTTAAACCACTGCTACACCTGGCTCCTGCTGCTTCTTGCTACCACCAATTAATAGCAGCAGCAGCACCTTAAATAAAGGCTAAAACACACAGTGCCGCCCCAAGCGCATGACCGCTGCTGCCACAAACAGCACCCTCGCACCTCGCTGCCACCACCACTCTCCTGACCGGCGGCAAGGAGGGAGAGTAATGGGTGGGTGACCTGCCCCCCAGCCAGAGTTAATAAAAACCCCATAGTAGTGGGAGCACTCAAAGCGGCATTAGTGGAGCAATGCACTCCTATTAAACGTGTCAATCAAGGCAGGCCTCACCTTAGTGTTGTCAGGCCTCCTCTGCATTCTGCCTCCTGCCCTGAGGTGATATCCGCATTGGCCTCTTGTCTGGGTACTAACCATATTACACGAGCCAACCTTTTCCTTCCCCTTCGAGAAAGCAGTAAATCCACTGTGACAGTAGCATAAACCAAAACACTACAATGTGAAATCAGGCAGCGCTCTCTGTCCATTGCCAGCTAATTTTACTCCAGTCAAACATGGGTATGTCCATTTAGTGCAGTTGCTAAAATGCCTCTTTAGTATTAGCTTCTGGTCCTTTTTTTCCAATAAGAAAGCTTATTTTGTTATTTATTTTCTCTATTGTTGCTTGTTAACAAATGAAGGTGATCCAAATAGAAGGGCCTTTATCTAATAAGGGCTGCTTTCGAGTTCTTGGGGAAGAACCATAAGCATAAAGGCTGTGGAGGCAGCCAGAGCCACATGCTTACCTGTAAATTGCTGCATTATCTTCTTTGACATGCTTCAGCCAATTCGCATGTTAGTTTTTATTGTCAAGGAAATGCTCAGCATTCCTTCCTTCCTCTCTGTCAATCCTTTCCTCCTCCATTTTGTGCTGATAGATGCTGTTAAAAAGGAATTGTACGTGCATTAATATGCTCTACATGTCGAACGACCTACGGTACGGAAATCATTGTCTCCTTGAGATTTTAAACCACAGACGTAAGATAACTTGTTGAGAATAAGAAAAAAAAACAGCACTGGCTCAGCTTAATTTCCTTGTTCCAATAAATTACTGTAATGTAATTTATGTTTCAATGCCTTCCTTACTTAGACAAGCAGTAGCATGCAGGGATCAGCAGGAGTCTCGTGAAGGAGGCCTCTAAGTACCCCTGTCTATCCGCATTCCACCCCAGGGAAATACTGAAAATTTGGACCAATAAAAAAATTATTCAAGCACCTTCAGCCTAAGAAAAAAATCAAGCAAATAGCAGGCATTCTGT
>JAODKN010000016.1:19190944-19204949 GCA_026774425.1 Petrocephalus zakoni | reverse complement strand
ATGTCAAATTCTGCATGACTGAGAGCTGGCCACATAAAAAGAGAGACAAATGTGGAAAATAATATATAATATAAATTCAATTTTTTTGCTGCCTTTTAAACTGTGACTCGTCCAGTGGATCGTGACCAAAAAGAATTGGGCAGGGAGGGGCCTGGTGAAAGGACACTTAATAAATAGAATTTTAATCAAGCACACAAAGACCAGAGAAGCTGGAATAGAGGTAGTGGCCTGACAATGGACACTTTCCCCCGCACACACTCACTGACACACACGCAGAACATGGCCAAAATAATGGACCTTCCTAACAGTATATTTATATCAAGGCCTTAATGAATAGTAGGGTCACACTTTGCCTTGAGAACAGCTACAATTGTTCATGCAATGCTATAATAACAAGTCTGGAACCAAGTGTAGTGGAATACTGGACCATTCTTCATGAAGAAAGGCATTTGTTTCTTTCAAGGATAAAGGAGGTAAAACACTACTGTGCACCATGTTGCAGGCCTGCCCATAAAGGGTGGAGGAGGTGTAGATCTACTGAATGCGGAAGTTATGGGAGATGTGGAAGACCTCATGCCAGTGTTCATGAGACCGCTCCTGAATTGGCTGAGATGTGTGAATGGGGACACAGACATCTTAGGATGGGTCATCAGACCTCATGAAAGAACAGTGTTTGAGACATAGAGTGCGTCTGCTCTTGTAAAATGCTTTCCTGCGATGTAGCACCATTATTCAAGCCAGTCCTCAGGGACCCACAGCCAGTCCACGTTTTTGCTCCCTCCCAGCTGCCTACCTGGGAGCTCCCTACACAGAAGCTGGGACCATCTGGGGGCCCCCAAACCCGGAATGAGAAACACTGCTATATACACATATAATGTGTCTTTCTGAAACGTTGAAATCATCTTATCATCTGTAGATCATTCTGGCAAGGTACCTAGAGTGTTCCTCTGCCTTGTATATTGTCCTTCCTGGTCTCAGAGAACCTGTACTGGATAAACGCTTAAGGAAGATTAATGGATTATAAATATGGCATTTATATGGGGCTCTGAAGCCCCTCTTTGTAAACACAGACCATAGCATAAGGTACTCTATACATGCAATGCCATTAAAACACAACACAACTATTGAAGATGGACGCCTTATCTATAGCACTTATGTGATGTTCTGAAGCATCTCTTTATAAACACATACATAAGCAAGGCACATTATACACACAAGCCAGTGCACTGCAATACTGTCACTCCCACCATCACATAAAAGGAAATTTAGAGCTACTGACTTACTTGAAGTACATTTTAGATGGCAGCGTACTGTAAGCAGCTCTCCTGAGTTCCTCTATGTGTCCAGTGAGACTTGGCTAAGCACACTTGCTGTTCCGTCATTCAGATTCATTTAGGGTGGGTGTCAGTCTCTTCCAACAATGTATTCTGTCTTACTAACCCTGTTTTGTGACTTTACTGGACAGCATATCAAGGCACAGGCTGGGGGGCTCGTCATGGAGGAACAGGGTTAGCATTTCAGATGTTTGTTGTAATGTTGTCCCCTTTATAGCCTCATCTGTAGGTAACGTCTAGCAAGATTCATTCAAAATTCATTTTGAGTAGAGCATGGTGTAATGAAAATCAGCAGCTCCAAGTCTAGCCACTAGTACAGAACCAGTTCCTCCCTACAGGTAAGGAGCATGTCCATGACAGTGTGGATCATCATCTGTTACACCCACAACCTTCAGCAGGATGAGGAGTGTGGATGGATGGATGGATGGATGGGCAAAAATCCTGTAGCCCGAAAATGGAATCCTGTAGCCTGAGGGAATACCAAAACCAAAGCATGCATACTTTTGTGTATTCGGTACACTTCCATTTCAAATAATGTAAAAATATTATTTGTAATGGTACAGTGATTTTGTAGAAATCCAATTAGGTCAGTAATTTTTCTGCTCATGTAGAATTTTTGTAATACGTATATGACTCAGGAGACTCAGATCTGGTCTGTCTTTCTTTCTTTCTTTCTTTCTTTCTTTCTTTCTTTCTTTCTCCAAATGTTGTCCCACTGTGTGTGTGTGTATTGTATACATTCATTGTATATGTGCTTTTCTGATCTCCAGCCTCATGAAAGCACAGAAGGGAGCCAGCCCCATGCTATACCTGTGCTATATGCGGATTTTTTTCATTCATCTTATCAACAATGAACCTTTCATTTTGTTTGTCCGTGAAGTTCTGTTTTTCCCCTCTGTTATACCTGCATCCCAAACCCCCCAACATCCAGAAAGGAAAAACTTCAATAACAAAGTCCGGAACTACTTGCCAAACTTTTTCGCTTCACATGGTTCTATCCCCAAACAAAGCTGGCTTTCTCAACATGTCATAAATTATAGAGTCACATTTACAATTTTGTGTAGCAGGCCCTGCTTTCACAAATCATAACAGCTACAATCCCAGAATCCCCCTGCAGTCAGGGACATTTCTATACCAGTCAGCATTTTAATGTGCAAGACAGCGTTGGGATTTACTATGCATCTGTTAATGAGAAATGTGTCTATTGAATAAGATGTGCTTAAGAATAAAGAACGCGAGGTATGAAAATGTGCCTTGTGAATCTCTTGATACTTGACATTTCATTAAATCTAATAATAGACACTTTATGCTATTATTTATTGATTAATTAAGTGATGTAAGTGCCTCCAGTTTTGTTTCAATGCCCAAAATTGAATTGATTAAAATCAATATTGAATGATTAATTTAGTTTTTATTGCTCCTTAAAGTTAAAATGGGTAAGGATCGTAGATTTTAGAATGGCTGAATCCCAAAGACATCTCAAGGAACTCAACCACTGAGAGGGCACTCGAGTGCATCCACGGGCACATGATTCTTCCCAGAATTCCGGGCTGTCTGCTTATACTTTCACATCACCTTTCTGTGATTCACTTTTAGCTGCCACTCTTATACAGAAGAGAAACTGCTTGTAGATGCGGAGCATTTTCCTTACACTCAGAATAGATGGGCATACCAAAAACATAGATGTGTGAACCAAGTAAAATGAAACAAATACTAATACATCACTCAATAATGGCCGGTGGCAAAACCTCGGGAAGTTGCAAGTTCAAGGCCCAATAGGGCACTCCCTGGAGAAAAGTTCCCAGCCTGCTGTGAAGTACCCAAACATGTACACGGGAGCACTGCGAAACTCTGCAGCTGGCTCTGGTCGAAAATAATTTCCTGCTAAGCAATTAAATCTGCCAATACCACCCTGAAGTACCACATGTCATTAGAAAAAATAAATTAAGAAAGTCCCTCTTTGTTTTTAAGTACATTAATTTCATTTTGAAGCATTTACATGCTCTTTGCTTTTCTCAGTGCGTTCTCACTGACTTCCATTAGATACCATTTGAAAATAAAATGGAGCCTGTTTTAGCTAGTAACTTACAGCTGTGATTAGCACCATTTGCATACATGCTTGTTTACACTAAAAGCCCACAGGCAATATTCTCAAATAAACTTCTCCCTTTGGATTTCCTAAATGAACATGAGTGTAAAATAGATATGCAAAGCATTGAGATGGTCAAATTAATGTTGTCACTTGCAATATTCTTGATATATGTTGGTATTTACCAAAATAAATTAAAAAATTAACTGAAGCAATATTCAAAATAGTTGGATATGAGACATTTTTCTGTAATACATGACACATCTATCTACGTGACTATTGTACCTCAGAATCTCCCATAACGCACTGCACACTTCATTCAGATAATTATGCTTCAGCTGATCAATACCATCAGCTGAAATGGGGTGGACATCAAAGTGTCTGCCAGGGGATGAACTCCACTATGAGAATGCTGATATAGAGATCTCAGGAGCCCAAGCAGGATGCACAGGTTCCCTGATTTTATACAAATAATTCTAGACAAAACCTTGGCATAAGAAAGAGAAAAAAACAGCTAAGGTTTCTGTGATTATTGTATGACACTTAATAAGCAAATTTAATACAATTTAGACAATAGCACTCCACATTTCATATTTCCTTTGGTGAAATGAATATCTGCAGTATCTGAGACACCGACATGAAATAAAACTTTGACTTCAAGTAGCTTAAAAATATATTAACGTGAACCCACTTTATACATCCCCAAACAGTGATCCCAAAACAGGTATTTACAGTAACAGTTATGGTATTTCACCAGTATTAAATCTATAATAACTTTCACAAAGACTGCTGCGGGTATTTTAACATGAAATCACTATTGCAAGTATTTTAATAAACTGGTATTTTCAAAGACCAGTACAGGTCCTTTAATATTAAACTGCTTTTCTCAAAAACTGGTGCTGAATTTTAGCAAAATAAGATTGATGAAGGCAGCGTAAAACGTCATATACAGAGAGTGACGCTGCCATTTTAATAATGCACTGGCATTCACAATGACTGGTGCAGGTACATTAACACTGGCCCCACTTCCCCTGCAGGAGCTAATTTTATGTGTTGAATTTACAGCATTACAATTTACGATTTAGATTACACCCAACCGTTTAGGCTATCTTGTCGTCAAAAGCCAGAACTGCTTTCTGAACATTCATCTCGATCAGACTGCTGGACCAGAAAAACAAATCCATTCCGCTTCCCTCTTTTTTTTACTGTCATCCTCTGCACACATTTCTGATTTGATCTGAACCATCGTCTGCTCCTACCTAATTATTTATGGCCTGGGTAGCCATCCAATCTTGGCCCTGTGGACAAAACGGATGCTCATTGATTGCAGGAAACTGAGGCATCCATCTCGCCTTCCCGTACTGAAACAAGAGCTGGACAGAGCAGTGTGGGTGCGCTGTTTTTAAAAATGCAAGAGCAGAAAGGCGATTATAGCCCCCCTCCCCCGACCCTAACGCAGTGCAATATGCAACACTAAGATGTCCAGGTGAAATGGGGTAGCTATTTTGAGTCTCCAGCTAAGGCACAGTGACGTCATTTGGTAAAGACCCAGGAATGACATGGTGACATCCTTCCGCCTGTGGATACAGAGAGTGATTTAGGGGGGACACGTTTCCGGTGTAGCATTATCATCTGCGCGCCACGTGGCAGAGTCTGCGTTACAGTGCCAGCTAGGAGCCCAGGTAGCCTATTCAAGGGATTAACAGCTAGACAGAACGAGAGCGTTATTCTGAGCAAATACCAGTAGTGCCAGTGTAACCACCAGTAGCCACCAGCACTGGGCATAAAGTCTTAGGCAGTCACAAAGCTATTCAGCTGGGTAGTAAGAGTGAATAAAAATGAGTAAGAATGCCTTCTGTTCTCTGAAAAGTTTATATCTATTTGGATGGCTAGATGAACACTGCTCCAGCTCCCAAACCTCTCCTCAGGGGCACTCCAACCATTACACGTATTTTCCTACCAGCACTCATAATTACTAAACTTCATTTGTGAAATAATTTGATAAAGCATTGATTAGGCAAACATCTAAGCTACTGATCAAACAAACAAATACATGGGTGTATTGGATCTTTGCTGCAGATACTGGGGTGACTTTAGGAGAGGTTTTGAAATTGCTGACACATTTTGACAGAAAATATAATAGTTTTAAACCAACAAGAAGACCGTTTAAATATAATTTATTTGACTGCCTGAAACTTTTGTATAGTACTGGATATAGCAATACCAGTCTGACAATTCTGTACGTTTTTCCAACCCACCATCCATTTAATAACCTCATACTCAATGAGGGTGACAGTTTTCATTTTTACAAAATAAAAAAGGAGTATATGAAGGTCATGATACAATTTACCCCTCTCCATTATTAAATATCTATGAATTTATTTACAATATCATGGTGCACATTGGAAATCGCGCCAAGCCAGTAACTACGCATATTGTCCATTCAGTCACTGAAACATTTGGACAGTAACCTTCATTACACAACTCTCAATGTAACATGTAAATGCAGACGTCATTTTTAAAGCTACTTCATACCAGCGGAAATGACACGCATAGGCTATAGTGAGGTTATATTGCTTGTGAGTTTTGCACATTTTTTCAGAAATCTACTTAATGTCCTAAAACATTTGCTAATTGTAATGACAGCGACCAGTTTTGCCTTTGAAGTAAGAGAAACAAATATTATCTTTTAATAAAAGACAACTGGTACCATTATTATTTTAATTTTATGAAATAAAAGTTTAAAGAATTATTTTATGAAATATTATGAAGATTACTGTATATTACAATGATTTCCTCAGACAATAGATATTATAATATGAAATTATATTTTTTGCTTAAGGTATTTTGCATTTCATCTCCCATCAAAGGGTTCTCCAAATGTATCAATTTCAAAACCACTTTGGATCACCCAAATGTTTCACTTCATTCAAAGGGGGCGATATGTTATTTCTAAGTTAAGCTAAGCTAACTTTTGAGTTGTCAGTGACACTCAGATTCTTTGTTCTGGTGGAAAACAAACTCATTTCTTCTCAGAGTAACTTCAGTGTATCAGAGTCAATCTCATTTGTGACATAAAGTATTGATTTTCTGTTAATGTCCAAAAGGTTTGGCAGTATCTGATCTAGTCAAAAAAGTGAACATCCAATTGACATAAAGTCTTCTTAGTTAGCTCCCCCAACTCTCTGTCCAACACTTTTGTCATCGCTGAATGAACATAGGCTGAATGCTTATTACCAGACTCATTGGAATCTAAAGTGCTGGAGATTTCAATTAATTTAGCATGATTTAAAACTAACTCAATTAGGAATGGAAAATAAAGCAGAGATTTTGTTAGGATCAGTTAGTGGTTCATTCACTACAGGTCCCTGCTGGAGTTTTAGAGCGTTGCTTTCCCAATCCGATGTTCGCAGCCATCAGCATATCCCAATGTATGAAGCATGGGAGTTGAGCACGTAGAATTCAAATGAGCTGCTGAGAATGAGCACGACTGACTTTCTTCCAGAGTGCTGAATATTCAGTGACGTGCTGCTTCTGTGTACATAAGCACACAGTGTGTGGCTACTGTGATGCAGATTGTGTCCCGTGTTTATTGCATCCTTAAAAATGGAAATGACACAAAATATGAATAGTGCATGAATTCAAATATGTTATCACCACAAAATACCTTATTTCATACTGGCATGCTGATTTTGAAATTCTAGTCTAGGTATCAGAAGTACTGTTTTATCTACCTACATTAATACATAGAGGAGAGTCATTTTTGTTCTTTTGAAAAATTCTAAAATTGGAGATGGCTACTGTGTATATGTATATGAATGAACTGTGCAAACTTTCCTACTGTGAATACGGCGTTATATAAATAGGTTATCTCACAAGGCACTCTCCTCTAGTCTCGTTATTATTATTATTCTTGTTGTTGTTGATGTTGTTATTATAATATTATACCATTATTATCATGATTATTTTGCATATTGTAAGTTGTGGGGGGTTTTAAAGATAACTAGTACTGTGTACCCTGACAGTGTAGAATCAGCTGTTTGTTAGGTCTGACGCTTGATGTGTGAAGTATGACATAGATGCACAGCGTGATGTTTCATTGAAAGTGCTACGAGCACAAAGGAGCAGCGTACACATTCCCAAGCCATATGAAGTGCAGGGTGATTATTTATCAATGCGTAATTTTTCAAAGGATTGCTCAAAAGTACGCGCGCTTTGTGCTTTCAAGCACTTGCTACATTCCAAAGAGCACATAGACCTAATTAATATCATGTATACACCAAATGTAGAAATTATGCTTCCTTTGCAAAATGTCAAGACAACCAGTTATTAAATGAAGATGATAATTAATTGTGCTGCTTGTACAATAGAAAAAAACAAGATGTGCAAAATCAGAACGCATACGGCTGCAGCTCCAAACCCCTGATGATACATGTAGTTTTTGGAAACTTTGATTGTTGTAAGTTTTGGATTCTTACTTCAAATTCCTGCAGTGTTTATATCAATATTTCTCTGGGCTCCATGCAACTCATGTAACAGCAGAAAGCTTTGAATGTCACAATTAACGTACATTTCCTATAATCTCTGACACCAGTGGCCATCCAGCCATCCATCCATCCATCCATTTTCCATTACCGCTTATCCTGTTCAGGGTTGTGGGGGTCCGAAGCCTATCCCAGAATCCCAGGGGTTAGAGACACAAAGCAGGGAATAACCCAGGATTGGGCGCCAGCCCATTGCAGGCAAACTCAGTGACCAATAGATGTGAATTGGGCCAGCTCTGTTGATTGTAGCTACTAGGCTCTCTTTGTGTATTATGACTTTTTATGCTCTTTATGCGATTTGACCTACAGTAAGGAAAGTTTGGCAGGCCCATGGGCAGGAACTATCTTTCTGCCACTGGCTGGTCTGACATCCCTTCATGCAATGCACTGATGTAATCTGACACAGCCTCACAAGTCCATGATCAGCATCCTCTATTGATCTCCATGGCAACAAGCCACAACAAGGTTCAGAGACACTGTTCAAAGAGCTTACCTAATTTCTCTTACCATGTTTAAGGTCTCCTTGCAAAAACCAAACTGCATGCTCTCAGCCATGTACACCACCACCATAAAATGTTCTGAAATATCACTGTCAAGAAATTAGGGTTGAGGTTGCACGACTGACATCACCATGCATTTCAGGTCACTACTCGCTTGGGGTAGAACTTCACAGATGAACACCTTTCTCTGAGACACGGGGAGGCGTGATACCATGGCACCCTGTCTGGGGCACACCTCCCCGCCCTGCTCTGTCGTGTCATTGAGCCTCAGGCTCTTTTGCGAGTGACAGATGCCTGACAAAGATGGAGAGTGGTGTCAGGTGCAGGGACAAGCACAAAGAGCAGAGAAGCTCTTCAGTGCTAGCACATCCAGGGAAGGGGAGAAAATGCCCTCTGGAAATGATGAAGGACGGGGGACCGGGAAGGGGACCGGAGAGAAGCTGAAGCGGGATTTCACACTGTGAGACATTTTGACAGGGGACCCGTCCCCGTGGTGAGGTGCAGTGCCATTTTGAAGATCCGCACCAGCTGTGCGATCCCAAGCATAAACGTCTCTATTTCTCTGGGTGCTGGGGCTGCCTTCTCCTCCGAAAGCTGACAGCAAACTCACTGCGAGCCACTGAAATTTTTATGCCTGAGATGCATTGTTAGGATGGAAAGAAACCAGCATTATGGGCTGCTGATTGGATATTGATATCACTTAATGTGCTGTGTGTTTTCTGACCAAAGCATGGCTCTCAGGTTTGTAAACTGTTATTCTAGGTGTGGCTATCAGCAGAAAGCTTGAGTGCATAATGTACAGTTTTTTTCCACACAATGATGAAAATTTTTATGTACATCTAAAGCCTGCTGAAAACCATGTAGGATTATTTAACATTTAGGTTTTCTAAACCTAATCTTTTATTTCGCTCTTCTTTTTTAATTCCTGAGAGTTTAAAATGAGAGCATGCATGGCAAGTGACACAAACGATGTTCAGGTGGTCACATGCGGACACATTGAAGTTCCAGACACCCGAACGGCAATGAGGAGCTGAGTCATATGAAAATAGCCGATGTATTTCCAGATATATTCGAGGGATTGTTTTTCACATCATTTCTGGTCCCCATGAAAGGGCCCTAATGTCCGGCTGACTTTCGCTGGGTCCTTTGGTGCATGCAAATAACAGACATCCGTTAACACTGGCAGATTGTGCGGGCCTCACAGATTTCAGCTCAGAGGAAGGGGACAGTCATTTGTTTCCATTATGTGCTTCAGCCCTCATAAGGAAGGCTGTGTCAAGGGAATAAACCAGCCTATTGTGTCAGCTGTATCATAGCAGCTGGGGTGCACAGAGAGGTATAGCTCATTTATGCCGGGGGTCAGGGTGGATGGGGGCTGCACCAACATTACTGACTCAGTGCATGACAGCGTCAGACGCATTCCAACAGTGAGACCACAACAAGCCATGCTCTTCATAAATCTCCATCCTAGTTTGCCGATCACTCTGCACCACGTCGTCCCACCATGAGTCAACAGCAGCGCTGTTGGAGGGGAAGACATCATGTGACTCACCGGAGTTTGTGGCTGCCGCGTCCGCGGGCCTTCTCGCTGCAGCCTTTGTGTGACATTGCAGCACAGAGTCCTGTCACAGTGGTGATGTGGAGCTGCGTGTTACATGCAGGGGTGTAACGGCACAGGAGCTGTTTGAGGAGCTCTCCGGGCAGGATGGTGGCCAGGGCGTTATGCAATACTGGTGTTGATTTAGGGGAAGGGCTTTCCTTGGCCACAGGTACCATAGAGGGTAAGAACGGAGTGAGGAAACAAAAGTTGGGGATACTAGTTGGTACTGACTTTGAGACTGTGGCCAGGTGTTTACTTAGGGGGGTGGGTCGGTGCAGCCATGTACACATACACATTCTGGGGTTTTGAGTGACAGATGGGACAAATCAATGACCCTTGCTTTCAGCAAAGGTAGGCGCCATGGTCCCTCCTTCCTGTGGACTGTAATCCAGACCTCGAATCCAAAATATCATGTGGTGAAACTGAATTGGCTCCTCCCATCTGAGATTTGGATAAGCTGACCATTATGACTTTAAGTACACACCACGTGTCTGTGATTTGGTTGCCAGAATTAAATGAAATGACTTTTAAGAAAGTAAGTGTATCCTTACTGAATGGTGTGCCACTTTACACTTACCTTTAACATATTGGAGGCGTCACCCGGTAATAACTCTGCTCTGGAGGGGAAGACTCAAATAGAAAAGCATAATTTGGAATCGAGCTCCCGCTCAATCCCCAAGATATTCAATCATATCTGTCTCGCGAACCTGACTCGCAGCCCTTGATAATTCCCGCACTCTGCTTTTAATTTCATTGCAGGAATCCATCTCCTGGCTACTGTAGAGATAAATTAACGGGGAACTATTTAATTGTTCAGTGCTTTTAATTTATGTTTTTGTTCCACTAGGATCATCTTCGGCTTTCAAGTGGAAACCAGCACATATCTAGCGTTGGGAGGAGAAATCGGAGGGAATCCCAGAGGTTCAGATCTATGAGCAGATAGCTGACTTCTAACACATCTCTTTGTGTAATACATTGCCTGTTTATTGAATAATCTTCTGAAGAGGGGGGAGCAGTGGGGATCAAACATAATTTCACAACAACAACAATAAATGTGAAAAGGTCTTGGGAAAGTGAGACAGACAGGAGACTCGACTGTACAAACGGGCAAGAGAGGAAGCGTGGGATGTCAGCAGTGTGTGTGAGGCTGGCTCCATCTCCTGCCAAGGCACAGGGCCATACAATGACTGCCTGTCACACACTGACAAAACCCGAGGCCCACCGCAGCGAAACAGGGGCCCAGAAGGTTGGCCCGAGTCACATACCACTAGCACGTAACCGGCTAGCCCTGGCTGTGCACGCCGCTCAGCTGCTCGGGGGGCAAACACACCCTCCCAAGTCAAAGAGACACACTCAGGATTAGTCTGTGGGCACAGTGAGTGCCGTCATCACACACAGCAAACTTTGAGCTGTGGCTGCTTTGACGTGGCTCGATAGTGACTTTGAATACTTTGGCTTGCTTGGAATTGCTGATGGAGGCGGTCACTCCTACCCACGGATTAGGAGCTGGGCGCAAAAAGTAATGAGCGACTCTGTCTATTTCAGGCAACGTGAGAAGAGAGAGGAAGGGAGAAATGAAGGTGGGGGTGGGGGGTGCAGAGGAGGAAAGTGTGGCACCAGAAAAGCATGTCTGACACCCTCTCTCCAGCAGCTGCTAGCTCTCCGGTGAGAAATGCCAGTCCGTACGCCGCGTGTTAGCGCTTAGTGAAAACAGAGAGCCGCTCAATTAGGGATAATGCAAGCATCAAAGTCAAAAATGCTAAAGGAGCAACTGTGTTTGAAGCCCTTTTCAGGGCCATAAGAAGCACTTTTTACATGTGTATCACTGACGCACTGGACGGAAGTGTAGCATGCTCACCCTCACCCAACTGCAGCTGAATCGTTGCCACGTTTTCACCGACAGCCTCCCTAATTAAAAGTAATACACCCTGGGCTAATGAGGACACCTCCAGCAGAGGAAGCAGGGTAAATTCTCCATGAAAAACCCAGGGCTAGCCCTGAACAGAGTGCTTCCCAGCATGCCTTGGATCTGTCACTCTGCTGCACTATAGCAGCGCCTCACCTCCGCTCCGGAAAGCCCCCATCGTCGCTTCTGCCGCCCGGCTGGATGATGCCTTTTGCGCACACGCTCGTTTCACATGCTCTTGATGGCTTGTCATCTTGGTACAGAATTTACATGATTGTTCTCATATGGATCGGTTGATTCACTTCCAAAACATTTATTACTTTATATGTAAGCATTTTCCCCTAAGTTACAAATGTGCAGCATGCATTTTAACAAATTTTACAACTTAATATTTACTGCAAAAGTAAGAAATGCTCATTACTTTAAGCTGATTCCAGCTCCGTCAGTCTTATCACGGTGGATAATGCATGGCATCAGTACAGAACTGAACGTGTCACTTTCCATTTGCATTTTTCAGCTTTCAGTCGTGTGCGTCTGAGCAGAGGCTCTGCCCGCATCTCCGGAGGAGCAGGGGCGGTCCGCTGCCGCTTCAGGTGGGCGGGAATGGTGCCGCTGGCAGCCCGGGGGATGAAGCACGCTTGTGATGAGGACTGTGGGGCTGACGCTGCATTTCCCACGGCCAGCCCGCCCCTCATGGCCTCAAAGCAGCATCTTTCTCAATCATCACTGACTGGTGGCTGCCTCGTATTTAGCCATTGTGTTTAATCAGCTCCAGCCAGCTTGAATTCTGAAATGTTTACCTATCTTTTGTAAACATCTATGATATAAACTAATAAGTTAATATGACTATTTAGGGTGGGGGTGGGGCACTGTGGCCGTTGTCTTTGAGGAGATGGCGTGTCCTTTCTATGCTGTATTTCAGTTTACTTATGCACTCCAAAGAGATCCCTTAGGTTAACTGGCAACTACAAATTGCCTGTACTGTGTAACCATGTGCTTGTGCATCTGCGCCCTATGATGGGCTGGCATCCTGTCTGTGATGTACCCCCTGCCCCGTGCCCTGCGATGGGTTGGCATCCTGTCTGTGATGTACCCCTACCCAGTGCCCTGCGACAGGCTGGTATCCTGTCTGTGATGTACCCCTGCCCTGTCCTTTGTGATGGGCTGGCATCCTGTCTGTGATGTACCCCCGTCCTGTGCAATGCGATGGGCTGGCATCCTGTCTGTGATGTACCCCCATCCTGTGCCCTATGATGGGCTGGCATCCTGTCTGTGATGTACCCCCGTCCTGTGCCCTGCGATGGGCTGGCATCCTGTCTGTGATGTACCCCCATCCTATGCCCTGCGATGGGCTGGCATCCCGTCTGTGATGTAGCCCCGCCCTGTGCCCTGCGATAGGCTGGCATCCTGTCTGTGATTTACCCCCGCCCTCTGCCATGCGATGGGCTGGCATCCTGTCTGTGGTGTACCCCTGCCCTGTGCCCTGCGATGGGCTGACATCCTGTCTGATGTACCCCCATCCTCTGCCCTGCGATGGGCTGGCATCTTGTCTGTGGTGTACCCCCGCCCTGTGCCCTGTGATGGGCTGGCATCCTGTCTGTGATATACCCCTGCCCTGTAATGGGCTGACATCCTGTCTGATGTACTCCCATCCTCTGCTCTGCGATGGGCTGGCATCTTGTCTGTGGTGTACCCCTGCCCTGTGATGGGCTGGCATCCTGTCTGTGGTGTACCCCTGCCCTGTGATGGGTTGGCATCCTGTCTGTGATGTACCCCCACCCTGTGCTCTGCGATCGGCTAGCATCCTATCTTTGTGTATCCCCGCCTTGTGCCCTGCGATGGGCTTGCATCCTGTCTGTGATGTACCCCTGCCCAGTGCCCTGCGGTAGACTGGTATCCTGTCTGTGATGTACCCTTGCCCTGTGCCCTGCGATGGGTTGGTATCCTGTCTGTGATGTACCCCCGCCCTGTGCCCTGCAATAGGCTAGCATCCTCTCTGTGGTGTACCCCCACCCTGTGCCCTGCAATAGGC
>JAODKN010000016.1:19171663-19190844 GCA_026774425.1 Petrocephalus zakoni | reverse complement strand
CCCTGTGCCCTGCAATAGGCTAGCATCCTCTCTGTGGTGTACCCCCACCCTGTGCCCTGCAATAGGCTAGCATCCTGTCTTTGTGTATCCCCGCCTTGCGCCCTGAGATGGGCTGGCATCCTGTCTGTGATGTACCCCCATCCTGTGCCCTGCAATGGGCTGGCATTTTGTCTGTGATGCACCCCCGCCCTGTGCACCGTGATGGGCTGGAATTCTGTCTGTGGTGCACCCCGCCCTGTGCACAGCGGTGGGCACAGTACCCTTTGATGGGCGGGCATCCTATTTGTGATGTACCCCCGCCATGTGCCCTGCCATAGACTGGCATCCTGTCTTCGTGTACCCCTGTCCTGTGCCCTGGCTTACGGTCCAGCCCCCCACGGATGGATGGACTAATTTGAGATGCCATTAAAGCGAGTGACATCATATGATGAAATTCCGTTATGAAATTCCAGTATGTTTCCAATGAAAGGCTAATTTGTGCTCCACCCGTAAATACCACAGTGACGGCAGGAACTATTCATTCCATAGGCTACACACAGCCACAGCATCTGTGTCATAAATTAACAACTCACAGAAGCAAAGAATGCCAAATCAATCTAATAGAGGATATGCAACAGGATTCATAGCATTCCGCCTTTATATGTAGCATATTCTAATTAAAGATAGTAAATTATCCAGTTTGGTTTGAATTACATTACATGTTTCAATTCAAAGTATATCTGAATGTGGATAAATGCAAATATTTTTACATAAAATGTTTAATTTGCTGTTGTGTTTGTTTTTCTCTACAGTTCATAGCACATTTCCGTTTTTATTCTGCGAACAGAAACAGCATGTCCTATGGTAGTGATGTCAGAATGATGTCATCTCTCACATATCATTTTTCATTTATCCATTTTTAAAAAATTTTAATTTCCAAGCACGTGGCCAACTTGAACAATGGTTTCAGCCATTAGTGCAATCTGGTGCCCCTTTTAGACAATTGGATAGAATGCCCTTCTACAGGTTCACCAGCAGTTACCCCTCCTGGAAGATGCACCTTGTGTTCGGCAGGTCCTTTAAAGCTGCACGCACTTGGATGGGAACCGACAGCTTGCCCAGCCTCCACACCACATGTCAGCCGTGACTACGAGGGCAGATGTTCATATAAAGCCTCATTCCATCACGGCAAAACGAGGGACACCATCTAGTGGATTTTCACCGCAATCTAAATAAACATGTAATCTTTTTTACATGACAAAATTCGGCTTTAACGCAAGGGTAATTAATAATGTTGTCGGTACATCCAATATAAATGGGCACTAGTGAGTAGGGTTCATCTTAAGGAGTTAAAAAGCGCTCCTCTCCAACCTAAAAAGATCCGCAAAAATATTAGTTGCCTCGGATTGGCCGAGAGAGGGCGCCAACGAGCAGATGTAAATATGACCGAGACGCTAAGCAGGCTCCTGCTGCAGCCGCAGAATCAGACCTGTCCGCCGTAAAGGTGTTTGGAACGATAACCAACTCCATACTGCATTATCGCATTTGATGAGCAGGGGGGAGTCCACCCACGCAGCGTGAACTCTGAATAAATGCAAAGCCGCACACGGATTTACGCATAAGTCCTTTGCAATCGCTTTATTCAAACGAACAATGAAGGATGGTATGGTGGTTATTTTAATGTTTTATTACATATACCGGCGCTGTCTGGCACATCATGATGTGTCGGCGTTAAAGCTGATCACTGGCTAGTGTTCGGTGGGCGCCAGAGATGCGCCGAATAAATATCAGAAATTGTGTGCATCAGCATTATCGCGGAAGGAAGGATCCCTCCTGGGCTCCGTCCTTTGTGCAATGAGACGGGGGCGGGGGGACTCAGACACACGGGGACTCTGCGAATTCCTGCGTGCCTCCGTGGCGCTCCGTTTGCGGTGGGGGCAGCTTGCGCATTGGAAAAGCGCGCTCCCTGTCCCGCGGCCCCGGCTCCCTCGCTGCTATCTAAAGCATTACACATCATGCCCAGAAATGAACACCTGAAATCAAATACATTTTGCATAGCAGACAAAGATCTCCGGCGACATTAAATTTAAACCCACCATCTAAACTGTATGCACATCTATATATGAAAACCGGACGTAATGTCGGACCCAGAGCTTAAGATAAATATTGCTGAAAAGCAATATTTGTAGGCTAGTCTTTCAAACAATTGATGACTGTTTACGTCTAAGAAAGGAGAAGCATCCGCTACGTATGCCGCATAGCAAACAATTTCCTTTATACCGGGTACTCCACATATAAGCGAGCGCCTTATTGAAATTTATCACACATTTAGTCGCAACGGAGCTTCGTTTCAGCTTAGCTGTGAATTGTTACAACTTCCAGATGAGACCCAAGGCATATTTCCGAGGATGGATTCTGCAGGCTACGGAAATTCCCGTTTATAACATTTCGGCGATCCGATACCGCAGTGGCACATTAAGCTCAGTAACACACCAAAAAAAAAAACCACACACACACACCCATAGTGCTGTTATTCGCTATGGGTGGGTAGTTTTAACAGCTACTCTAGTCCATGCAGAATAGCCTTATTTTACCTGCTGGGATCACGGCATTTCGCACATGTGCCATTTAGTCGCATTCGCTAAAGATCTTGCCCTTATTAAGCAATAAGACACCCCACACCCACTCCCAGCAGCCTGGTACGGAGAAGGAGTGGAGCCAGGACCAGAAAGCGAATACGCAGAAGCAGCAGCGGCAGCGCATCTTCCAGCACACACTTCGTGGGCTACCCTTTAAACTGAGCGATCAAGTTGAGCCGCGGTTACGTGCGCTGGGACAGCAAGCGGAGGGGGAGGAGAGTGGAGCAGGCACTGCAATATCATTTGTGAATCGCTCTCAGAGTGCCGCAGATACGGGCTGCGAGCGCACGCCGGCCGTGTCCATGCAGGTGGAGCTCGGAGAATGCGGGGCTCAGCACGGCATCTTCCCAGGGATATTTACTGAAGCACCTCTGCTTAATCGGAATTACAGCTTTCCCTCCGTTTTGCATTGATTTCCCCCCCACACCTTACACAGTCTATGCATCGCTCTGCGGGTTTTTTTTCTTTTGCGCCGTTGATGCAACTATACGGCGCGATGTATTAACTGACTGGAGGCGGCGAAATCTTAAGTTCTTGTTAAAGACGGCGGGACAGGTCATTTACTGCCGTTTCGCTTCCACAAGGTAAGAAGACGGACATTTCTGTTAAGTACAGTATTTTCCTTAGTTGAGAATCAGCCCGGGTTTTTATTGCTGTTATTCCGCAGTGAGAAATATCTCAAATGAATGAGTTTCCTATTCCAGGCAACCTGATGTAAAACACCTTTATTTTCGCACCACTGCATAGTAAAACTGTAACAAAGATGTAAAAATACTAGGCTAAGCATTCCGAATAATTTAAACGGCTGAGTCTGTCATTATTATTATTATTATTATTATTATTATTATTATTATTATTATTATTAATAACCACACAAATGCAACAATCGACTTCGCGGGATAATTTTATAAGCCACAATTAAAGGAAACAAAAAGCATATTTCTACAGCCCGCTGGCAGAATGCGGCTTTTGTCCGATTTCATTTGGTTTAATTTAATTTTATTATTATTATTATTATTTTCCCATGAAGCGGGGGAAGCAGAGTCAGTCATGGTGCTAGGGGGGATAATTGTGGTTTATGTCCTGTTTGAAATTTACTGCACTGAAGTGGTGAAAGAGCGGCCGGGGAGCGATGTCGCATGCATATTAAACGGGAGACTCGCTCAAACACAAAAGGGATGGGGCAAAAATGAACATTTCGTTTATTTCCTTTTTCCTAACCCACAGGTTCAACACGACTCCGCACGAATCAAATCTACATAACAAGCAGATCAGCCGCGGGGAGCGATGAGGACTACTGGTGCAGTGGACTATTTATGCTACTGTATGCTCATTTTGCGGCTGCTGACTCAGCCGGCTGCCAAGCAAGTACTTCGATATCGCTTAGCAGAAGAAGGTCCTGCCGATGTTCGGATCGGAAACGTAGCCGCCGACCTCGGCATCGTGGCTGGATCTGGTGAGGTGACTTTCACCCTTGAGTCCGGATCCGATTATTTTAAAATTGACAATATAACCGGAGAGCTGAGCACCAACGAGCGCCGGATAGACCGTGAGAAATTACAGCAATGCCAAATGATATTTGATGAAAACGAGTGCTTCATAGACTTCGAAGTGTCAGTAATAGGGCCATCACAGAGCTGGGTCGACCTGTTTGAGGGAAAAGTGATCATCTTAGACATAAATGACAATACCCCTTCCTTCCCATCACCCGTGCTGACTTTGTCAGTGGAGGAGAACAGACCGATAGGTACGCTGTATTTACTTCCCACAGCTACTGATAGAGATTTTGGCAGAAATGGAATAGAGCGCTATGAGCTGCTCCAGGACAGTGGGGAGGGCTCAGTCAGGCGGCCCGGGTCCAGTGCCATGGGCCGCGTCGATGCTGGGGAGAGTTACTCAGGCAAGAGGAGATTTGATACTGAGGGAGCTGGCAGAAGCAGCGTCTTTGAACTCCAGGTTGCTGACACAACGGATGGGGAGAAGCAGCCACAGCTGATTATTAAAGGGGCCCTAGACAGGGAGCAGAGGGACTCCTATGAGCTGACTCTGCGGGTCAGGGATGGGGGAGACCCTCCTCGTTCCTCCCAAGCCATCCTGCGTGTTATGATCACGGATGTCAACGACAACAGCCCCCGCTTTGAGAAGAGTGTCTATGAGGCTGACCTGGCTGAGAACAGCTCTCCCGGAGCCCCCATTCTGCAGCTAAAGGCCACCGATGCTGATGTCGGAGTAAATGGGCAGATCGAATATGTCTTCGGCGCGGCCACCGAGTCTGTCCGTCGGCTCCTACGCTTGGACGAGGGCTCGGGCTGGCTCAGCGTGCTGCACCGCATCGATCGAGAGGAGGTCAGCCAGCTGCGCTTCACAGTCATGGCCCGTGACCGTGGCCAGCCCCCCAAGACGGACAAGGCCACGGTGGTGCTCAACATCAAAGATGAGAATGACAACGTGCCCATTATCGACATCCGGAAGATCGGGAGGATATTTGTAAAGGACGGGGTAGCTAACGTGGCAGAGGATGTGGTGGTGGACACCCCGGTGGCGCTGGTGCAAGTATCAGACCGGGACCAGGGAGAGAATGGGGTGGTAACGTGCACGGTGGTGGGGGATGTGCCCTTCCAGCTAAAACCAGCCAGTGAAACAGAGGGTGAGCAAAACCGTAAAAAGTACCTCCTTCACACCTCAGCCCCTCTGGACTATGAGGCCGTACAGGAGTACAATGTTGTCATCGTGGCCGTAGACTCTGGAAGCCCCAGCTTATCTAGCAATAACTCCTTGGTTGTCAAAGTGGGGGACACCAATGATAACCCCCCAATATTTAGCCAGAATGTGGTTGAGGTTTCTTTTCCAGAAAACAATGCCCCAGGTGAAAAAGTGACTAACGTAGTCGCTATCGATGCAGACAGTGGGAAGAATGCCCAGATTTCGTATTCCCTGGACCCTTCTGTAAATGGAATATTTTCCATTGATGCAGATAGCGGGGACATCAGAGTCAACACTGTTTTGGACAGGGAGCAAGCGGAAAGGTATGAATTTAAAGTCATTGCAAAGGACAAGGGCATCCCAGTCCTCCAGGGGTCTGCCACCGTGGTTGTCTTAGTGGCAGATAAAAATGACAATGAACCGAAGTTCATGCAAGATGTGTTTACCTTTTATGTGAAGGAGAACCTGCAGCCTAACAGCCCTGTAGGGATGGTTACCGTAAACGATGTGGACAAAGGGGAAAATGCACAGATGAGCCTTTACATAGAGGAAGAGGAGGATATATTTTCTATAGAAAATGACACTGGGACAATCTTCTCCACCGTGTCCTTTGATAGGGAGCAAAAAACTACCTATACGTTCCGAGTGAAAGCAGTAGACGGCGGGATTCCGCCACGTTCTGCCACAGCGACAGTGTCATTGTTTGTCATGGATGAGAACGACAATCCTCCCACTGTCACCTTTCCCAGCAACAACTCTTATACACTGCTGCCACCCACTAGTAACTCCAGGACCGTGGTGAGGACGGTCTTGGCCACAGACACTGACACTGGTGTCAACGCTGACCTGAACTTCAGCATTGTAGGTGGGAATCCATTCAAACTGTTTGAGATCGATCCTGCCAATGGGGTGATTTCTCTGGTGGGCAAGGTAGAGCAGAAGCACTATGGTTTGCACCGTCTGGTGGTCCAAGTGAATGACAGTGGCCTCCCCTCACAGAGTACCACCACCTTGGTGCACGTGTACATTAATGAGACAGTATCCAACTCTACCATCGTGGAGGCCCAGGTTGCCAAGAGCCTGGGCACACCCCTGTCTGTTGACATCGCTGGAGACCCAAACTACGACTTGGGTAAACAGAGGCTGAGCATCGTGATAGGTGTGGTATCGGGTATCATGACAGTAATCCTCATCATCCTCATTGTTGTCATGGCCCGGTACTGCCGACCCAAGAGCAAGAACGGCTATGAGGCAGGAAAGAAGGACCATGAGGACTTCTTCACCCCTCAGCAGCACGACAAGAATAAGAAACCCAAAAAGGATAGGAAGAACAAAAAGTCCAAGCAGCCCCTGTATAGCAGCATCGTCACTGTGGAGGCATCCAAGCCCAATGGGCAACGCTATGACGGCGTGAATGAGAAACTGTCAGACAGCCCTGGCATGGGTCGCTACCGTTCTGTCAATGGTGGTCCCGGGAGTCCTGACCTCGCCCGACACTACAAGTCAAGCTCTCCCTTGCCTACAGTCCAGCTGCACCCTCAGTCACCCACGGCCGGGAAAAAACATCAGGCTGTGCAGGACCTGCCCCCGGCAAACACCTTCGTGGGAACCGGAGATAACATATCGCTTGGATCTGACCACTGTTCCGAGTACAGCTGTCAGACCACCAGCAAGTACAACAAACAGGTAAGTCACCTAATTGCGTTGTTTGATTTATTTTCGGCATCCCTCAGACTCGATGACAGATCGATCAGGTGTCCCGGTGGCAGTGTGTTGCGATGATGCAATGTCGGGCTAGGCCAGGTCTCGAGGTTGTTCAGGGGAGCATGCACAGGCGGGAGCCACGTTGTGTGGGCATCTAGATCGAGTCGACCCGCATTGCGCCGTGGAGTTGTACCTGCTGGGTCGAGATGCTGGTGACAGTCGTGGTTGTGGACTGCAGCACTCAAACATTCAGAGGCATGTGCACACACACATCGGGGGCGAGCCGAGTGTCACCTGCACACCCCGTATTTTTTCCTCCCCACATGAGTCCTGGCGTTTTAGATGGGAACCTCTGTCACTCCTCTGGCTTCCTGCAGGAGAGAGAGGGAACAGGAGTGGTCCTGTGAGGAATGTTAAATCCGGGGGTCGTGTTTAAGCTTGATTTTTCAGATACGTACAGGCATTCCTGGGCACTTATGTGCGTGTCACTTCGCTGACCCAGAAGGAAAATTAAGTGCTACTGTGTATAATGTAAAAATGCCTCCAGTGCTGCAGATTCTGCACTACATTCAAGGAGCTTGGTGAAAGAATCCATCTGTCTTTGTATGATTATTTCAAGCAAAGCCAAGGACACACTGTTAATACTCTACACGCTCAATCCTTTTATTCTGCAATTGCCAGGAAAGAACACTCACTCTGTTGTTTCATGCCTTTTCTATGGTGGTCTAATGAATTATTGATCATTTTCTTACGTGGTGTAAGTAACTCTTTTTGCATGTCTGAATTCTGCCCCCGAAATCTCAACACTCTTCTCTCCTCTCCACCTTTCTTCTCTTTTTAAAAATTTCTCTCATTCTCCTCACCCTTACTCACTCTCCCCCTTTCTCTCTTCCTCCCCCGCCTTTCCTATTCTCTGCCTCGGTCCCATCTTCATTTTCCCGTACGCTCTTACTCACTTTCTTTCCATGGGTATATTTCTGCTTCTCCTCTCCTCTCTCTCCTTTTCTGCCTACCTCACCCTTTCTTCTTGGTCCTATCTTTTACTTCCTAGGCACCTCTCTCTCTCTCTCTCTCTCTCTCGTTCTGTATGGCAGTCAGGTTGCTTGGGATTTGCCGTCTGAAAATAAGGTATTTTAGACAGAGGTACCTCTGGGCGTGCCAGTGCCAGCACTTCATACGAATATCTCATCCATAATTAAAAGGGTGCTGTATTTGGTGGTGCAGTGTGTGTATTGGGTGCTTGAGCACAGTAGATATTTATATATTTACCATTGTGTGCCCGTGTGTGTTGTAAATTATTCAGGCCCGATTGGTGACTGCTTATTGAACTCGGTGTCGTAGATCCGTTCAGAGTGTGATTACCTTTCTGCACATCAGCGCTCCTCGTTAACCTGACACCTTAGAAAGGGGTCTCATCTTGCTTTAGATGACTTCTTAGGTACGGCTCGTCTAAAGCATCCCTTACATAATAGTGGAATGCGCTGCGGGCACTCCAGTGCTGATGTCTTTAGAGATGTGCTTGACCCGAAACGGTCATCCAGCAAGTGGCTGCCGCCGGTTCCGCGCCCCCTGTGTCTGTCATGTGTTAGCATCATCTCAGGTGTGTTTTTTATGTGAGCTGGGGTGACACCATGTGAGTCTCAGAAGGGATTTACTATTCAGAGGATTAAGAGAGAGGTTGGTAGTGGTCTGGTTAACCCCTTTGTGCCCAGGGTGTTGCACTTCATGCCTATTAATATAGACAGGAGTCAGGTCAGCATGCTAGATTCCTCAGAGAGTGATGGGAGCACTAACTCGTAACTCGTTGTTTTCTTCCCCGTGCTTTTTGACATTTGAGTTAATGAGCTGGATCACACCCAAGGGTGGGTGGTGTTGTGGAGGGGGTGGGGGGGGGGGCATTCTGACAGTAAAAAAAGGCATGATTGTTCGAAATGGCCCAGAAAGTTCTCCTTAGGGACAAAGGCAGGCTTGGGGTGAACATCCCTTAGAAAATACCCTAGGTGGACTCTTAATGCCTCCCTGGTGTCTAGTTATCCCACCCCCTCTCTCCGGTCACCCACCTTGACCCGGTAAAAAGCAGGGGGGGTTTATTAGCACAGTCGGTGCTGCCAGGTAGCTAGGCAACTGGCCGAGTTTGCAAAGTGGAGTCTTTACTTGGTAGACGTGTAAGCTGTCATTAAAGTAACCAGATGCAGAAATCGAATCCTGGTGTGTCACGGTGCAGCTGTCGACAGGGTAGGAAACCAATATGCCTTACCACCATTCAATCCTGCCCCTCTCCTCACTATTCTCATTGCTGAGGGGGAGGGCGGGCATATGGGTGGGGGGGGGGCAGAATGGACATTAAAATAGATTCATTGGTGTCATGTGTAAATTCGGAACTAGTCTGACCTGTTAGGCTGTCTGATTTCCTCAACATGTTTCCTGTATCTGAGAAAATGCAGAGAAACATCCTGCAGCTCTGGACCACTGCTGTAAAGGTGCAGGTTCATCATGTGTTCTCTCTGGGCTGCAGAAATGTGCAGGCAGATTCCCAGGGCTTACATCCACCCATACTTTGGTTCTGACAGCAGGTTATTTACTGGTTCACCTCACGTAAACCAGGGCTCTGAGCTCACCACCTCGCGGTCCAGCATCTCCGTATCCCTCCCTCTGATCCCTGCTCAGCTGGAGCTGGGCTCCATCTCCATGGTGCTGTTTGTATAAATGGCACTGCCGCATAGGATGACTCCCTGGACACGTTCTTATGTCCTACATGCAAATGGAGAGGTGCGCCGCTTTCCGAGAAGCGACACGGCACATCTGCTGCCAGACACAGGGGAGCCCTTGTTATCTCCAAATCTCAAAGTATCTCAAAGTCTCTATGTGAAGAACATTTCGTGGCTTTTTCTGCTGGTATCTTAAATGAATGGAAAAAAAATTAAAATCACCAAAATCTGCTAGCTGGTCTTGTTGAGTTCAGAAGGCTGATAAATCTATGATTTCCTCT
Organism: Petrocephalus zakoni; assembly: GCA_026774425.1. Classification (NCBI taxonomy): domain Eukaryota; kingdom Metazoa; phylum Chordata; class Actinopteri; order Osteoglossiformes; family Mormyridae; genus Petrocephalus; species Petrocephalus zakoni. The sequence goes on along the minus strand of JAODKN010000016.1, from coordinate 19,180,830 downwards.
TCTGAATATGAAACTGTCACACATTTCTACCACTGAAATATGGTGTCACAAAAACTGCACAGGATCCACACCTGCAGCTACCCCTTAAACAGGCTCTAAGTTATTACGTGGCAGACCTCTTTACTTTTGTACTGTTCCTTAGCCGTTCATGTCTGTGAGCCAGGAATGAACTTCACCAAACATTTATAGAATAGAACATAATGTACACTTTGTACACAACTTGGGGTCTCTGCTCCTGGGTGCCATTTTAGACTAAGTCCCCGGTGGAAAGTGGGGACCAAGTGAGGTGGTCAGTGTGGTCCCAGCCTGAAGAGTGCTATCAGGCCGATACTTCGTTTTCTGAAAGCAGGTAAGCTTTGTCTATCCTTGCTTACACTGCACCTCCTTCATAGCAGAGTGCTGATGTCACTTTCATGTGAATTTGCTGCATTTTTCAGGGTGCAAATTGCAGGAACACCCAATCAGTCAAATTCATTTTCTCTTAAGTGCAAACTGCTATAATAGTGCACATATGGCCTGCTGAAAAAGCTGGTTGTTTGTGTTAGTCACAGGTGATTTTATAAATAGAGTTGCCTTAACCAGTACCTAAAGTTTATTCTGAGGAGGATGCACAGCAGTGCTGCAAGTCTTTGTTTAGCAGTAATTTTGTGGCATCATGTCCCTGAGATGTGACACTGTGTAAAACACCTCTATCAGCTACTCTAAAGCAATATACAGTCACAGGGCACTTCAGAGTAATGAATTCTATATGCTTTTCACCAGAAGAGCTCAAAGTTGCTTACCAGCTTGCATCCAAATTAAAGTACCTCTGATGTAGATATAAACTTTAAATTTACTTAAAATCGCGTGCTATATAGGTACTATATAGGTCAATTGTGTTAGACTCCTGTTTTAATTAAACAAACTCACAATATTTTGAATGGTTACAGACTTCTTGCATCCATATGAGGGGACTTAACGAACTGTGAAACGGTGTGATAAAGTGGGTGAAATTCTGTGGCAGAAGAATATTAAGTTTCCCGTGTATTACCGCGTTATTAGGAAGAATCGCCCGCTGTATGGTTTGTGTATTGCTGACGGTTGCTGATTTGATAAGATTTGTCGCCCCTGTGATTTACCATCCCGCGCCGACGTTAAAAAACCTCCAGTGTAGAGGCTGCAGCAGCAAATTGCACTGGCCAGCACATTCCTGAATACGGCGGATCCATTTAAATACATTAGTCTTGGGGTGATGACTTATCTCAACACTACAGTTACCTGAGAGGCAGAAAGGTAGCGCGTGGGGGAGGGGGCGGACTGGCTTGTGGCGGGAAAACCTCACGGAGGTGTTACCGTGTAGTAGTGAAAGACTACCTCATTATTTTTCACGAATGTGGTGATTTCTGCGCGCGGGTCACGGTGAGCTGGGGGTGACTGAGAGTTGTGACGGGGAGCGCGCGCACGGAGGTGAGACCGGAGCCGAGCGCTGCCTATTGCTGCAGCGCGCGCGCGCACGGAGGTGAGGAGGCGCGTGCGTGCGCGCGCTCGGCGCCCTCGCCTCACTCCGGTCCCGCGCGCTGCCATTCAGCCAATCGAATAACCGCCGAGTAACATGCCGCCCTGTTATTTTTTGACACCGCCATACTAAGCGACTACTCTCGGAGAACTGCCTCTTTTTTTCAGAAAACTTTGTAGAGGAATCCATCTGCACCTTTGGATGGAAACCTTTTCTCGAAAGTGCCCGGAGGCACAGGAATCCTTTACCTATCTCCCCCTCCTGATCTACGGTGGCGTGTCAGCCAGACGCCAACTTGAAAATGTAAATAGTTCTGATTGAATCCAGAACTCGAGGAACACTTTCAGGACATACATCATGAAATGTTGATGAAAACCTCGCGGCAGAAATCCTTCAAAGGTCCCTGATTGCTCAGCACATGGCTGATTGTGAGCTCGCCTGTTGAACTTTCAGAGTATACAGTCCTGTGACGGTTACCCAAGCAGTACTGCGTGGAGTTATGTCATGTCCATTGCACCCCCCACACACATGCATACACAGCGCCCCGGGAAATGGAGCTGTAGAGGAAGCTGGGGTGGCAATCATAGTGGGAAAAGTGCAACATGCGGATATGGAAACAAATTTATAAAAACATAATCCCATAAGTGATAGACATTACATGTTCTGGTGGTGCTATTTGGATAGTTTCATTTTTCTTCAGGTTTATTGATTTATATATTAGCATATTAAATGTAACTGCTTAATTAGATAAACAGTATGCATGTACATAATTGTACAGTAAATTTAGAGTAAATTCATCATCCAGCAGACCCCGCGGGCCTCTCTCACTGCAGGCTGCGTCTGCGAGCCGCTGGATCTCACCTCTTTCTTTCCGTTATAATGTGCCACGCGTTGCAGACGCTACTGCATGTAGCTCAAGACAGGGTGGGCTGAATCTTGCAGTGCCTGGGGTGGGGGTGGGGGTTTCCATGGTCAGAGTATCCCTAGTCAGGTTAGCAGCATGTGTAGCAGGGGGAGGGACAGCACTACTGCCATCCATCACATTGTGGGGGGTGGCTCTGTAGCCATGTCCAATGACAGAAGGGCTGTCAGCACAGTGAATCTACCTGTCAGGCAATATGTTGCTCTCACCTAGGGTACTATCTGCTCTGACTTAGTTTGTGTGTGTGCGCGCTTTTTTAATTGTTACATTGTGGGGACCAGATTGTCCCACAATGTGATCAAAACCTGTGACTTTTTACCTTGTGGGGACATTTTTACGCTCCCCACCAAGATAACCTAAATTTTACAAAAATCTGTGAATGCAATCAAAAAACTAAAAGTACCAAAACTATTATATTTTGTTTGGTTACTTATTGTTACGGTTTGGGCTGGGTAGAGTTTAAGGATGTCATAGTTGGGATTAAAATTATGTCCGTAGAAATAAATGGCTACTCCCCACATTGATATATATGATATAATATAGATACCTTATCTGTGTATGTGTGTGCTTGCTTGGCTGCTCTCACACGTGCTACCCTGTGCCATCGGCTCCTGTGTGTGCGCTTGTGGTCACATGCCTGTTAATGAAGCCTGGAGTGAGAGGAGCTCTCCCGCACGTCGTGGTCAGCATGCTTAAAGTTATGTGGTCCCAGAGGACTCCATAATCGATTAATCCCTACCTGTGTGACGAGGGACTATTAGGGTCCCACCATAAATCTTGCCATACTGAGGAGCAGTTGGCAGCTTGAGAAAAATGAGGGTCGTGAGAGTGGGAGTTTATGGGCACGCGAGGCGGGGCAGGGCGCTGCTGTAAAGGGGGGGATTGCCAGCCCCCAGGGTATTGTCAGGAATGCTAATTTTCCGCCTTCATTCTCTTGCTGTGCTGTGTTCAGACATGATCATGTGACATTGCTCACATATGAGCGCACACATGTGTCTCATTGCTTTTGTGTCGCTGTGAGCTGAAATGGACTACACCGTCCCATCACGCTATACTCCATGACGAATCCTGAATGCTGTGGCAAGCTGGGACACTTTCCAAAGGCTCGGATTTGCATCTCACGGTGCTCGTGCCGCGTCGTTTGGAGAGCGGCCTAACATTCGCCTTTCTGTTTTTGCAAACCCATAGGTGTGTGGGTGTGGGAGCCCGTGAATGTGTGTTTGTGTGCTTCTGCACAGCACATTCTGTGAACAGCTTGGTATTTTTAGATAAAAAAAATATATGCCCAGAGGCTCTAAAAAGGAGAAGAACAAAACAAAGTAGATCTTGTGAAAAAGAGGAAGACTCTGATGGATGGTGTTTATATGGGTGAGAACTCTTCTGAAAGTGCCATGGAAGTTGTAATGTGTCTTTTCACATTATCCTGAAACACGGTCAATCTTTCCCGATGGTCACAAAAGTATATCACATTGATCCACACACCAGTGTACAGTAAGTACATATTATTTAGTGGCATGTGTAGGTAATTGTATATTTTAACCATGGCTGAGTGGCACGTGGTGGTGGATTGAGGTAAGGGGAGGTGAGAGGGGAAGTTGGGGAAGTGAGAAGAGGTTAGGGGAGGTGAAAGGAGGAGAGGTTAGGGGAGCAGAGGTTAGGTGAAATGAGCGGAGGGGAGGTTACAGATATTTAATATTCACTGGGATTTATTCAGATTACAGGTGTCCCCGGGCACCCTGGTCACCAAGTTGGAGGAATTTCTGTAAATTCTAGAAATTCTGTTTTGCAGGTATATCTGCCTGTATGGTTAGGACAGTAAACACTGTGAGCTGTAATGACCCATTATCCTTCAGGGTATTGAAGCACTCTGGCACCTGGACCATGGCTCTCACCCCGGAGGGCTGCCGCGCTGCCCATCTGACAATGTGCCCCGTGTTTATCATGGGTCGATTTATGAGCTGTTTTTAGCTGCGTCTTCATCGTAGCCACATTGGCACAGCAGGGGATGGGAAGACTGCTAGCCACTAAATCTCGCCAGTCGCCATCCCTGAAGCTGTGATGCTGAGCTGATAACTTACCTTGGAAAGTGTGCTGAGCACTGTCGCTGGGACCTGCGTTTCTCATAGTCTCATTTTTAGGTGTGAGAAAAAATGAAAAAGCTTTACTGCTCGGTTAGCGATGAAATCTTTAAATGGAGTCCATGTTCCCTGGGTCAGTGTATTGCATTATATCCAACCAAATGAGGTACAGCTTACCATTAACATTATATATTGGAGAAAAGTCTTTGTGTTCTATTCAACAAGGACCCGAGGAAAAAGGCTTGGCAATGCGGTCATTGTAGAAGAGTGTCTTGGAAAAAGCTGTTTTTATTTCCATAAGACCTGCTGTTATGTTTGGGTGTTGAGCTGGGGCTTCTGTCTGCCTTTCCACGCATGCGCTTTATGTAGGATTTATGTAGGTGAGTCTACCCTTTATTCCTAAAATTCCTGTGAATAGGTCTTCAGTAGGCAGGGCTGCATGTAAATCGAGGACATGACATTAGAATCACCGACCTTGTGATTTATTTTTAAACCTCTGTGCTATCAGCACCGATGGGGCTGCCTTTCCTAGCCACTGTTTTTCTTTTTTCTTTTCTTCATTTCAGTAGAAGTCTCCGCATCCCTGCATCTGTGATAACATGTCCTCTTCAAACGGTCCTGCTTGCCTCCGTCACGGTGAGGAGTTCAACTCAGCCGCACGAGCAGACTCCTCCCCCTGGCCCAACATCACTGTTTTTGACGGGGGCTGAGCAATGGGGGTCACGTTGTGTCAGGGGCTGGCCAACACGTGGTCACGTTTATTACACGGTCACATTTATTATGCGGTCATGAATAGTGTGTGGTCATCTTTATTACACGGTCATGTTTAGTGTGCGGTCACATTTATTATGCCATCAAGTATAGCGCACAGTCACGTTATTTACAGAGTCATGTTTATTGTGCGTCACATTGATTATGCGGTAAGATATAGCGTATGGTCCCTTTTATTTCACTTTCAGGTACAGCACGCAGTTACGTTTATTACACAGTAAGGTTTAGTGTGCGGTCACATTCATTACGCGGTCAGGTTCAGCATGTCTCAGCCTCACGCCCCTGCCTGAGCTGCTCCCAATTGGGCAACCTCTCTAACGTGTAAGAGCCATTTCTATCCATTTTTCTGCACTTGCGCCATTCAGCGTGTAAGCATTAAACATTATTATTAAATTAGTGGGGGTGATATTATTATTAAATTAGCAGGGACTCTGTAACTGGTGGCTTCCTCTTTATCGCTGGGACGGCGCCGTTTATTCTGCTGGAGCGCCTGCCTTATGATGCCTCATATTTTCTTTCATGCCATCCTTAACACAGCAAGGGTAGCCTTTGATGGCGATGGAGGTGGTACTTAAAGCAAACAGCATTGTGGAGCAGCACTCCTCTGGCTAAGCGTCCCTTTTCCCTGTGCCATGGGGCTCTGCTACATCCGGGATCGATACAGTCTCGGGCGTCCTGCTCTTTTTGCTCCCACTTTCTGGATAGTTGTGCACTAGCACTCCAAATTGGCTTGTCAACAAAGTGTGCGGTGTTAAATAAAAGGCATTAGGTCGGTCAGATTTCTGCATTGCTCATGTCTGCGAAAGAGTAAATATTTATTGCACTTGGCCTGGGGAGTCTGTGGCACATTTGATGTACAGTCCCTGGCCACCAAGGCAACAGAAGCTCACACGTGTGAGCACCTTTGACCTTTGTGTGACCTTCAGTAAGATAGGGGCGATCATCTGGGGAGTGTCAGCTGCGCTGTCGCCTAGCCCAGCGCACCTTCCATCTTGCCTTCCATTACACGGCGCGTCATGCCGTCCGTTCAGCCGGTAAACACATTAACGCGGAGCCATTTTCCTCCCACGCGTGGCGTTTTAAAAGAAATCTGTCAGCGCGACCATTAAATGCAAACATTTCCTCACACCGCGGCAGAATGAAAGAAGGGAAAACAAAACAGAAAAAAACAGGCAAAAAGCGGCTGAGCATTGTTAAGCCGCACTGCATCCCGCTCTGTCCTTAGCCGATGTTTTGGCTCGTTCCGGGGGCACGGTGCTGCACACGGGAAAGCCTTCTTGTTCGGGGCTGGAGGAGGAGTGGTGTCAATCACAACGCTGGGCGGCTTTTTGGGCGGTTTACTGGGCTGCAGATAAAGCCGCTGCAAGACGGGGGCCGCGTCGGTGGCGATACTCATGCAGCTCACGCTGTCATGCGGGGGCTCGCCTTATTTATTTGCCAAGTTGACATTTTATCCAAAGTGACATATATAGCTTCCCGTTTTCATCCATTTCCGTGCCGGCATGAAAATACAGCGGGCTCTTCAGCAGTGCTTGGCATTGTGGGACGGCTGCCCTTTACAGATGAAAACTGTGTTAGGAAAGCAGAGTCTGGCTTAGCGGATCATATTGGTTGGAAGGGAGTACCTAGAACCTTCTGAATGGCTGGTACCTCCAAACCTGGGGTTTCGTAGTCTGGTGAAATGTAGGTTTCTAGAACCTGGGATGTGTCTGGTGCTGATAATGGGAGTGCCAGAACTATTGGTCAACCCCATTTTGCTGCATGCATGCAGTAGGGCCGATTTGGTAGTTTATCTAGCATAGAAAACTTGCCTTTTAGCAAATTTTGGTATGGATTTGGGAGTAGGATGCTATTTGACCATATAGATTTTGCCCTTTCTTACCCAACCTACCCACAACTGTGTAAATTTGACACTGCGGGTGCTCTTCCTGCACAGTCACCCATGGGGCGGGGTGTGGGTGTGGATTCCCTCTAATCCTGTTGTACTAGTGCTTAGGTGGGAAACAGCCCCTGGACGCTCTCACACTTGTCAAGGTGCAAATCGCAGCTCAGAGATTCGGCCCACTGCCACTGGTATACAGCTGCTGCATGACAAGATGGGGCATGAAGAGCCCACGGTGCATCTCCGTGGGGGAGGGGGCATGTGCTACATGCTACTCACCCCCTCCCTAACCCCTCCCCTGCCTCCATCCCTCATGGCAGTTTCTCACGTTACCTTCTTTACCAAACAAAGAGATTAAAAGCATTCTTTGTCATTTGTTCTTCCACGTCCTGTTATGTGTGTTTTTTTTACCTTCTCAGGTATGCATTTAAAAGCTATACTTAGGGGAAGTACAAAAATCTTTCTCTCTCTCTCTCTCTGTCTCACTTAATGCTGTGCCTTATGCTGTGTTCCATTTACCTCTAAGGTCTGAACTCGGAACTGGAAATGGCGTCACACTCTAGTCAACCGCGTTGCTTAGTCAGATAACTTATTGGATTTAAGACTACCTTAATTCTGACAAGTTCCGACTAAGCAAGAAATACTACTTCCTGAAACAGTTCTAGCCCAGTTATTTGTTAGCCATTATTAACAATATAAGTTGATAACAATACATTACACACTATTTTGTGCATAGAAGCACTGTAGCAACAGGTAGTGGTCAGATAGTACTATGTGTACGACTGATTTAATGAGCCATAAATAAGACGGTATAAAATTAGAACTTTTTAATATGTTGATTAAGGTTGCAGCCATCTTGAATTCTGAGGTCCGAGTTGTGTAGATTGCTCCAACTTCATGAGTCGGAATTCCAACTTCAGGGGGCATTCCAGTTGAAATTTCCGACTAGTAACTCAGAATTTCTTAGTTAATGGAACGCAGCATTAGTATATAACAGTGGGGCATGTGTGGGAAACGTAAGATGTCTCTTCCAGAAGCTTCTCTGCCTAAATAAGGAAGGGCCGCAAGAGAACGGGGTTGCATATCTCATGTAAATCCAGGTGTCCCATTAAATGGCCCTGGGGGTTTCTTGGATCGTCATGACGACAGTGAGGGGTTTGCGTGCATCTGTGGTATTTACATAACATCTCAAAGGTCAATAGTGGCCTCAGAATAGGTTCTGGGAAGGATCTCATGGTTTCACTAAAGCAGTGTTGAACACCAGTGGCAATTATCAGTCATGCATTTGTAATGCTTTACCACTGTTTTTAATTAAATCCATGCATCAGAATGCTCATATAACTCCATGAAAAGGAATGTAATGCATGATTCCCCACAGATATTGAGATGAGAGATTATTTTAATAGTTATTTGTAGGGAGAATGTTTATGATTGCAGGACTAAAATGACACTTCTGATGTGTAGACAGGCTTTTTCTCCTGCCTGCGCAGGTACCACTAGCTCCTTTTGCAGAAAGCTCTGCGTAGCACATTAATGAGACTGATCAGCTGTGTGTGTGTGTGTGTGTGTGTGTCTCCTGTCCCACTATCCAGGCCCCCCACACAGAGATTTCATACAAGAATCAATTAACAGAAGGTGAAGCAGCGTAAGATGAGGGTCATGAGTGCAGCCTGTCCCGGGGGCCCCGGAGCAGGCCTAAATTCGGCATTCCCGGGTCATTGTTCCTGCGCCGCTGAATTAATCCTGGGATTTTTCTGCCGGCTTCCTGTTCACCGCTTTAGGCTGATCGCGGTACTCAGCGCCCCTGTTCTCATTGAGCACCCTGACTACCCCCCATTAGCTCCCCAAGGAAATGTATAGGCCTTACGGCCCACAGAAAGTACCTGTTAGCCCGGCCCCGGGCGGCGCCCCCCCCCGCCCGCGCCACGGCCGGGCGGGGGGGCCCCCCCCGCGGGGGCCCCCCCCGGGGGGGGGGGGGTGGGGTGGCGGGGTGGGGGGGGGCGGGGTGGTGTGGTTTTG
>JAODKN010000016.1:19131620-19160792 GCA_026774425.1 Petrocephalus zakoni | reverse complement strand
CCCCCCCCCCCCCCCCCCCCCCCCCCCCCCCCCCCCCCCCCCCCCCCCCCCCCCCCCCCCCCCCCCCCCGCAGCAAAGTAGGAGAGGAAAGAAGGAGGGGTCTTGATGGAGCGGAGGCAGTGAGGGACAGGTACTCCTGAGGGCCTTTGTGAGAGCATTGTGGGGGCAGATTGACATGGGGGGTAGCAGCATGTCCCTGGATTAGCATAGGGATGGGTGTGGGGCAGTTTGTTCATGCTGTTACCCCCCAGGATTAGCATAGGGATGGGTGCGGGGCAGTTTGTTCATACTGTTACCCGCCTGGATTAGCATGGGGACGGGTGCGGGGCAGTTTGTTCATGTTGTTTTGCCCCCAGATTAGCACAGGGACGCGTGCGGGGCAGTATGTTCATGCCGTTACCCCCTCGGATTAGCACAGGGATGCGTGCGGGGCGGTTTGTTCATGCTGCTTTGCCCCCAGATTAGCATGGGGACGCGTGTGAGGCAGTTTTATATGACATATTCTTTGACCCAACGTGGGATGTAAGCACAAATCTGCCATGTGAGTATAAGCCCTCTTAATACGGGGGGTGTGGGGCATTTACCATGCTTCATCCTGCAGCCTGCCTGCCCTGATATGACAGCCCAGTGAGGGGGCACTTTGTTCGGACACCGCCGGGCCCTGTCTCCCGTGCAGCCGCTGCTGGCTCTGCTCTTTCTTTCTTTGGCTTTTCACATGCGGTGTGCATGCTTTTGCTTGCACAGGCATGCACGTGTGAGCTTGCATGCACGTGGGCCTGCCTCACACATGGACCACTTCTTATCTGTCAGCAGAATGGGAGCTGTGGCTTTAGTGAATGGAGGGGGGCAGTGCGTCGATTTTACTCACACGTTTCAGGAGCAGCGTGGTCAGCAAACGTAGCACCGCTTCTCTGGGCCTGACATACTCACTGCAGCTCACTTTGTTTGCAGCTTTATTGGCTAATAAAATGGCCACATTGAAAGCAGAAAGATAGCCGCCCCCCCCCCCCCCCCATCAGCTGCTGAGTTGTAGGTCCGGAGCACAAAGCAAACTCTGCAGCAGGACGTGAGAGAGTCCTTCTGAGCCACTCCATGGCTAGTGGAACACTGAAAGTATAAGTATGTCTGCATTGCAGAGCAGGTGACGTTTGATGTGTCTGAAGTTTATGGCTCGTTATGCTGCCAGTTCGCTGCTACAGAAGGTAAATATCCCTGATTGCGGTGAGAGCTCCCCCAGCACGCCACCAGCTATGAACACAACACCAGTATATACATAATCAAGCAGGAAGCAGTAAGCAAACACTTACAAAGCTACGCCTAAATATAGAGTGTTAATAAACGGGTGAATTAAACGGCTGTACTGAAGGTGTTTTCTTTGCCAGGGTGCATTTGTCTAAATTGTTATTTTTCTTACCCTTCCTTGATTAAAAGGTGCTGTTTTGGTCTGTAAGGGTTCTTATGACGGCTGTTCTTGTGGACCTTGTGCTCAGTGTCACTATAGGCCATCTCCTTCTCCCTGTAGGCTGCCGGCTTTCTGTCAAATTTGTGCCTTTTTTAAAGGTATCGGCAGCTCTTCAAGTCCCTCTCTGTCTTGTTTAGAATGGTGTACATACATCACACACAGATGTTTCTGTGTAAAACAAATCAATCTCACTGTCCCCCTTGATTCAGTCTGGATGACTTATGTCATCGGAAGGGATGAGAGCAGAATATTAAATACACCCCCTGCCCCCTGAAAAGAACCCCCCGAATTAAGTCAGTTTTACCGAGACCGCTCAGTCCCTGTAAGCATAAGCTAAGCAGTCTGCTGACGTTTCTCCCAGAAATCCCGGCCGCCCTCTCTGCCTCCTGTAGGCCACTTTTCTTCCCCTTTTCCCTCAAATGGCTGCAGTGAGAGAGCAGAGGCTGAGTGCCGGTGGATGGACAGGAGCCACGGCTCCCTCGTTAGGAATCAGCGAGTCTGCGCAGATACTACCTCCAACTCAGCACAAATCCGAATGAAGGCAAGAAGGTGGCATCGATAACAGTGACCATCTATTGGCAAATTTCGCCAGAGGGACACTTTCATTCCCCTTCTGTCCATGTGTCCCACAAGCCCCCAAGTGTCCGCTACGCATACGTGTACGTGCCTCTTCTGCACGGGGGGGGGGGGGGCTCACGTCGGCCACTCGCCTCCCGCCTGTGCAGGAATGCGCAGGGGCTGAGGGCTCCCCGGCTGCGGCACAGCATGCGAACTCCCGCTTGCTATGCACCTCACGTGCGCATCGCCGCCGCATTCCTGCTCGGCCAATGAGGACAGGCTGTATGAAATTAGACCCTAAGTGTGTTTCCCTGTCATTAATCACCCCGGAGTCGGAATTCTCTGCGGCAGTCATAAATGAGGAAAACGTGAATGAAATATCGAGGGGTCATACGCCTCTTTCACTTGTTTATTTTGTGTCTTTTCGCATTTCTGTCCCCTCATGAGGAAAAGGCCAGATGAAGCGCTCAGATTGTGTTCCCCATGAAGGGCAGAGCCGTCTCTGTGACGTGCTTTCAAACGCTCAGCAGTCCTCCATCAAGCTTGACTGATTAAATCCACCTCATCGCCAACCTCCACAACCTTGACTCTTGCCTTCAGCTTTTTTTTCTTCTTCCTCCTGCTTTTCCAATGGCAGTGGACCAGATTCTGCTGTCGCCGGCGATGCTGGCTTCACCACCAAACAAAGGGATTTCGTCGATTTATTCATCCGGTACGGCTAATGGCAGACGCGTTTGGAATTCACAGATGCAGATCGTAGTGACTTCAGTGAGGGGCTATGACTCTCCCTCTCTCTGTCTCCCTTCCCCTGCCTCTGAAGTCAATAATGAAAATGGCTTTGTACCTCGAATGGATTAGGTCTGCATCACAAAGTTGTACATTTGAAGGAAGCGTGGCGTAAAAACGTAAAAAATGCTGAAGCCCTTTGTCCCACCACGCTTCGCATGTCCCGCCCCCTTGTTGTGTGCCTCTGAACCCAGGTTTTGGCGGCCCCTTCTCCCCATTCACCACTCCTCTTTGTCCTCTGAGCTCCAACTCAGAAGGTCTTCATAAACCTGGGGAACCTGACCCTTTGTGTGTTCGGCAGTGGGCTTGTGTATTCCCATTGGACGGGGAAGCGGGCTCGTGTATTCCCATTGGATGGGTAAGCATATATCACATTTTCCACCAACAGGAGGTAGGGGTGGTTCTGCGGGTGGTATGTTATGAACTGCATTGCCTCGCTCTTCCGTTCCATGACACACTGTCTTTTCAGCATTGTGCTGCGACGAGGGTAACCTTTTTGAAATTTTTTTCGTTCATCTGGCCATTTAATAGAAAAATGCAACCAGAAGTCATCATAGGTACATAGGTCAGGAATGTTTTCTGAGCCAGGCCCGTAAACCCCTGACACGGTGGCCTTTGCGCGGGGTGAACTCCCTGCTCTGAGGATTGATGTGGACATGGTGTGAATAAGACCGTACACTCCCCAACACCGAGGCATCAATCGACAGGCCCACTACGTCCAACAAGTATCAAGCGTCTCCTCTGTCATGCATTATTTATACATCCAATTATGTGCGATGCTACGTCTTTATGCTGCTTTGCATTGTTTTTCCTTTGTATGCAAAATATTACCATGATTGGTTGTTTATTCTTAAGCTGTTACATACAGTGATCAAAGGGAAGTCATATCGTACACGACAGGAGAGCATGTAGGCTGCTCTGTTGAAGCCTTGCTGTAAAAAATCCCAAACCAGCAGTGTGACTTTTCCCCTTCTAAACTGACTCTGCTTCACTAGCCCCCAGAGGTTCTGATCAGTTTTGATTTTTCAGGAGGCTGAATTGGATATAGGTCTCCTTCTGTGAGACTCATGATTAGGAATGATTATGAATGCCTTGCTGAGGATTTAATAAGAGACATTAACAGTGTGAGCAGAGCTGATTCAGTGGATTAGGAGGCCCAGCATCGTAACAATCTCATCCCAGCTCCCAGACGTGGTTTGTCGAGTGAGCTGAAATGCACATAACCCCATTTTTCCGCATTCCCACAAAACATCGTTCAATATTTATCTGGACGACTCTAACCGCCATCGCCAAGCCCGGTGGTCCAACGCCAGCTGGGATGCGAATATTCAGGAAGCCACTCACCCAGCACCTCGTGTTGAGGATTTGCTGGAAGGTCTGGCTGCTCAGCCAATCAGGCGGCGTGTTTGTGTGTCGCTGAGCTGGAGGGAGAGGTCGCAGCACACTCAGCGTGGCTGTCCAACACTAATGAGCGCGCTCGCGTGTGGGGAGGGCACAGGGGTCACCTGTGGCTGCCCGCTGTCCCATGTAGAACATCACTACCCCTGTAGCCTTTTTGTTCACTCCTGGACAAGCAGGGAGCCCATGGGGGTGGGGGGGGGGGGTGATTGGGGGGTGATGAGGCCCAGACAGCAGGACCTTAGTAGGCATTTAAACTCTGCAAGTTATCTGTGCATGGGCTGTGTGTTGGTGTAGGATTGCACGTATGTAGATGTTCAGGTCAGACTGGGCCAGGCTTGTGAACCACAGGCTGTCAAAGGCAGTTAAAGAATGAGGCTGGGGGTAGCACATCAGAAGCAGAACCCATCCATAAAGGGACTGGATCATTACACCCAGCAGTGCTGCTATGCGCCTGAGACACACACACAGACACACAGACCTGCATACCTATTTAACTGGGGACCGCCCGCTCATTTCTATGGGAAAAACCCTAATCCCAATCACGACACACTTCACCCCATCCCAGCCCTAACCTTAACCATAAGTAACCATAAGAAGTGTCAGGTTTTACCACACTTTGGGGACATTTTGGTCCCCAAATGTGATCTATGCAAAGCCACATACAAACCTGCATACACAGACCCACACGTGTCTCTTAATGTCTGTGGTTCTTGTGCCACAGTCCTCCTGAGTTTTCTCACTGTGGGTCCCCAGGACACTGTAGGAGTCTGTTAGCGCGCCGGTGGTTGGGCGCGGGGTTGCTGAGGCGGGGCAAGCAGACGGCGGCAAAGCGGGCAGCGTGAATGCTTCCCAGTGGGCATGCTGTCAGCAGAGAGGGGCCACATACTCACATGTGAAAAGAGGAATTTCACAGCTCCTCATAAGCATGCAGGCTGCGCTTCCGACGCTTTGTGACACCGGACTGACAGCTTCCGTAATTCCGGACGGCGCGACTCGTCTGACGAGCATATTTGTGGCTTTTTCAGCCACGTGTGGCATTTGTTTATTTTGTTATGAGCCTAAATAACCTAGTGTGCCCCAGATTCTTTGTCACGCCAGCAGACATTCCAGTAATGTTTGTTCTAAGGTTTTTGAAATGTTTTGGTAGCATTTGAGGAGCATTAGTTCATGCCAGGAGTTTGTTTGAAGCAGACCCTCAAATGAAAACAGAGCAGAGCCAGGGACCTCCTGGCATGGACCCGCCATCCCATATGTTAGTATGTATGTGAATTGGATGACGCCAGCATTTTGTCCACTCACCAGAAGCCCAGAGGGCTGAAGACCTCCAGCGGGAAACCCCTGGTCTACACTATGAAAAAAGCATCATGATGCTGGTAGGTCTGGGGAGCACATTAACAAGAAGCTGCTGCCCTAATCAGTGCCCTTGTTGCTCTTAATTTAAAGTCATTCGTTAAGGGTTCATTAATACGCCGCTCCAGGCTTACATTTCCCTGGGAGTTAGAGTACACATAACATAACTGTGAGGAAAGACCTACCATGGGGCCGATTCTGGAAGAACTGTCACAGAATCAGCTCAAACATGTTCAGCAGGTTCAGACCTCTGAAGGGACCTGCTGCTGATGCTCAGTCTAACCTGGTTCACTACACAGAGGGCGTGACGTGACGTTGTAAGCGCGAGTCTCTGAATAACAGCTACAGAGAAACATGACAAACATCGGGAGAATGCACAGCAGTGCCCCCAGCTTTTAACCTCCGACACACAATTTTATTTGTTCAGATATATTTCCGGCAGCTGACATGAGGGGATGGTGGCCACTTGGTCATTCACCCTCTCACCCCATGCCAGGAACAGGCTAAGGGTCCATCACCAGCATGACCATGATACTGGGATCTGTACACAACATGCTGCATTAGATGATCTAGCATTTTTAGGCCTCTTTTAGTCAGGTTGGTGTTTGAGTTTGAAAATGCCATGAAAATGTCTTGTCAAAGAAATTTTAAATGGCTCTCTGCAGAACAGCCACCTGTGCAGGAAGTACTAAGGTCTTGGAGCCTGCAGAAGTGTGGCCTGGAGCGAACAAGCACCATGGAGCAGTTTAGCCAGGGCCTGTCAGCTGGTAGGATTTGGTCTGGACAAATTAGCGGCGTTAAGAATGTAACTGTATTAGCATTTGTTTGGACAGCACTAGCAAAAGGAAGCATACGGTCGGGCGATATTGTCTTTGTTAGCAGTTGGTTTTGTTGTGCTTGCTGGTAGAGAAGCTTACACTGGCTGTAAGCCGCATTTGCTCTTGCCGTGTCACTCTCTAAGCACTCGGTTTGGTTGTTTTTAGTACTGTTAGCATTTGATTCAGTTCTGTTTGCAATGATGGAGAAAAAAACGCTCTTTTGAAAAAGAAAAAAATCAAGTTGTTGCACAGCTAAATTATTCATTCAGAAGCCATATTTCCAGTATTAATAGCTTACTGTGCTTTTTAGAACATCTATAAGTAGCCTGACCAAGTCTTTATATTTGAACGGACAAGGGATGTTTAGCTTTTATTGAAAAAGGGAAAGAGTAAATTCCATTCATCAGCTAATAATAATAAGTACCTCTTGCACTCCAGGGATGGGAGTTTGGATCCTGTCTCCTGCTCTGTGAGTATGGATGTTGCCTTTTCACCGTTAATCCGTGCTCTTGTTGCTCTTAATTTAAAGTCATTCGTTAAGGGTTCATTAATACGTTGCTCCAGGCTTACATTTCCCTGGGAGTTAGAGTACACATAACATAACTGTGAGGAAAGACCCACCATGGGGCCGAATCTGGAAGAACAGTCACGGAATCAGCTCAAACATGTTCAGCAGGTTCAGACCTCTGAAGGGGCCTGCTGCTGATGCTCAGTCTAACCTGGTTCACTACACAGAGGGCGTGACGTGACGTTGTAAGCGCGAGTCTCTGAATAACAGCTACAGAGAAACATGACAAACATCGGGAGAATGCACAGCAGTGCCCCTAGCTTTTAACCTCCGACACACCATTTTATTTGTTCATATATATTCCTGGCAGCTGACCTGAGGGGATGATGGCCACTTGGTCATTCATCCTCTCACCCCATGCCAGGAACAGGCTAAGGGTCCATCATCAGCATGACCATGATACTGGGATCTGTACACAACATGCTGCAGTAGACGATCTAGCATTTTTAGGCCTCTTGTTGCAAAGGTGTCTTAAGATAGCAGCAAAGGTAGATTAATCAGGCTTCTGGAAAGTCAGGTTGGCGTTTGAGTTTCTAATTGCCGTGGATGTGTCCTGCCAATGGGATTCTATGCGGAGAAGAGTGGCCTGTGCACAAGCAGTGAGGTTTTGCACTCGTTGCATGTTACTTGCTCTCCCCATGTTTGTGTGGGGTCTCTAAAATGCATGTGCACCAGTGTGCATGTATTTCTGCCCTGATGTGGACTGGCATGCCACCTAGACTGTCCCCTGCATTGCTCCCTCTGCTGTCCTGGACAGGCTCCAGACTAACTGCAGTCTTGTGCTGGATAAGCGATTATGGAAGATGGATGAGTAATGATAATGCACTCACCTACACGGCAATAGTGAAAAGGAGCCATGCTTTAATTTGAGTTTTAAATATGGGGGGAAATTTATTATGGAAAAAAATGGTTGATGTCCATTTCTCACATTACATGGGAGGTAAATGAGCACGATGAATCAGGTCATTTTGTGCGAGTCCTCATGCATATGTACTTGGACAGAAAGCCTACTATGCTGAATCAAGACAGCACGCTGCTCTTCGCCGCCTGCAGACTCTGGTAAGTGAGTACTGTTAGACCAGCTATAATGAAGAGCAGCGCTCTTGTGCTTGGTTGGATTTGCCCATAGACACCATTGCATTCTGGGAGCATGTGCAGGTGTCACCGTGGCTGGGGCTCGCCTCCGACTCTGCGTTTCATGGAACGCTGGAAGTGGTCCCAGTTTGACATCTGCGAGACGCTGGTTTACAGACTCGACTCTCGGGATTAGCCGAGCGCGCTCTGCCTGTCAATCGGGCCGCCCTGGCAGCCCGGCGAAGCGTGCCAGCAAACGAGTCTGTCCATCTTTCTCAGGCGTGTCAGGTGGTCATGAAGACGGGCATAAACACCCGTTCCCACGGCATGTTCCTTTCCCGCTCGCTTGGGCAGCGCCGGGTGACCGCCACAGGCGAGAGGCTGCTTAAGCAAATGAGGCATCGCGGCGCTATCGGTTTGCCAGGTAGGCGGCTAAAGTCAGGCTAACAGAACTAAGCACATGGCTTCAAACCCTCACTGGATAGATACAGAACCAGTACCCCGACTGCTGTTTGGCTATAGCATGTCCTCTTTGGATGGCCTGATTACTTGTGTGGTACAACAGCCAGATGCTGTGTGACGGAAGTGATTACTGTATGGATGTGACCTGAGAGAGCAAGTAACCAATTGTCAGAGATTTACACTGTTTACACACATATTTGTGTCTTTAAATCGCTGCATTGAATGTCACATTAAATGTAGATTTCTCATGCACCAGCAATTACCCAAAGTTTTGAACACTCCAGAACAGCATCTGGCCTTGATAAAAATCCAGGAACACACCAATCCAGCACATTATACACGCTTGATGATGAGAGAGATGATAGATTGGGTGTCTTCCTTATCAGAAGAGGATAAGGCAAAGTATGACAGGGTGAAACAAGCTTTTGAATGCAATGTAGAGTCTTAAAGCACTTATATAACTCGCTCTGGCTAAGGGCATCTGCCAAATGCTGTAAATGTAAATGTTATATTAAGGGGCGTCAAATTTCTTATGAGAATCGGGAAAAGGGAGGAAGTGTTGAATCCTTTTTCACCACTGTTCACACCCTAGTTGAAGTTTGACACACTTTGGGTTGAGCATATTAGGGACAGAGTAGATGTGGACATTTTGGGCAGGAAACCTTTATGACAGTTCCAATTAGATCCAGACTTCATCTTGGCCAAAGCTATACAATGTACAGGGCGAAGTGAAACTGTCAAAAAGCAACAGTCATGACTGTGTGGGGGAACTGAGTAAGCTACTGAATATTGATAGTGTTAGGTCAAAGGAGGGGAAAAAAAAACATAGAAAGTGACAAAACAAATAAAACTCCTATAGTGAAAGAGGTTAAAGGGCATGTTAGATGTGGTAGAGGAAAATGGACCCAGGTTGAGGACTGCTTGGCTATGGAGGCGGAATGCCGAAAGTGCCATAAAAAGGACCATTTTGCTACATCACGAAAGTACTCCACACAATGACACAGCACTCGAATCAATCTGATGATATATTCCTGCGGGGTGAAATGAAAATGAATTCTTTGACTGAATGGACTGAGCCACTATGCTTCAACGGTGACAACAGTGAATTTAAACTTGACAATGGGGCCACTGTTACGGCTATACCAACTATCAATCCTGATTGTGATCGGAAACTCAAGAAGCCAAAGAGAGTCCTGCGTGGTCAAGAGAATAATATGCTGAAGGCTTTATTGGGAGCACATTAAAAGTGAAACATCAAATTGCTACACCCATCTTGTATTCGGTCCCTCTGTCCAGCTTCCTCGCAATAAAGGCATTGTATATCATCCATACAAGGCTGCCTTAATCACTACATACACAAAACTGCTCAGTGGACGTGAATTATTTAACGAGCCCTGCACAAATGAATTGGAGAAATATGCCGAAACATCAGTTGCCATAATTTGACTTCTGCATTCCCCTCTTTAATAAAGGTGTTCTCCAAACTAAGGGCTAAATCTGGATTTTGGAAAATTCTTATTACACTGGAGGCACTTTATTTTCAACATTCATTGCCAAATATGAGAGCGATTGTTTCATTAAGAAGATCCCGTTTGGTGCCTGAACATTTCCACTGGTAAATAGCACCGATGCCAGAGAGCTTTGAAGGAGGTACGTCTTGGTATTCAGCTGAGACAAAAAAATGAAAACGCTTGCATCTCTGGTCCTGCAGAAGCTATGAAGAAGGGACAGATTTTCAGGAGACAGCATGTTTGTTTGTGGGACATGAGATAACAGCAACAGGTATTGATCCAAACGCTGGCAAGGTTAAGGCTATAAACAGATGCCAGAACCTGAAATTTTTACAGATGTGTGTGGAGTTCTTGGCAAGGCCAACTATTTAGCAAAATTCATTTCCCATCTGTCCTCACTCACCACACCTTTGAAGGAGCTTCTCTGTGAAAAGAATGAATCTTGTTTGGGAGCACAACAAGTATAAGCATTCCAGTCGCTCGAGGAGGAACTGAGTTCTCCCAAAGTCCTGGCTTAGTACTCCGCCACAGCTAAAACACGGGGAGCTGTGGAAACATCCGAGATTGGCCTCAGGGCTGTTTTAATGCAGGCACAAACAGATGGAACCTGGAGACCTATCATTTACATCTCTAGGAGCTTACCATAGACAGAGTAAGAGGCACTGGCCTGAGCTGGGTGTGCAAGCATCTCTCTTCTTACCTGCTGGGACCACAGTTCAAAATCAGGACTGACCACAAACCTCTACATCTGCTGCTGGATTCCAGAGGACTTGGTGAGTAATGAGATTCCACCCATGACAGATTCATGTACAACACTGAGCATGTCCTGGGGAAATCACTCTTTACAGTGGACACTCTCTGACTGGCTCCAGTGCAAGAACTGGCCACAGGAAATGCAGTTCCACTTGAAAGGGAGGTGGATATGTTCATCGATGCAGTGCGTACTGCCATTTCTGCTTCAAAGACAGTAGCTTCAAAGACAGTAGGTCAGCAGATCGTTAATGAACAGTATCTCAACATGACATGCCATCAGGTAATGGACTACTGCCTTTATAGCTGGCCTAACAGATGTAAACCTGGACCACAGGTGAAAATAAGAACCTTTACCTTGTTAACTGTCTGCTGGTGAATGGTCACATGCTTGTCATACCTTTTCAAACTCTTCCTAAGGGGGCCTAAGGGGGGGGGTTGATTGTGGACACCAGGACATCACAAAATACAGCGAATACACCCGGCAAACAGTATGGGGCTCTAGATTGGCTAAACACATCAGATAACTTGTGAATACCTGCAAAGAGTGTCAACTCTGTAACCCCCCACCCCACCCCTCCCCCCGACATGGCACTTCTCTCCACAGCAGGCCAACTTAAGTCCAGCATCTCTGAGAATGGGACTACGGACAAGTGGAAAGCTTTTGCAGGACCCACCTGACAATGGTCCTCAGTTTGCCTTAGATGCTCCTGAAGGGTTTGCTGCTGGGGCATGTGACGAGGAGCCTGTTGGCTGATGCTGAGGCTACTATGGACAGAAGGAGGAAAACAGGCGAGGAGAGAAGGAAGGGACCGAAGTAAAGCACTGCCGGCACCACAATGTGGCCCCGTAACCATCAGGCGCGTCAACTGACCCATCCACCACCACCAATGCCACCAGAAAGCAGTGGAACAGACAGCAGGTGAAGAAAGACCAGCTGGTGTGATACTGCGGACACAGGCAGGGGTTTTCTCAAGGGTAACAGAATTCATCTGTGCCGATTGGGGCAACTCCACAATACAGACCCTCCAACAGCAAATGGTGCAGGCACCTACTGTGCAACCGCACAGGCAAGACAGACATTGCAGACACTTCTTGTGCAACCGCACAGGCAAGACAGACATTGCAGACACTTCTTGTGCAACCACACAGGCAAGACAGACATCGCAGACACTTCTTGTGCAACCGCACAGGCAAGACAGACATTGCAGACACTTCTTGTGCAACCGCACAGGCAAGACAGACATACACAGATACCTGAGAAGTTTCATCTAAATACTGAGAAGTAGCTGCTGTTGCACCAGTTAAATCTGAAAAGTGTTTAGTGTTCCCAGAAGTAAACCCATGCAACTGAAGAAAAAGGAAGTTTTAGATTACTTTAAAAACAATCAAATGTACAATGTAACTTAAGTTGTATTAAATAAGAACGGTTCTGTATTTGTCTAAGAAGAGGAGATACCCTGGAAGTGATTACTATACGGATGTGAGCGGGGACAGAACAATGGCCGGGCATTTAAACACACCTCTGTCTCACCCATTCATCACACATAATAGTGCAGCGAGAGGCCTTTTGCCGGCTGTGAGCCGACACGCAGCCGAGCGGGGAACGGCATCTAGGAGCCGCGGGAAGCCGCCGCCCCGCTCCTTTTGCTCCTGCCCGCTCCTGCCCGCTCTGTCCCCTGCCTCCCAGCTGCCGGTAAGCTGATAGCACTGGGTGACAGATCGGGATTAATGGGGGCATGGGGTCAGGCCCAGGTGTACAGTAATCAAGCCATTACCTTTGCTTGACCTACAATTTGGCTTTAATGCGTTTCTGCCCCTTTTTGCAGCCGAAGGCTTTTTCTATACAGCCTCCTGCTACCAGCCGGAGCTTGTCTTTCTCTGTTCCTACTCATTTGTTACATATTGGCTGGCTCATTTTGATATATAAGAAGCAAAGAATTAGCGTGGGGCTCTCACTTGCACTCTGCGAAAGTCGTGCAAACATTGTGAACCAGCCAGCGCCGTTGTGATAATGCAGGTTTTCCCCTGAAGTATTTATCCCAACAAAGACGCAAATAGTAACTCATCACGGACATCTGATGTCTGTGTGTGTGTGTGTTTTTTTTCCTCCTTCTGCATTTTTCTCCTTCCAGTCATGCTGGCAGGCTCCAGCCTCTCTTGCAGGTGCCGGTTTCTAATTTGCACCATTGGCTCCGACAATCTGCCAGGAGTAATCGGATGTGGCACATTGTGTGCTCGGCGAGAAACGGAGGGAGAGGGGGAGAGAGGGAGAGAAAGAGGGAGAGAGGTTGGGAGAGCGGGAGAAAGAGAGGGAGAAAGAGGGTGACAGAGAGAGGGGGAGCGAGAGAGGGTGACAGAGGGAGAGAGAGGGGGGCCTGGCTTGTGGATTCCCAACATCGCTCGAAAGTGTGAAAAATCAAATCAATGCCTAAGATGCACGGCAAAACGAGAAGCCTTCGTGCGAAAGAAAGAGGCCGAATTGAAAAGGGGAAGACAGCAGGAGGAGTCAGTCTGCAGAGAGTAAGCTCTCTATTCATGGAGATCCTTTTCCCTTTTTATCACATGAGGATTAGTGCCGATGCCGTCCACACTGCTGCTACCATCCACTCTTAGGAACTCCTTTGATTGTCTTTGACACTCAGATTCCATCCTTCCAGGAAGATTTTAAGTTTACACGCATGATTTCAGAAACTGAAGGCTGTTTGCGCTTTGCTACTGTAACACAGTACTGTGTTTGACAATAAAGCTCTGTTATGATTGGAATGACAGGTAAACAGTCACCAAATTTAAAATTAATGAGGGCATAAAATTTCAGATTTCATCTAGTAATAGTCCTAAATCCAGCTCAGAATGCTTTGCAAAATGGTTATTTATGCCTGTGATGTGCTGTCTTTTGTTTAATATTTCACAGAAAATCATCCTTGTCAGTTTAAAGATGCCATTTTAGCATTTCCTTTCAAATGATATTAATTTTCGTAATGTTTTCTAGTTTGCCTGGGGGCCTGCACTGACTCCTAGGGATTTCCTGGGCAGGAGCCAAACATACATAAATTTCAATATAAATTTATTTTTTAACTCAGCATCTTACCAGTCTTCGATTTATACACGCATTTACTTTAATCAGGTGCAGTTTAGCAGTATATCATTTTGTAAATGCCTCTATAAACTATAAACTGTGGACTGTGCAGGTAATTTAACAGCCCAACAGTATAATGAAACATAGGCGTATATCACTTCCATAAACACTTTGACCTCTGTTTGCAGAAGGGTAACATCCGTGTTTAAAAGGCGTCCCTCTGTGGGCAGAGCCAGGTGGGAGAGGCGGATTTCTGGAAGCGAATAGTCTGGCCTGTTTGTCACACTGTCACTGCCTTGCAGAGCAATGACCTCCCCGGCCCATGGACCAACCCCCCCCCTCCTCACACCCCCTCCTCCCAACCGCTGTGCATTTGTTTACCCAAACACTATCATAATTACCAATTAAAAATAACTGTTTTCTTAATCACATGTATGGTAATTGTATACCACTGAAATTAACAGCGTAGAATTTAACTGTAGCTTTTGTCACGAAGAAAATAACACCATTTGATTCTGTAATTTTAGTGTGACAAAAACTTACACAACAGAGAGTATAATAATGAAATATACAACACATTTCCTTGAGTCTGTGCTCCACTATTTAGTCAGCTATATTTAAATTGTATTTTTCACGCCATTTATTTATTTGTTTGTTTGTTAATTATACAGATGTTGACCCTTTTTGCATTGCAAAGCACCATTTAAGGCAACAGACCATTTGCATTTGACCGATTTCTTGTAGAAATAAGCAGATTGGTCTGGATGAGTGCCCCCTGGTGGCAAATATAGAAATAGAAAATTTTAAAAACCAACTGACACACAGGACACAGGTAATTAATCAATACACACCTGATGCCTGCAGTCACAACAAAACCTAGATGCACAAAACACGTGTGTACGTGCTCCAAACCCCAACCATCCTCCAAGTCCACAGGTCAAGCACACCCTACGCACACACACACACACTCACACATACACACACACTAAGCGCACACATGCCAAACAGGTTTACAGAGTATAAAAGTCCTCTGGTGTAAATGGCTTTTTGGCTCATGGCCCTGACCCTGCAAACGCAGAGCAGTTTGTTATAAACAAGCAGGCATCACGCAGCAGCGCCACAGACATCTGCTGGGATGCGTGACCTGATCGGGCATTTGCGATCATCCTCCTCTGTGAGACCCTGGGACAGGGACCTGGGTGCCCCCTCGCAGCCAGGCCCTCTGCCACCATGCCGGCTCCTCTAGCTGACAGATGAATCTCTGAACGGCAGCCCTGAAACCCTTTGATCTGCCACCCCCGTCTAGGCAGAGACTGAGTGTGAGTAATTACTTAATTTTTTACCCCTGCATAGATACTTTTGTTGTTGTTTTCAAGTCGGTACCATGAGCACCTCATAGACTGTTCTGTGGATCAGACCTCTGGGTGTGATATAGTCTGTACAGGTACCCAGGGCCTGCTCAGTCACACTGTACATGACAAACATATGCTAGACTTAATTTCATAAAGCTTACTCTAAAAGCAGAAAAGGCTGCAACACTAACAACACATTATCAAACAAAACATGGCTGTCAAAAGAAATTACTGCAGATCAAGAGAAATCACTACTGAGCTATACCTACTCAAATATCAATCTGATATTCTTAAGGAAAATGTGCATCTGTGTTGAGGCAAACAGGGCATGACATGATTAGGTCATGTGACCGAGACAGAGGTGTGAGACCAAAGCCAGAAGGGGGCCTTTATTTGCCTGGCTGGAGCACACACTGAAAAACACTACATGACATTCAAAAAGGATTATGAACGTATCCCATTATGTACAGGGGTCTGGTAAACCGGCAGACAAAAGGATTTCAGTTTTCTTAAATCATAAATGTGCGGGTTAATAAATAAGTCATTAGTGGGGAATTCCAGGAAGGAATGTTTGGTCTACATAGCTGCTGATCTTCTGCTTCTGGGGAGGGCAAAAAAAAAAACACTAATGTTGCATTCTGGACAGGTTGTATGTTGAAAAGGCTTTGAAGACAAACTATGTCCCACTGAAATGGGGCTTTTTGTTACCCTCCACATTTAACAATTTGGTTAAGACTTTAGTAAAGCTCAGAATGAAGACTGACAGTGGCATTGCAGTTTGTTTCATGATTAGCACAGATGCTAATTATGCTTTATTTGCTGGGCCTTGCACTAGGCTACGTGGTAGTGAATTAGGCGGGCCTGTGTAGGGAAGCCTGTCCTATTGCTTCGCATTTTCTGCTTTACTAATGTGATGTAGCGGTTCAGGGGAATGTTTAGCTTCACGCTGGGGGACCATTCAGTCAAGTAGCTCTCTGGTTCTCCGCTCCTCTTCCCCTCTAACTTCATGTTCATGCAGTAGCTGTCGGTGCTGATTTGTGGAGGCTGCTTGTCTTGTGTAGCAGTTTGTTTATTTATTTCAAACTAAACAGGGGATAAATTAGTGGTCAGGGGACAGCCTGAAGGGAAACACCAGCGGTACTGTAGAGGACTGCAAGGGCACGGCATAGATCGGCTCCCCTTTCCAGTCAGAAACATGTTAAAGACATGGGTTCTGCTGCGTCACTGCACACTGAGCACGTCCTGATTCTGGGCAAGGCAGACGCTATGCACATGTGGCCTGGTTGGAGAGAATCATCATGATACCACGAAAACATGGAGAAAAGAAGTGAAATAAGCACCGTGGGTCTTGTAAGTTGAAACATTTTGCTAATACATGCATATTGTGGTTAAATAAGCTGAAAAGGAGAATAGAATAATTCAGTGTCTGTGATATGTAAGTGATTGTAGTGGAAAACATTCACGCAAAATTCACAGTTCCGTTTCAGATCTTCTCAGAAAATCAAAGATAGACTAAAATTCTGCATCAGTTTTTAGGCCAATGTCTGGCAGGCAACAGCAGACTGTTTTAAATTCCAGGTTTTTTCTGTACTTTTTCCATTATTTAGCTTAGTTCCCCTTTGTCTGCTTGGAGCAGAGCCGCTGGATGCTCGCTGAGTAAAAGTGTAGCTGCACGCTTCCCACCAAGAGTGAGACCATAAATTTCAATGATACAGCCGTCACGAGAGGCTTGATTTTCCAAGATGAACATGCGAAGGCCCTTTCCCAAAATGCCTGAGTGAAATCTGCACTGAGCTCAGGACCCCCCGGGACCCCTCGCCTGCCAAATCACCCGTTTTTTTAAGAGTCTCTAGAGGATTTTGGGAATGATTGTCATGAACTGTGTTGACCCTCATTTACTCAGCACCTCTAAAAACCTGAACCTAACTCACCTCAAGTATCCAGCCTGGCAACCCCTCCAAACCTACAACGTACACGGCACTCTAATACAACACCTCCTGCAGAACAGAAACAGCCTGCGCTAGCATGTTAGCTTCAAACTGAAAACAGACAGAGGAACACAGTTTAGGCACCTGAAAGTATTTTTGTTTTGAGTCTTGGGCCGCTGCAGGGAATTAGGGGCCTAATTCATGCCAAAATAGAGACACAGTACAGAGACTGTGCTCGTGGCCTCAGGAGAACAAAGACCACGTCCGCTCCTCACACCCCACACGCTGCAGGCCACGTACATCTGCTTTCCGTTAGAGCGCGGGAGGAACGCTGGGCAGAATGCTAACGCCAATAGCAGCGTGAGTTAGGCAGCGCTAACGCCTTGTCTAGCGGGAATAACATCCAGCATTTGGCGTGTTGTAAGCCAGTCAGACGCGCCAATGACTCACTCCTAAACAAGAAGAATGTGATCAGGCAGGCCTTTTTTATACAGTACATGCTACAAAAGCTGATACATGTAAATTTAAAATATGTATAAAATGGACCTTGATAGATGACGATTCTTTGTCATGACTAAATAGCTTTATGGAAATAGCTGTGTGTATTCTGTAGTGCTTTTCATACTGTGGTAATGCTTGTGGTGGCACTCTCCATGGCCTGGTCTCTCCCAAGACTTTGTGTTACTCATCAGGTTGACGGCAACCACCCCCCCACTCCCCCACCAGGGTCAGAATGAAAGGGGGTGTGGCTGGATGCTGTGCCCATAGGTGCCTTCGTATTTATTAATTAGTAAGGGCTATCTAAAAAGCTTCTTGTCAGTGTCACTGTCCTCCATCACATTCACATATATATTTTTCTCAAGTAGAAACTTGGACTTCGTGTAGCGAGATGTTTGGGCCGAAGGTGCACATTGCCTTCAAATAATGGTTCAGAGCACAAAAAAAGTCTTGTCTGAAAGACAATGCGCATTGCTACGTGTGAGAGGCCCTCACAGGTCTGGAGCTTCTCCCCAGAGAGGCAGGCGATCAGCTGTGACAGTGCCATGTTCTACATGGATTCTTGTGTGGTGCAAAGCCGCGCACCAGCCTGCGGACGGCAATGAAAACAGCCATTTATTCTCCTTATTCGATTGTAAGAAGATTTATGGTGATGATCTCACGGTTACTTTACTTTTCTCTCCCTAATGACCCAGTAGCTATTAATCTGTTCTCTGGTTTTTATTTGTTTATATACTTTGTTATAAGTGTTGATTTTCACAAGTTCCGTCCTTAGCTTTTTTATTTAAATTTTAAATTTTGTTTCTCTCCTTGTCACTGAAAGGATCATATCTAGACTTTCAATTTATCATCTGTGAATCGCTTTGCATAGATCTGTTTTTTTAAGGAGTTCCTTTTTCGAGTTGGCTAAAATTCAAAGAATTTCCATCTAAATGATGTCCAACGAGCACAGAGATTTGATTATCTTCCACGTTTTCTAAGTTGAATATGAATCTCAGGAGACTCAGGAGATTGAATTGATATCTATGTATCATTTTAAGTATTATTCCATCAAAAGGAGGAACCCTTCATATTTAATTATAGCACATGTTAGACAATCAAAGGGAATATTTTTTTCAGTTCTTCTGCAGCATATTGATAATAATTAAAAGAAGGTGTGACATTTATTTTTATTTTTTTGCCAGGACTGTTGCATTCATTGGCTTTAAAATGCTGTGTTTGCCAATCAAAGCTCACTGTCCTCAGCGTATTGTAAATGGTAGTTGCTTTACAATGATAAAATAACGAAGAACCCCTTGCCTGTCTCAGTTACAGCTGTCTCGCAGCAGTGATTGAGATGGAACCCATTAGTTCAGACTGAATGGGTGTCAGAAGCAGGTCAAATTAAGGGTGTAATTTATAGTAATAAGCCCGAATAGCAGGGACTGTCAAGTCAAAATAAAATCAGGAAGAAAAAGATTTACCCTGAGTAATGCTGTGTAGTCTCAACGGGACTGTGCTTTTGGGCAAGGTGGTGTGGTCTTTCTAATTAATTAATTGCAACACCAATTTGTTGGGCAATTTAGATATTTATTGGCATATCTGTTTATTAACGCACAGCTGTCTTGAGAACATGGCTGGGTGAAGAACTCATCATTTGATTCGGCCAAATCCATCTGCATATTTTTTACAGAACCATTTCCTACGAATGAAACAGTCTTCTTGGCTGTGCTGACCTTGACACATGTGCATGCATTAATTAGAACAATATGAGCGGGCCAGATAGCCATCGCTGCTCGCCCCGACCCCCAGCGGATCTCGCAGTGTGCGGCGTCTCTGCGATACGCACTGATGGCACGCACTCCTTACACCCAGCCACTTCCAGCGGGCCGCCGTGTCAGCATCCCAACAAATGCCATAACTGCTTGGCTGTTTTACGTATCTGCTTTTTTGTGTTGCTGAGGGCTGCTTGTGTCTCATTCCGCCACAGCACACACACACACACACACACACTCACACACACATGCACACGCGCACACACATACATGCATGCATGCGCACACATACATACATGCATGTACACACACGTACATTAACACATACATACATACAAACATGCATGCACACAAATACATGCACACACACATACACACAAACGCTCACATGGCAGCTTTTCCTCCCAACACAATTCCATTACAAAGATGCCACAACATCCAAAATGTCAGATTTATTGCAGCACTTTGACACGCTTGCCCATCTCTCCTGCGATGTTTTGATGGGGTTAGACAGCCTCCCGGTTCTCTGGCGTGCCGTCGGCTTTGAGGGGCTGTGATGGGGTCCGTGCAACGGGGGATGGGGGGTGGGGGGACGGGGGGGTCGTCTGCTAGTGCTGCTCTGTGGATTTCCACAGCCGGAAGGATGGGCCCTGGGGTTAGGGCACTTGATTTGCGGCGTGTTCATATAAGATGCTTGCTGGGAAGACTGCAGTGTGCTGGCTTCTGCCTGTGTTACTTTGTCTTTGTTACTGTGACTGTTTGGTTTCCTGTGTGTCTCTGTGCGTTGCTGTGTTTGTGTGTTACCAAGTCAATTTGAGTGTTATTGGTGCGATGTTTGTGAATGCTTCATTCTTGGGGTACGAGTACCTTACAGAAACTATAGACTCACGTTCACATCTCTTCTTTTCATTCTTCTAGCATATGTCTTCAGAAATATGACATGGATGCTGCTTCCCTTCTCAGCTGTGGCTAGCGAGGGCCAGTATGGCATGTGAGGGTGTGCTGTAAGCGAGCATGTGACTCACTGGAAACTAAACCTGGTACTGACCATATGCACCTAGTGAATGAAACATCAAGAGTCTCTCGTTCACTCATCACCAACTAATGTGACAGCCGGAAGAGTGAGCAAGTTGGTTTCCCCATCTACTGGTGTAGTATATAGTCTACACTTGCAGAGATTTCCCATATCCTGCAAATTTAGCGATGCAACATTGGCACGATTTAAAACAGTTCTAACCCAGGTTCATTGGCATTTGGAGTCATTAGCTGACTAGGTAATAAGCTGTCAGGTTAATGTTTTTAACAAACATGAGTCGCTAAGGTACATTGTTGCCAAGACTATATTTCAGTAACAAATATAATTTTTCTCACATGAGTTTTTGGTGGTATTTAGTTTACTTCTTTGCAATATCTACCCTAAATAATAGGCTATTTTGTATATATCAGAACACAAATGTTTCAGATCTGTGGAACTGAATCAAATGAACTGTGTCCCAACAAAAGAGTAATTTCACCCATCATTAATGTGTGCATGCCTGTTTTACCATGTGTGCATGTAACTGTGTCTCTGTGAGTTAGGGCTGGGCCATATAAACAATATATTGACATGCCTTTAAGGAACATTGCCTAATGGCACACATCACAGAAACAAGCACGGTTCCACTAAATCATATCATACTCTTTTGAGAATGGCTAACTATGCTGAAGAAACTACCAGAAAGGTTGCTTTAGTTAAAGGAGCATGCCACATATGTACTACTCTTCTGGTAATAGCATGGAAGAGAGAAGCTCTCCTTTAGTAGAAACTTCAGGCGTCAAAAAGGAAAGCGACAGCTAAGCAGCCACAGCTTTTTGAGAAAAGGAGATATTGTGGATAGACAAGGTAAAAAGATGCCGGTGGTGTGGCGGCACTTTGGCAATTTCAAATCCGACACCCAGCAGACTGGTGCTGTGTAGCGTATACTATGCTGGAAACTTGTGCCAAGGAAAACGAAATATTTCACCACTTGAAGCATTGTCATGCAGTTTGTCACACAGGGAATGTAAGTGCTTGCAGTCACAGACATCAGCAATTAGAGTTTTACTTTCAGTCTGTAGAAAAGCAGCCCCCCACTTCAGAGCCCCGAGTCCTCGAGGATAAAATTTACGTCCTACACAGGTTTCAATAGGAACACACCATTGTATTTATTAATATGTAACTCTACCATGTCAAACTTGTTCTGTGAAAAAAGCTACTAACTAAGACTATATAACATGAATGTAAACTGAAATACAATAAAATACAACAATAAAATAAAACTGAATATAAACTATACTTATGGTTTCCAAGACTTACGGCTATTAAAGACTGTTTAGCTAACAATCCAGTGTGTTGCCTTTTGGGGAACATGTTTCGCCCGTAGGTATACATGTGTGAGTGTCCTGCAATGTATCCTGCTTCCCTGGGCTATGCCGTAACCCTCAGTAGGAAGTGGTTAGGGAAGATGCATGGATGTTTTTCCAATTTCAAGTATATAATGCGTTTTGTGTATTGACAATCTACAACATTAAATCATGAAGGTATTTATAGTGCATTATAGCTGAGACCTTGAGACCCTGAGAATTCATATTGTGTTATGCCTTTTTATAAATATTTATAGCCGTGTTTATAATACTTCATGAATGTAAATTATAAGAGCAATTATTAGGGTTTTTGAATATGGGTTTCATGGAAATTGTTACCCAATTATCCCGATAAAATATTTCCCTGCCCTAGTCTGTGGTTATTGTGTGTGTGCCTGACTGTGGCTGTTTTCTAATTTGTTTCTTTTCCCACTTTTGAAACATTCCTTCAGCAGATGTAAAGCAGGAGCTGCCATCTCCTTTGCATGACACACACCTCAGCACATTAATCATATAATACGTCATCTGCAGTTTGTAACCTCTTCTGGCTGGCAGTTCCAAGCCCCTAAGGTCACACTTTCATTGGCTCAGATATAAAGGCCGCACTGCCCTCTCGCCGTTTTTCACTTACCCTACCCTAACCCTTTATCTTCCAAATCTGTTATGGTTTTTTTTTTCTTTCCGAGTTTAAAAGTTCTACCTGGTAGATTGAAGCCTGCAGCTTATCGTGATGTTGTGTTGAGTTCCAACTTGACACTGAAATACAACCTCCGTTCAGGATATCAGTTCATCATCTAAGAGTTTAACAACCCCTATCCATCTGCCCGAGTCTGGATGTGGAGCTGGTGATGGTGAGGGCTCCTTGCTTTTGGAGGATGGCCTTTATGCTTCACGGGTAAAAAGCACACATAGAAATTAATATAAACAACCTTGTAATCTTTTAAAGCTTGTCAAATTCATGGTCTTCTCCCTGACTTACTTGCCTAAATAAACAGCACTGGGTAATTTTGCGTATCTTACTTGAAATGATTAATAGATTTTGCACTGATCCTGTCTTGCTCAACCAGTTTATTTTTGTCTTATTTATTTAAGTAATCATTTATTTAGGTATCTGTTTAATGGCCAAAGAGGAAGAGATTAAATGTCATTTGCCACAGTGCTGTCTGGGCATGCAGACGAGGCCCAGCTGTATGCCTGAGAGACACACATACGTGTGGTTTGCTGCTCATGCCGGCTTCTCTGGTGCTCAGGCCTGCTCCCTCCCCTTTCATTTCTGCTTCTGGGGGCGGGGGTAAAGAGTAAATTAATAACTAAGACGTGTTTGTAAAAGCTGCTATTATTAGGACATATAAACCAAAATTCACAAAGCAATAAGGTATTAAAATAAAAATGCATAAATAAATAAAAACTCTCTTTAGCTTTAATCATGATTTCCATTGTGCTCCTCGACCACCTGCCATTTAAATACAGCCTTTCAGAGCCTGTTTACCTGTGGCGAAGAAATTACATAATGAACATTGCTTTGTCTCAGCTGAGATGTTGGAAACATTTGTAAACATCCAGCAGTTGGCCTTTTGCACACTGCAGTCCAGGTGTCTGTCGGAAGAATTATGTTTGCAGTTTATGTGGCAGTTTGAGTGCAAAGATATCAGTGTAATTTTATAGCATTAACCCAAGATGCTACTTGGTGTGAGGTTTTGGCAAAAGGCTGCTTTAAACAAAGTGACAGTCCAAAGAAGTTCCTTCCATCCTTCTTGGGACCACGGATTTGAGCTGGCGAGCTGGTTTATTTGTTTATTAATCAACTAAATTTATAAACTTATTTACTTTTGTTTTGCTATAGCTTAGCGAAACAAGCGCAATGGTGACTCCCAGACTCTCTTCTCTTGTAGCCGTTTCGCCGAGTGACCTTCTCTGTGGTGAGCCAGCCCCAGGACCCGCACCAGGGATCTCTGCAGAGCTGCTACGACAGTGGCCTGGAGGAGTCCGAGACACCCAGCAGCAAGAGCTCGTCCGGCCCCAGGCTGGGAGCCCTGCCCCTGCCCGAGGACAACTATGAGAGGACCACTCCGGATGGCAGTGTTGGTGAGGCAGAGCATATGGAAAATGGTAGGGGCAAACACACACACACACACACACACACACACTCACACCCACAGACAAACACACACAAACACTACACGCACTAGGGAACCACTAATCAGCAGAGATAGCAGATAGTACTTGTGCCCTCTGAGGCCCTCACAGTCAGTGGTTGGCGCTAATATGAGTTTCACGCGATACAAAGGTCTCAGCCTCCTTCTGACTTCAGAGTGACACCCTTTCTGAGCGCAAGGTAGATGCCGCATTTCTGGGTCTTCGAAGCGGAGCGTCCAAGCCGGTCGAGTGACCATGCTGAAATGAAATCTGCGAGGTGTGATTTTAACGTGAAACAGTACAATGTCTTTTCTAGTGAGGTGTTTAAACTCGGTGGTTAAAAAAGATATGTACTACATTTTGGGGACATCTAATTTTCGTCATGTTTGTATGGGTCATCCTCTTCAAGTCTGAAAAATTTACAACAAAATTGCGGCAATGAATTTGTGATTTGAACTCAGATCAATGTCCTGTAAGCACCCCTTTTTACATGCGGGACATGTAAAATAACATGAATGTTTTATAGAGCAGGTCCATTACAACTGTGATTTTTAAGGAGCTTTGCGTTAAAGTGGAAGGCATGGTGGCGGCTGTGGTGGTGAGCGTGTCGAGTTTCAAAGCTGCACGGCAAGAGTGGGATCTGAGGCAGCTTTGTTGCTGTCGGCTCCTGTTGGTTTTTCTCATAAATTGCTGCGTGGATCGGGTTTTGGCGGTGTGCACTGGGGGGGGGGCATCCTGTCCTTCAAAAGGAGGGTGCGTGTGCCGTGGGGATGAGCGTTTACTCCTGCAGACCTTCAAAGGAGGAGCTGTGACTCTGTGAGTGATTAGGAGGCCATCATTAGCAAATAACGGCGAAGCTGTGCGACCCAAACCGCGCCGGCTTCTTCCAGCTTCTGAAACTGCTCTCTACACAGGAAGAGTGACCATTCTGCCAGCGGAATTAAACTGTCATGCTGCCACTTCCCACGTATAGCTTCTCGCAGCAGATATCATTACTCAAAAATAAATTGCCTTACTCTCTCTCTGTATTTAGCAAATTCTTGTGGGCATTTAGAGTCCCACGTTTAGAGAATACTTCACCATTTTCGATTGAAATTAGCCCCAATTAGGGCCATTTCATTTTAGTGGCGGGAGCGAATAAGCCTACACGTGGTGAAGCGGCAGTGTTCCCGCCGGAGCGTGTCACGCCAGAGTGCCGCGTCTCTCCCGCGTCTCTCCCGCGTCTCTCCAGTGACATGCGCACTCTCTCCCGTTCTGAATCACCCTTCAATTGTGGGAACCTTTCCATCTGCCATTGCCGGTGCGTCTGATGTCTCTGCATGTTTCCGGACGTATGATCTGTCCGGAGGAGCACATACAGATCACATGACCCTGTGTGGTTCACAGTGCTGATGCGGTCCTATGCCAACCCCATCTATCTCACACGCACGCCTTCCTTTTGGCAGGAAGTTGGAATATTCTGTTCGGAACATCGCCTGCGTGTGCAAACATTAGTCTGAGGTATTGCGTAATCAGTGGCTTATTGTTATTTTAATCATGGCCAGTGTTTTTTGGTGCCTTGTGTTACGGTCTTTTCCGTGTTTCTGTACTGTTTTTGCTGGGGTGTCTCTAGTCTCCTGCAGAGTTATATCAAGTCAAGGTCAAAGGGATCAACGGCGATGGATGAATCACTTTCTGCCGAATAAGAGGAGAGCCCCAAACCACTCTCACAATCTCAGTGAGGATCTGTCACAGGGAGTGCGTGTTGTGTGTCAAAGTGTGTGGGCACCCGCAAGGTGCTACGCCAGGCTGTTCCCTGCTATAAATACTTTAGATACATTGAATTGTGTGCTTTTCTTCCAAGAAAATTCATACAGAATCTTAAGAGAAAGCACAGCGTTACAATACTGAAGAACTGCGTGAGTCCAGCACGAACCCAGGAAGGACTCAGCTCGCCATCAATTTCAGCACCATCAAAGAGAATGAGAGGCTGAGCGATTTGGCATTAAAAACCTGGCCCCATGTCTCCACCAATCAGTTCAGACTTAACAAGCTGGACACACCCCCTTGCTGTGTGCAGGGGGCGGGAGGTAGACTTAGCTACCTAGTCACACTCCCTTGCTGTGTGCAGGGGGCGGGAGGTAGACTTAGCTACCTAGTCACACTCCCTTGCTGTGTGCAGAGGCTCGTCTCCTGAAATTCACGGATCAGTCTAACTTGCATTATTTACTTTGACAGATTCCAGAACCCCAAATATCTTCCAGATATTAAGAGAAAAGTCAGAATGTGCTGGAATTGTACTACTTTTACCTGCCTAACCCAGGGTAGCTGTATCGGATACGTCTGACAGCGTCGGCTTTTAATTACAAGTTTAATGCTCAGCGGGGCAAAAAATGAAGAAGGAGATGGTCGATTTGTTATTGCGCTGCTGAATCTGTGGGCATGTGCGCGGGCGGGGTAAATAATGGGCGTTGGGTACGGCCTTAGTCTGCGTGACCAGCATCGTGAAAAATCACTGGGTGTGCCCTGCCCACCACTGACCCAGCACTTTCATAACCTCCAGTCAATTAAAGTAGGAAAATATGAGGTGGGAGGGGGTAAAAAAGAAAGAGAATACAGTGCTTGGTAGATGGGAAAAATGTCATCCCTTCAGAAAGC
The DNA here is from genome assembly GCA_026774425.1 of Petrocephalus zakoni. NCBI lineage: Eukaryota > Metazoa > Chordata > Actinopteri > Osteoglossiformes > Mormyridae > Petrocephalus > Petrocephalus zakoni. The sequence continues at coordinate 19,134,286 of JAODKN010000016.1, read as the reverse complement.
ATCATTAGCCGGCTGTAATTGTCATTATTATCCGCGTGAAAGATGTGTCTAATTGGGAGCCCTCGGTAATCTCTGCCCATCCTGTGGAGTTTGTCTGCTCCTGTGGCTCCGCTGGCGGTGGGGATTAAGGTCAGATAAGCGATAAAGGTTTTTCTTAATGAAGCAGACTCTGTCCAACCATAGTGGGTTTCCTTCAGCTCCAGCCTGTGCGGCACATACATCCTGCGGGTGCCATCCCACACTGGGAGCCTTTAGCTGGGGTGCACATGCGGGGTGGGGGGGTCTGGTGATGAATCATGTTTTTGTGGGTTTCAGTGTCCTTGTGGGACAGAGCATGGTGACCTCAGCGGGGCATGATGCTGGTGTCATTGCAGCCGTTGCAGTGTGCTAACCGCTAACACAGTGATTCAGTAGACTCAGTAGAAACAGACAGGGTGCGAGGAGCGTGTCCTGCTTTCGAAAAGCTTCGGAGTTAATGCTCTGCGCGGTCGGCTGTAGTACACTGCAGTAAGCTCCCCATTCCCTGTAGTACACCCCAGTAAGCTCCTCCTTCCCTGTAGTACACTGCAGTAAGCTCCCCATTCCCTGTTGTACACCACAGTAAGCTCCTCATCCCCTGTAGTACACCGGAGTAAGCTCCTCGTTCCCTGTAGTACACCGCAGTAAGCTCCTCGTTCCCTGTATTATACTGCAGTAAGCTCCCCATTCCCTGTAGTACACTGCAGTAAGCTCCCCATTCCCTGTAGTACACTGCAGTAAGCTCCCCATTCCCTGTAGTACACTACAGTAAGCTCCATGTTCCCTATAGTACACTGTAGTAAGCTCCATGTTCCCTGTAGTACACCGCAGTAAGCTCCTCGGTCCCTGAAGTACACCGCAGTAAGCTTCTTGTTCCCTGTAGTACACTGCAGTAAGCTCCATGTTCCCTGTAGTACACTGCGGTAAGCTCCTCGTTCTCTGTAGTACACTGCAGTTAGCTCCTCGTTCCCTGTAGTACACCACAGTTAGCTCCTTGTTCCATATAGCACACCACAGTAAGCTCCTCATTCCCTGTAGTACACCGCAGTTAGCTGCTTGTTCACTGCTGGCTGCTCTCAGTACTCCCTCAGTCGTCTGGGAGTCTCGGTCACTGTCAATCGATAATTGCTAAATCGATGGGCAGGAGCCCTTATCAGTAGTCCACCTCCATGCAGAGGCTCATGTCCCTCATTCCAGGGAAGGAGGTGATCCCCCTGCCTCTCCGCGACCCCCAGAACATCAAACAGAGATGGAGACGAGCATCATCCACCAGGAATCTGTTAGTAAAGTGCACAGCCGACTTTTATTGCGAATACTATCCTGACAGGGGATGTGGGAGCCAGCTCATGCCTCACGCTCCATGTCATCACCCTGAGTGTGCTTTATAGAGTATTCCCCGTACCTCCACAGCATTCCATATATAGACATGCTTGTCTTTCCCTTGGCAGGATTATACTGAGTGTGCGTAGCAGTGCTCAAGCTCAATATTATTATGTGACTCCCAGGCTTCATATAGTGCTCACCACGTTACATACTATTATACCTTATAGCCTGTTATGTCCATTATTACTAAAGGCCGAACAGCATGGCTTGGGAGCTAAAACAGTTCTACAATTTAGCCAGGAAATCACAAAGGTGGCTTCGTTCGCTCATCTGAATGATGCTGCGTTTCTTGTTTGCCTGTCGACTTGTTTGTTTGTTTGTGTTTTTAAGCAGAACTTTGCTGCATTTGCATTCTGCGGGAGGTGCTCTCGCGGCGAGCTATGTGTGGCCACTGTTCCTTCCCATAGCTGCGACTGCTATCTAGGCCTGTTATTAGTGCCTCGTGTTTAAAAATGCTGTTAATTACACAAGCAGGATCAGAAGACCAGATGGTAATACAGGCTTGTTTAATTAAACACATTCATATTTCAAGTGCTTGATATTTATTGCATATTCCATAGTATCTCTTTTTTTTAGACTTTCTAAAAGTGTTAGCAAGATCTCTGCTCAGTGACAGACCGGTATGGGGGGGCTGCTGCTCTCTGTCGCCCTGCCAGCTGGGTGGTCCCTCTCTCTCAAGTCTGACTGAGAGGAATCTGGCTGCCTGATCGTCCGGATTGTACAGAGATCTTACTGCGGCCGTGCTGCTCTCCCGTTCATCAGTGCAGACTGAACCTTCCCAGAGAGACTCTGCCAAATCGCACGGAGAAATCTAGCCAAGATGGCTGTAGCTGATACTGGCAACGTGTGGTGTTTAGGGATGTTTTCGGGCCTTAGCTTGGGATGTGGTGTGGGCACAAGGGGAAGGGGGCCAGTCCAGGCACAGGGGCGAGGGGGATAAATAGAGCATGGCGTGAGGGGTCTAGGGGGTCGATCCAAGAATGGGAGCAAGGGGGTCGAATCGGGCACAGGGCTGCGGGGGTCAAATCGGGCACGGGGACGATTGGGTCGATCTAAGAATGGAAGCGAGGGGGTCGATCTAAGAATGGGGATGAGGGGGTCGAATCGAGCATGGGGTTGCGGGGGTCGATCCAAGAGTGGGGGCGAGGGGGTCAATCTAAGAATGGGGACATGGGGATCGATCCAAGAATGGGAGCGAGTGGGTCGAATTGGGCACAGGGTGAGGGGGTCGATCAAAGAATAGGGGTGAGGGGGGTGATCTATGA
>JAODKN010000016.1:19096772-19115257 GCA_026774425.1 Petrocephalus zakoni | reverse complement strand
GTATACTGGAGTGACATAGCGTCCCGCCACAGAGCGTCCATCCCACTGGAGAGTATACTGGAGTGACATAGCGTCCCGCCACAGAGCGTCCATCCCACTGGAGAGTATACTGGAGTGACATAGCGTCCCGCCACAGAGCGTCCATCCCACTGGAGAGTATACTGGAGTGACATAGCGTCCCACCACAGAGCGTCCATCCCACTGGAGAGTATACTGGAGTGACATAGCGTCCCGCCACAGGGCGTCCATACCACTGGAGAGTATACTGGAGTGACATAGCGTCCCGCCACAGTGCGTCCACCCCACTGGAGAGCGTACCGGAGTGACATAGCTTCCCGCCACAGAGCGTCCATCCCACTGGAGAGTATACTGGAGTGACATAGTGTCCCGCCACAGAGCGTCCATCCCACTGGAGAGCGTACCGGAGTGACATAGCTTCCCGCCACAGAGCGTCCATCCCACTGGAGATGCATCATCATTCATCGTCTCCTCAGTGTCTCCTTCAGTGGGGCCCTATCGCCCCCCACACCCTCTCTCACTGGGGCTTCAAAGCCCGCGATGGCTGAGCGGTCGCACCGCTCTCCTCGCCGCCCCTAATTAGGAGAGGGAATACTCTGGAACAGGCGGCCTTTGATCAGCGATCTGCGCTGCCAGATTACAGCAGAGTTTTAGCACCACAAAGTTGTGCCCCCTGCAGTCCACAGAAGAAAAAAAGGTCACCAAAGGGGGAGTGGCCACGGGAGCCTGTGTTTTGTTCTGTCAGGCACGCTTCGGTGGGGTTCTAGCACTTGGATGGCTGGGAGCAGGCAGAGCACCTAATGGCGTCACTGTTGCGACCAACCCCTCCCCGGAGCACCTCCCCCGCCCCTCGGTGGGTCATTAGGCAGCACCTGTGGTGTGACCCGGGGCCCATGGGTGTAACAACGGGCTGGGATATGCTGATGTCTGGGGGACTCGTCTGGCGCTCTCAAACTGGGCTGTTTACCGCAGGCCTCTGCCGTGCTGACACCATGTTCTTATGACTGCACTGCGGCCGCACCGCTAGCTATGAGAGCAGTACTGGCGTGTTTTGCGTGCTACATTAAAAAGCGGCCGAGCACCGAAAACCAGAGCAGAGGCCCGGAAAGACAGATGTCGGTGTGCACACAGAGGGCCATGCTGAGTGGCAGATAGCCACAAACTTCGGCTGGGGCCCCTGGCCTCATGTCCGTCCATCTGTAAAGAGTTTAATGAGGCACTGACAGCTGTGGCCACGCCCTGCCTTCTGCATTTGCGAAGAGCCGAGAAGATCCTGTGGAAGGACTGGCTCTCCTCAGCCTTTATGTCATAGATGGCTTTAGGCTCATGTAAATACATAACAAGCTATCTGGGGGGGGGGGGGGGGGCTGGCCCTGTGTCTGTGGTGATGCGGATGTCAGCCTAACTTCTAAATGATCAGTGTGGCCACTGGAGTTGGCTCATGCTTCCTGGCCAGTGACTTTAGGCTAGGACCAGCCTGCGAGGAGTCACCCGCCTGTGGCCGGCGTTCCGATCATCAGGGCTTTGCTTCTGCTTTGTCTCTCGGCTGAACCGCACCATGACTCGGGCCACACTGTCACTGAGAAGTGCATCTGTGACTCAGCCCTTTTCCCAACGCACACGCACGCATGCACGCACGCATACACACGTGCATAACACATGACCCTCTGAGGATATGCGATGGCTGAGTTATTAGAGCGGCTTGTTTCTGATGCGAGTCTGCTGGCACGCCTCAGTCGCACTGTCTGCTCTTCTAGATTATGTGTCTGTTTTTTCCTATTTATTTTTCACCTAGAAGCAAAGCTGTCTCTTACCAGCTTTTCATATTTTTGCAGTAGTTAACTATCCATGTCTATGTTATGGTCCGTCTAGTGTCTTCAGTTACATGTAGCCTTAGTGACTGTGGTATGTGTGTGTCTCCCCTTCTCCATGGCTGCTGCCTCCACCTCTGCATCACCGTAATGACGGGGAAGGAATAATCGGGACGCAGACTGACGCAGCTCTGCAGATTGTACGCATTGATGTGATTAAGAGCAGAGCACGGCCGGCCTGCTCCGCCGCTCATCACACACATTATTTACTCCCTCTGCATGCCTTATTGGCGCCGCTTAGTATTCCTTTAATTAGGCAGCCCGTCTCGAGCAGGCATCCTTGGACATGGCCAAAGTCGTCCAGACCGATTGACTTCAGAGTCAGAGACAAACTCACAGGTCAGATCTGGCTCTTTCCAAATGTGTTTAATTAATACGTGTGTGGACAAATAAGCAAACAAATTAATTTATATATATATACTTCCTGCTTTACTCTTGTCGGGATGAAATTTGAAATTTTCTCGTTTGTCATCTGGGTCTGTGTGCGTCGATTTGGGGTTTGTGAATCAGCTACAGGAAAATCTACAAGTAAGTCTTAGACCACCCAGGAATCCCCCCCCATATTAAAACAGAAAGAAAGACATTTCATTCCCTGCAGGCTAATAAGTGATTGAGCATGCCCAGTGTCAGCCAATGATCTTCCGTGTCAGCAATTCACTCCCAATAGGCTAATTAGTGATTGAGCATGGCCGGTGTCAGCCAATGGTCTTCCGTGTCAGTACTTCCTCAAACTAATTCGCTCTGATTGTCTAGAGAATTACGCTGTCAGCCTTTCTACAGAAGACAGACCTGTTATTTCCAAGTCATTTCATTTATGTGGCATGGGAGGCACAAGGAGTCAGCGAAGTAGCTCTAAATCAAGCCTGCTTCTCATTTGGGCACCTTGCGGCCTGGACGAAGCCAACAGCAATCCTGTATGTCTCTACCCACGACCATTGATAAAATAAACCTGATTGTAATAATAGTCATAAGCATTAAAAAATCAGATTTAGCTGGATTTTCTGTCTGGTCCAAACAGAGTATTTTCTGGTGAGGTTTTACCTGATATGAGGGGCAAACGTAAAGGTGCTGGGTTCAGTCATCTGAACTGAGGACCTAATGCACTGTGTCCTACCTGCATCAGCATGAAAAGATGCTCCCAGCATTTTAAGTACATCAGTGTGGAGGAGATGACTCCACAGGGCAGGTATTATTCCAGGAGCAAATGCTCAGAGTAATTCAAGGGAAAAAGGGGAAAAAAAGACATGCATGTATTCTGATTTATCAGGATGCTCATTTCATGTTGAGTAACTGGCACTCTGCACAAAACTGCTCATTTTATTATATCAGCTGGAAGGAGATGAAGGCCGTGTCACCTCTGCGCTCCTCAGGGTCACAGTGCTACAGTGACGCTTTCAAATGCAATGCCACCCCTGGCCTACAAGATCAGTGCAGGGCTGGCTTGTCTCCATCAATAGCTTTGTAGGTCCTGAACACGAAGGAAGATTACAGCACCAGCACACACACACGCACACACACGCACACGCACACACAGAGAGCTCTCAGCAGCCCAGCTGACAGCCTATAACAGAGAGCGAACATCACACTGACCCCCGACAAACCTTCCAATGGCACTCCCGGGGATGCAGGGGGTGCAGACAGGTGGCGCTGTACTATTGTCGAGCGCGCCAGACTCTGCGCAGGTGTCGCCCCTGTCAGGAAGACAGATGACAGGCCGACGGAGAGGCTAGACGTGAGAGATGGGTGGCTGAGATGGAGCGGCTGTTTAAAAGCCCAGAGACATCCATCTTCTCGCAAGCAACCGACATGCAGCACGGCATGTCCTGCGTGGGGGGGGGGGGATTTTCAAGTAAATGTCTGTGGAATGAATACAAACATGCTCAGTTCAGCTCTCTGCTGGAGCAGGTTTGCATTAAAGGCATTTATAAGGTGGCTGCTGGTACAGTAACTTTTCTGCAGACCGCTTAGGCGGCCAGCGGGGAAGCTTGCCTGGACCTCCATGTGGCTTTGACCACTACTGAGGACGTGCCTGTGTGCATGTTTCTTTACAGCAATTAGCCTCATAATCAACACTGAAGAAACACAGAGTTTCTTAAAAACATCAAACAGGGCTGGAGTTCCATCATCAGGGCCTCGACAGTCCGCCATTAGGAGACTTCAGGAGCCAGCCATGCCTAATGTTGACCTGACTAGTCTGAGGTTAATGCCTGCTAGAGTCTCTTATTCAAGGAGGGGGAATTAGGGCAAATGATTGCATTTTAATGAGGCTACGTATCAATTAGCAGCTGCCGTGTGATCAGTGATGTGATGTACAGTGATATCCATGGCGTAGCCTGTCCCTCTCCCCCACCCAAGGGCACCAGCTTTATCTAATTAATTATGTCACCTCGCGTCTCAGCATCAGCGCGTGCCGCCAGCGTCCCCGCATCAGAGGCACGCCGCGAACCCCTGCAGAAAATCGATAACCGCCGTGACAAATGTAGCCTCTACATGATGAGCTCCCCTGCAAATGAAAATCAATGAAGACAATTTCCATCTACATTCATGATCTAACTGCACATTTGTTTTCCTTTACTCATCCTGGGAGCTTTTCCATCAAAATGCCATTACATACCATGGGGGGGGGGGGGGGTGTGCAATTTCGCCTTGACTCCAAAAGCCATACAAGGAAAATGCTTTCCAGATGAAAGTTATTTCATTTCATTTGCTGCCCATAAAAGGCAGGTGGATGAATTCTGCAAAACAGGGAATGTTCATGTTCCATGACGCTCCAAAATAGACCTGGAAAGCATCCTGCCACATGTCCAGCGATCATTATTTAACCTTCTCTGTATAAACAATAGGAACATTTGGAATTTTACTCTCTGTGTTCTAAGGCTACTGCATTAACAGCGGACACAACGCATTCATGCTCTCGACCTTCCACATTCCACACTTCATTGTTTAATAGCAAATATTTTACGCCTGAGACTCGGATAGAAAGAAAGAAAAAGTACAGTAAGCGAATGCAGACCCTGATCTGCCTGCGATATAAATGCTGAGCCATAGACAGTGAGGGGATGTGGGCACGGTCTGCACACCACTCGCACTGTGCTTCTAAACCAAACGTGTCAAACCATAATCTGTCTTCAGATTACTGTTAAAAGATGCTGCTTTATATTTATTTAGCAGGCCCTTTTATACAAAGCAACACAGATTTTTGAGAAATATTGCTTCAAAGAGTCAAACTGAAGCAACTGGGGGTTCTGGGCCTTGTTTACGGGCTCCACTGATGACCTCACTTCTGCCAATGAGGGGGATTTCAACCAGCAGTGTTCTAGTCACAAGCACAGGGTCCTAACCCACCAAGCCAAATAGCTCCTCTTTACTGAAGAAACACAGGTATGTCTCTAACACTGGCTGGAGATGGAGTCATGGTAGAGTACTTGGATAGGGCTCATAGGTGGTGGTGGCCTAATTGGTGGCTGGTGTCAGTTCCCAACCAACCAGGTACTGCCCCCATATACTGTTCCCTGGGTGCTAAATAATAGCTGCCCACTGCTGTCACATAGGGGTTAAATGCAGAGGACAGACTGTTGTGGTGTGTAAACAATGGCAATTAATCAGCTTCACTCAAGATGCTGCTTTAGTGTTATAGTTTTGTAATGTCACTGAGAAGTAGTGCAAGGGAACGAAGAAATCCATTAGGAGTCTGAAGCTGAAGGAAATCTGTTTATACGTGGTTAATATGAGCCATTTTAATTCTGGGCTCTAGTTAGGGAGCCATTTATTTGTTTGTTGCTGTAATTGCATGTGTAATTGGAGAGAAATATTAGCTTCTCATTGTTGTTTCACTCAGGTTGGCTATACAGTTGTGTTATTCCAGCACCTTTCACGTATGTGACACTTGTGCAGAGATTCCATCCGGAACAGATCGTGCTGCCTCTGCTTTCGGTGATTCCTGGCTGTAGGGAGTCGCCCGGCGCTGATAGCATGCATCCGCGGTAGCTGCTGGTGTTTGCTGGCCCCCATTGATCCGGGGAGACCTAATACCCAGAGTACTTTTCTGTTTAAATTAGCAGTCAGTGGCTGGGCTCCCATCCATTTGCAGAGAGAGAATTGTTTGAGTTTCAGAAGGATGTATGAACGATGCTGTATTTTACAAAATTGGCAGAGAAAAGGAAAATAAACAGCGCTTTTTTTCTGAGAGAGGCATTCTATGCACCTGCAATTCTGTAATTGCACAAATGTACATGCTTTTCTTTAACATTAGTGCATTAATGCATTTGTTACATGTTGAGTTTCATCCATATTGTGGTATACACATGTTTTTTGCAGTGATTTGAATAGTCATCTTAGCTCATCATGGCAAATGTGTGAAGCTTCTTAGTTACCTTACCGGTTTATTAAGTATAAAATAAATCCACAGTGCAAAAGGCCTGTGATCATTATTTGAGGTACTGCGCTTCTCTTATCGTTCACACTTTCTGGTGTCTGTGGCATGGGCCTGAACATTCTAGTCCCACAGCACATTTAGAATAGCAGCGGCGATAATAAAGATAGCAATTCAAGCATCTGAAATGCCTTCTGTGAGAGGCCGAAACAGCAGGCCTCTAAATATTGACTTTATTATTTGTATATTGTTTTTGTAATAATGTTCCTGGGTTCTCAGCTACTTTAGTATGCAGAGAAACAGTCCCCAGGATGGACTGGGCCTTTTTTGCTAGATTTGTTGCAGGTATAATGTGGGCTTTCATGCTGTACATTCAGGAACTTGCTCTGAGTAAATGGAAATTTGGATGCAACACAAAGTAACCATTTCCTCATTTTAGTGCAAATGCATAGTTTAAACACATCAGTGATTTTTACTTGCAGAATTGACAGAGAGGAAGCCTAACCTGTCATTACCATCGAAAGGCAGATAGCTTTCTGCAGTCCGTGCAGGATGCGCCTGAATCTAACGCGGCATTGCAGGGACAGATCAGTATTATTCTAGTTAGACTTGTGGACTAATCTCTTACTTAGGTCTAATACGATTACAGAGCATTGAGCAGCAATTGAAAGCCAATTTAACATCCCATACATCAACTTAGGTTGCTGACGACCATGCCAGTGAAGCCCAGCGTTGGGAAGGGGGGGGGAGCGGGTTGGGGGGGGGACAGCTGATTTGTGCCTTGGGTGCATCTGGCCATGGAAATGTATCTCTATCTGCTTTTGAGACTGCAAATGCGAGCTGTCCAGTGCGAGCTGTGCAATGCGAGCTGTCCAGTATGAGCTGTGCAATGCGAGCTGTCCAGTGCTCGGCTGCGATGACCTGTTGTTTTTCCAATAAATGACAGCGCATGAGATGCCGGCTTTATTGCAGAAATTGGCCGTCTTCGTTTGCCAGTTTGCTGAAGGCTACATGCACTCTCCATGGAGACGCTTCTTTCTCTGCCTTCACAGTGAAAAAACAGGCATATTCGTAGGGGCATCATTTTCAATTAACCTCCGTGAGTCAGAGAGGCAGCCATATTTGTGCGTGCATGTGTTTGGGTGGCCTTGGTCTCTGACTCCTCCTTTTAATTTCATTTGAACTTTTTAACATCATACCCCTCCATTCTGCCTATTAGTCACTTTATGTTTTTTTTCCACACCAGATCCATTTTTTAAATCTTTATTTTGAGCAGAATTCCAGTTGTGAGTGACAGATAGCTGTTACCAACAGCCTGACCATGCGTAAAGCAGCGCAATGACCGAGAATTTACACACTTTTGTTTTCTGACATTTCAGCATTTATTAGCATTCACCAGTGAATGGTGTTCAGTGACTGGAATGTATTTGACAGTTAGTGTAGCATTACCCGTGGTGATTAACAGCATTCCAGGTCGGCTCTTTGAACCCTGGTGTCCAAGTGCTAGTCTTCTTTTCTCCAGAAAAAAATTTGGGGCCATGCCTTTAGAGGGCTGGCCTGGTCATGTGACTGTGTCCATTTACATTCGTCATGTGACTGTGCCCATTAACACTCGTCATGTGACTGTGCCCATTTATACTTGGACTGCTAACGAGGGCACTAGGGTGGTGATGCACATGGGGTTAATTGTCAAGTAAATAACAATGTCACAGGCCCAGTTGGAGGTGCTCTGCACACGGCCCGGGTCGCTGCGATTTGGCACGTGTCTTTATCTCCGGGCAACAGCCGTGGCGTCCTTCAAGATCAGAGGCCGGAGTCCCCCAAACGCTCTCTTGGTGGCATAGCAGGGGACCACAATGGTGGGACATTGGGGAATCTGCTTTATCTCACGCCGCATTATTCCAGAGGCTGCTGCTCACTTTTCATTTCTGTTTTGTGTGTGAACAGATGGAAAAATGCAGCCTCGTACTTTTAGACTCAAGTGTGTCCGATTGAAAGGCTTCTTGTGTCCAAGTTAGCTTATGGAGGCAGGACTTATTCTGGGACTGGCAGTAGGTATGAGCGCCCCCTGGCAGTCAGTCAGTTCATCGCAGCATTGATTTCCTAGTCTGTCTTCATAAAGCTTTATTCTGAAGGATTACTTGTGATCTTAAGTTTGAATTGATGAGGCATTGAGCTAAATGCTCTGGAGGATTTCTGGGATTGTGAAATCTGAACAGGAATGTGAATGCTGCTTTATTCCTAAGAAAAGTGTTCTTTTTGCAAATCTCTCTTGGCACTGTTGAGAATCCTCTGACTCTTTGTGATAATTTCCTCATGAACATTTCAGAGCTATTATGTTTAATTTATTTGCCTCTATATTTATGTGAGATATGTGTAGATTTTGTTTAGCATGGTTGAGAACACCTACAAATGTGCAGACACACACACACACACACAGCATAGCTGAATCCAAGCCCTGCACTTCCCTGTAAGAGCAAAGCAATGAGCAAAGTCAGCAGGACACTTTGTAAAGACATCCTTCAAAATGACAATGTCCCAGAAATGTCCATGGAGGCACAAGTCCCACAATGCACTGCTCTCCCCCCCCAATGCAAGAGCATTGTCTCACGCTCAGATGAGTGTTATTACATGTTTTATCTTTCCCTTTCTTTTTCTCCTTGGTTTTCTTTAAGATGAAGATGCTAATCCAGTGAATTAAACAGCTATTTGTGAGCTCACGCAAAACATGTAATTTATTCTAATAAGATACATTTTTGTCCCCGTTTCCTGAGCTATTAGTATTCTGCAGAGTTTTCCTTGCTTGTTAGTCGCACTTCATTGCCTCGTCGCACGTTTCCGTGGTGTGTGTGTTAAGCTAAAGCTCCCCTTGCGTCAAAAGTGGATCGTGGCGCACAGCGCCCCATCAGGCCGAGAGGCGCCATGGGCTCATTCCACCCCATCATGGCGGCAACCCTACCCAGTTGGCCGTGTGTGATAGGAATTAAGCAAAACTATTGAAACACACCTTTGGTACCTTTAGCAGCTGAGCTCATGTCAGATCTTAAGTATGTAATATTATTCAAAGCAAAATCAAAGAGAAGAAACTGCAAAGCCTTTTAAACACGGAAACTTAAAGGATCGTATCTGGAAATGTTATGTTTTATCATGCGGAACTGTTTGCTTCTAGACACAGAGCTCAGAGAGCACAAAGCCTTAAGGAACCCGACAAAAGATGAATCGATCCGTTTTGGACACCTTGGAGATGTTTGGGCCCTAAAAATAGGCTTGTTGAACATGAGCAGACAACTGAAATCATTCGGTTCGGTTTCAGTGGCCTAAAAGCTTGTGTGTCCATAGCCTCTGTGCGGGCCCCTTTTGCCAAGAAGACCTACTATTATTACAACTAGGAGTACTTACACAGTAGCAACAGCTGTCCTAATGGCAACAATGTTCCGAAGTAATGCTGATCGTCATTGGCCTAATGACAGAGGCACTGGAGTTAAGTAAAAATCTTTAAAGTGTAACTTTAGCCCAAGCACTTGCAGGGAAAGATGGCGTAGAATGGCCAGGGACACATAATGACAGCCGGAGGGCTTTGAGGGTGGCCCCCGGGAGGTAAGGGGGGATTATTCTGGAAAACGCAGTAGCAGGGGCGCTGCTTTTCATGTGCTTTTCATGCAAAGCTTCTAGTGCGTTCTGTTTGTCGAGGGAGACCTCATCCCTTATCTTGCCATTTCACGTCTCCCGGTGGACTTTGTCAGGAAGCCAGTATTACTGCATGGCGCTGGCTCTTATTAAATCCCTGGCATAGTAACGACTCCCTCCCACCACAAGGCATTGTGGGGAAAATGTATGCCCTGTTAGATTTTCAAATGCCGTCGCCCCTGATATGGAAATGTGTCGCGTATCATAATGCGCGGCTCTGAGCTCCCGTACAGAGGCTCCCGAGCTGTGCTGTGTGTACGTATTTGTGCTCGGCCTATAGGGATCGCGATGCTCCCGCTCGCGCACCTCCCGCCCGCGATGCTCCAGCTCGCGCACCTCCCGCCCGCGATGCTCCAGCTCGCGCACCTCCCGCTCGCGATGCTCCAGCTCGCGCACCTCCCGCCCGCGATGCTCCAGCTCGCGCACCTCCCGCTCGTGATGCTCCTGCTCGCGCACCTTTGCAGTACTCGCTCCTTTGCACGTATCTTCTTTTGGCGCTTGAAGAGCTTCTCAGCCACTCAGGCATTTCTTAGTTTCCCCGATGTGCTAAAGCTGGAAATTGTTTTATTTTATCATCTCGCTAATAATGAGAGGCTCCAAGCACACCCCCCCCCCACCCCCCGTGGGTTCAGCAGAGCCGGTGAGTCTGTAAAGATGATTTGGGCTATGCGATGCAGGTGCTGTAATTACTGCAAGCGCAGTGATTAAACCTAAACTCCCATTATTGCCAAATGATTGTTGTTATTATAATGCATTACTCCCTTATGCATTGTTACCTGCTTCTGTGACATATTTCCCATGTCTGATGTAATGGTTATTTACAGCCAAGCCAGTAGGTAACGTATGACAATAACGACATTATGAGTCTGGGCAATAAGGTACGCGGGGCCTCTTTAAATCCCACATGGTGTCTTGACTGGTTGGGGGGGGGGGGGGCGTCCCACAAGCTGCATGACCCCTGGAGAGACATCCTGCTCCATGCCGCCAGGGAAGAGCCTGTGCATGGCTTCAGCTAAACTGGCCCGAGGAATATTATACCTGCTGCTATTATTATCATTCACATGCCACCCTATAGATGCATTTTTGTTTCTTTTACTTTCGGTATGATTTCTTACCTGCTCAACGATGAAGTGAAGTTTCCAGACCCAAAATATGAAACCAAACTGGAAGGGATTTTATTTTTGTGAAATGCTTTCAGAATTAAATATTCAGTGTTATTCTGGAAAGTCCGCATGATGTATATTTAAATAAACATATGAAGCAATAGTTGTAGTTATATTTTTTAGTTTTTTAGCATGTTTTTTCTATTGTAGTGACAATTTGCCCCAGGGAATGCTCACATCAGCAATAGGGAACCCATGCTGTAGGTTTCTGCTGCACGCCGAGTGCCGTGGGATGGGTGAGGTTACAGTGACCTTCAGTCTACCCAGTTAATCTCCAGTTTAGCAGCCTTGATGCCGATTGATATCTCCAAACTTCCGTGGGACTGAAGCTGTCTGAATCCTTCGCTCACCAAAGACTCGGCAGAGAGTGCAATCAATGAGTACAAATATTTCCCACAGCCTTGGCGAATTAAAACCCCGGCCGCAGTTGGGTGGGGGGGTGGCGGAAAATCAATTGGGTCAAGAGTTTTTCTGGGAAGCCGTGAACTTCGTGACAGACCCATAGCACGCCGTGAGCCAAGTACTGCCGCCATGTGAAACCACAAAGAGGTACCATCTACGTCCACCTTCACCAGCATTTAAAACATGCATTTTGCCAGCGTGCGTAATTATACATTCAGTGCGTCGGCTTTGCACCGATCTGTCACGCTTACGCTCTCATGGCAGCAGTGTGCATGCGGCACCCAGATCCGCATTCTCGCCCGGCCTCCTCGAGAGGCAGAGACGTCCTTGACAGGACGGCCTGCGGCAGCTTCATCCTCTCAGTGTGGCTCCCTCCCGATGGCCAGCAGCCAGCTTTGGCCAGAGGCACGGCCATCGACGCCATCTCCGTTTCGCTTTGCCCCGACTCGCCAATGAGGTGGCGAGATGACAGAGCGGGCCCCCAGGGTCCGGAATAACACGCGGCACTTAACATATCGCCCTTCATAAATCTCGCCGCTCACTTCGATTCGGCGTGTTCCATTCGTTTCCTTATTTGCCTCCATACAAATGAGGTGCGGTACACGGCAGTTCGGTGTGCGGCACTGAGGATGTCTGCTGACTCTCCTAAGGCCGCCATTTGTCCGTCCATGGAGAAAATCCACAGTGCACGGGATCCCAGATTCCACTGAGCTAACTGACTGAGCAGAATGTTTATGAAATGGAAGATGTGGCGAGTAAGTGCATTATGAATGCTCATTGTAAATGCTCATTGCTGGTTTGGCTCGGTTCTGTGCTCACTCTTTAATCGCCCCATTCTTAGATCACGAGAACATTCCACTTAAATTAATTAAATCTGGCCACTTAAGGATGCTCAGCAGTTGTATTAAATTAAAGCACTCTCACATTACTTAGGAAGGGACTGTTGGTACATTCACTGGATGAAGAGTGTCCTTTACCAGCACAGTAAGAGCTACTCTTACAGGGAGGTGACACAGTTAGTTGTTCCAGGTAAATAGTCTGTGCTTTTTTTTGCTTTTTTTATTTCTCTCTCTTTTCTTGTAAACCTAATTTTCTTACCCACGTGACTGATGTTGCTTAAACCCAGCTAATTGGTGCATATGTTGTTCTATGACACAGTTCATCAGAAAGAGCATCTACATCACTTTATATTCATATTTTACAGGAATTAAGATGAATCCTATATAGGAATAGTATGAGATGTTACTGTCTGTTGTTCAGTCTTGTTTATTCTGCCAATTTGGGGTATTTTTAGGTGGTAATTCAGCTTAACAGAATAAAGGGCAGCCACATGGTATCACCTCTGCTGGGTGGAGGAGCTGTTTCACTGACGTAATATAACAGGAGTAAAGAAGGACACCTGAGCATCCATATGTTTGGTCTGAAATACGGTCTGATCGCCAGTTTGGACACCAGTGCAGAAACACAGACACAGACAGAGAGAGCGGGAGAGAGACAGAGAGAGGGAGAGAGAGAGAGAGACACTGTTCTTATTTCACGGATAAGGGAGGTAGAGCACAAACCAGAAGGTTTAGGGATTTAATTTAAATTGTATTTTGACAAATAAGCATTTAATAGTGTAAAATAGGCCATTTTGTGTATGCTTCTGGAAGTGGCGATAAGGCGGCCGGAGGAGGCTGAATGAGGCTCGCTCAAAGACTGGGAGAGAATTTAAGGGACGATAATGAAAGGCACACCACCATAAGCTCACCCTTAGCTTTCCTTAGCAAGCCCTATCTCTGCCATCCCATTATAAGGAGACAGAATACTCATCTGTCTGTTTCACACGCCTTGCTTATTACATTTATTACTTAGCATATTTAATTATTTTACTTTGTCATATTTGAGGGGCCAATTAATCAAATAATAGTTCCTTATATAAATATAAGTGCTTAAATATGTCTTTAAGATGATAATTAATATCTGTCTGCTCTGAAAATGACATGAATGTATAGTGGGTTCTGGCTGCTGCTTTTAGAGTCGCGGTTAGCATAAAGGTGATATTCCTCTGGCCCCGGAACAGCGCCCTTTCTCTGCTCTCTGCTGGCCGGGCACATGCAGGCTGTTCCGTCCTTAAATCAAAGGCTCCATATTTGAACAGCAGTGGACAGCTGTGTAATCTGCAGCCACACGCAGGCACCACCCCACAGTGGGATGGATTAAGACACTTCCAGAAGCTTCCAAAGTATCACTCAGTCCTCCCCATATAGCTCCCCCTTTGCTTTCCCTCACTGTGCTTAAATTTGGGGGGAATTTGGGAGAGAGGGGGCTGGACTGCAGGTTCTGCTGGGTCCAGTCATGGCCACCGGGCTCAGTGGCACAGCACATGGGATGAGGAGTGCACGTGCCGGTTGTGTGAGTGTTTATCTCGGCTCGCAGGCCGCCCAGCAAGACCCCCGGCCAGTCGCACTTCAGCGGCCCTCCCGGTGAGCGCCCCAGATGGGCGTCGGGCACGCTATCCAAAGGGCCCGGGTCGCTTAAAGACACAGCCAGCCGTGACCTCCCACATTTGTGTCTGGCCCAGGGTCACCTTCCAGAAGCACCCACAGCCCCGTCATCGTGTCGTATTGAGCTCCTGACGCAGAGTCGCCTTCATCATGCACTTGCACTTTATTCCTCTTTGTGTTGCCGCATGACTGACGCGAGATCTGCCTGCAGTCATATAGCCTCTCGTAAAACTCGGCTCTTTCCACTGCAAGAATATCACTTTCATTCAATATTACTTGTTCCCAGGGTGGCCGTAGAGCAGGGCTGCCCAGCTCCAGACATGGAGAGCTAGTATGCAACACAGTTTGCAGATTTCCATGCTCAAACACACCTTATTCAGCTCACCAGCCAATTGTCAGCTTTAGTAGGTGTGTTAGAGCAGGAAAATCTGCAAACTGTGTTGCAGACTGGCCCTCCAGTACCAGAATTGTGCAACCTTGCTGTAAAGTAAACCAAATGCACTGTGCACTAAGAATCATGGTTAACTTCATTGAAAAACCAACTGATATTATTATCATTATTATTGCTTTCTCTTAGCATACCTCATTGCAAAATGACCTTGTAAGGCATCACCTACCATTAGAACTAAGACTATATCAAATAACAAGCGACAGGGTTTTCCAAGAGCTTTAGTAACATCTGCCTGTTTTATGGATTATGAGGCTTAAACCAAACAAAACAAAGAAGCTTCGCGCTGACAGCCTTCCCTTTCTGCGCCCTGGCAGTCGGCGGAGGGGGGTGTCATAAGTCATTCCTGGGAGTTCTTATCTTCAATGCCATTGAGTCCCGTGTCAGCTGGGTGGCATGCCGGAGCCAGTGGGACGGCCTCTCTCCCCCATCCTCCGTTTATTTACCCCCCACCCCATGACCTGGTAGCTCGACGGCTGTGTGTCTCAAGCCTCCCCATCCCCGGTTCTGAAGGAAAGGAAAGTTGACTCCGAACCCCGGTAACCTCTGACTCTGTCGTGACCCTGCCCAGGTCTCACTCGCTGTCACCCCCCCCGTTCGTCGTTGGTATGCTAGGTGCGGCGTGCATCATCTGCTACTGAGAGCAACCGAATGCTAATACAGAAATATGGTCCTCGCCACTCTCGCCTCGACGTTGTGCTCCTATTACAGACAGATGTTGCTCCCTAATGTAACTGACGATAGCTGTCTAAATGAGTTTATTAAAGCCACCGCAAGCTAAATGTGAGTGTAAGCCATCAGTACTTATGACTTCATTTTCTTTACTCTAATGGGAAGTAGATTCATTTTTTTTTTACTTCTCTGTGTCTTTTGTTTTTTTTTTCCAAAAGGGAAAAGATGATGGAAAAATCATAAAGCTTTATTATATGGATATTACCCCCTTTCCACTAAGTTTTCCTGCTGAGTTTGAATAATTCCGGCAATCGGCCTCAGTATGAGAGATTCACAGGAAAAGGAGTTGTCCCTCATAAGTGTTACGTCTTTTCAGGTCCAGGCCACTTGTCAGTAATCAGCCTTCTCTGCAGCCCAAATACACAAACGCCAGGGAATATTTCCCTTCTAGGGCATGATAGTAATGCTTGGGGTGTCTGGGCTTATGGCCCCCATCTGGTCAGATCCGTTACGGTCTCGGAGTCGAGACCGCGGTGGAGCACGCCCTCGCTGCCGGCGTGACATTCCTTTATTTGTTTCAGTTTTCAGATTCAAAGCATGTGAAACACCTCACAACTAGCTGGCATAATGACATTTAGAAGAACGACTTTAATAGAGGAATGTGATCTAAATGTTAATCCCTTTTCACCCAAGAGGTCCTAGAGAAAGTAGCTGGCCCACAGAACACTGGCCTCTTTGAACTTGCAAGTTGCTTCTAAATTGCCTTCAGGGAAGGAACTTTGTAATCCAGACATCTGGCAGTTTAGGGACAAATGACATCTTGGTGGTCATGCTTTAGTGCAACGCTAGGCCTCACAGCCTGTGGTGTTTCAATCTAATTAAACTTATTTAGTCTGTACAAAAACATGCATGTGTTCATCGGCTAAATTTGTGAACTGACAGAGACCATGTGACAGAAGTAAATGCGGATGGAAAGTGTGCGTGAGTGTGCACGGTCACATGTTTAGACACTGCATTAGCACTCGGGGCATATCTATTAGATCAGCTCAGACCTTTGGAGGCTGGTATACTTTTGAGGGTGTGTCCATGTGTCTTCCCTCAATTGGGCTTCCTGGCTGCCAAGACGCATTACCATGCACATTTCTCTGAACATGCTGCTTTGCTGGGGTCCCCTTAGAGTCACTACTGGTAATATCAAACATGTCTGGAGACACACAGCCCTTATGACCTGCATATTTAGTGACTGTGTATATATATAGACACACCATTTACCTGCTAATCCTAATTATAACCTGTATCTGGTGTATGTATATATGCATATCCATCAGCATCTCTATGCTGGAGCATTGTCCTTAAGCCTGGGTACATGTTTTGTAGAACCTGGCATCTGCATTTCAGACGTTTGTACAGGACATTACCATATTGCTTATTATTTTACTACCCTGCCTACTTATGTGGTTATTTATCAGTTTAGCCAAGCTTTCCAAAGGAGAGGAGGTCCCGTAATGGAGAGTCACATTTAGGCATCCTTTATAAAAATCGATAGGCTGTGTGGAATGACAGCTTATGCAATCTGTTAATTGCCAGCCTGTTCTTCCAGTATAGACAGCAATTGAACACGTAACAATGATTCCTCTCACCATTGACTCTTATGGGCGATGTTAACTCACCCAAATCAATGACCTGTTTTATCAGTCTAGTTCTTCTCCAAGCAGCTCCTGGGTGTCTTTTGACATTTGCCCACATGTAATTAACTTCCAGGACCTTGCTTTAATGAATCCCCCCCCCACCCCAGTCACAAACTGACTAACTGAATGCTTCTTTAACTTTATTCCAAAGGATGTACTTTAGGAACAGCAAGTCCTTACCACACTGCCTTTATGCATGCTCCTGCTTGCTTCCATAAAATGGATTAATTGCAACATTATGATGTTTTGATTTGATGGGCTGCCAGTATGTCTGTGTGTAACTTTGACATATGAACAGTTCCAATAAGTATGGTTTTCCTATCCGAATGTGAAAGGGACACATTTTTCCATTAAGCACATAGTGCACTTGAAATCAACTCTCAGAAAGAAGATGGCTTCCGTTACAGTATGATTATCTCAAAAATGCATTACCTGGGGGACTTTTCCTTAAATAAGAAAGGCAGAGTTTAAGCGTTGAAATCCAATTAGGCATCTGTAGTCCATGCTAAAAATAACACCGACAAAGTCAAGAAACTGTTAGTCAGCCTTGCAGATATCTTCAAAGGTAAATATAATGAATAATGTTAAAAACGTACCCTTTGGTATCACTCTCAGATGAGCTGATACCAGGCTCTGCGGTTGCTTGAAAGGCTGTCTGTGGCTGCGTGTTGGGTACAGGTTGCATTTAACTGGCTTGATGTGCACGTGGATCTGCTCTGGTTACTAGCGATAATTGTTTCCATAAAGCTTTGAATATCATAGGTCAAGGTTTATTGAAGGTGAATGCATTCAGAACAAATTTCAGTTTGTTCATAAAGTGGCCTATAAATGCGTCATTCTTTAAGCAGATGCGGTGTGGGCATCTTAAACTGGTGCTAATTGGATTAGTCCCAGTTTATCCTGCCCTTTCGAGATGTGAGGCTAGTTTGAAGACAGTTGTCACAAGAGACATCATTATGGTCAATCATTAAGTGACAATGCATTACCAGTATATAGTTTATTTGATAAACATCCTGCTGTGTTTGTATGGACACATGATGGTTAAAAGCATCATAAAAGCTCTGTAAGGCTCCTTTACTAGATGACTGGACCCCACCTGTGTAGATTAATGCCAGCCTTCAACATCCTGATCTTTTAGAGACACAGGGGTCCATCTCTATTTTTATTATTTCCCTGGCTTTTTTGACTTGGCATGGCAGTGAGGTATCAGGAGGGCCACTTCCCTTTACAGCTGCCTTATGCTATCCATCCATCCATCCATCCATCTCCTGTTTGGAGCCACATAGGGCATAATCCTGAAGTGCACTCTGGACGGGATGCCAATCCAGAACACAGGCAATTGAGAGATGCCAGTAAGTCTGCAGAAGGAACCTGGAGCAGGAACCCCCACTGGGGAAAACATGCAAACTCCACACACACAGATTGGAGGGGGATTCAAACCCAGTGGAACCCATTGAGCCACAATGCTGCCTTCCTATTGTACAGTGTATTTTTCTGGTTTCCTCCTACAGTACAAAGACCTGCAGTTAGATTAACTGTTATCTTTAAATTCTCCATAAATTCCATAGTGTGTGCATGTGTGTGCCCTGTGATGGACTGGAACCCCATCCAGGGTGTCCCCCAGGCCTGTGCCCTGTGATAGACTGGTACCCCATCCAGGGTGTCCCCCAGGCCTGTG
>JAODKN010000016.1:19035694-19054945 GCA_026774425.1 Petrocephalus zakoni | reverse complement strand
GCCACGTAGAATTAAGGCAGTTCTGAAGGCAAAAGGGGGTCAAACACCGTATTAGTATGGTGTTCCTAATAATCCTTCAGGTGAGTGTATATATACATGCAATTTAAGACTTTTTGACAAAAAAAGAGCTTTGCGTCGGTATTTTTTGCCTAGTATTTCTCAGCTGTGAGTCACAGGGCACATAATCTCACAATAGTCAGAGTTTAATGTGACATATTTACTGACGCATTCAGGTCTCTCTGGCACTGGATTGGGGATTGAACCTAATTGCTTCCTCACAGGCTTTATTAAAGATACAAAAGTTGACATCTGACAAGATTTGTTGTTATGGACGCTAACCAGTACCTTGGAAATAACTGTAATTAAAGTTGCCATGGCTTTGACCTGATTAGGCGCTGAACAATAGCACTGCCACTTTTTGACTTCCTAAGGCCAGTGAGCATCTGATGATATATAATATCTCTTGGCAGCCAAGTTAATTATAACATAGCTCAACGCACTGCTATGGAGGGGAACCATCTGAAGGAATTAAACTTAGAGGGAACTGTAATCAAACCTGTCAGTGGTATTTTAAGAACAGCCAACAAGAACCATTAAGACACCACCCCCACCCCAAAACACACCAAATATACAGAGTAAGTAAACAGATTGCTCCTGATAACTTCCACCCTGTGCCCTCCGTTTGATATCGTAATTTGTGGGAAATCATTTTGCACATAAAGTTACTTGGACATTAAGTTAGATAGATCCTGCTCTAGTGATGGACTAGTGATGTTTTAGGGGTTCATGAGGCGAAAGGTTCTGGTCAGGCTTTTGCAAAAAGTTCATCGGCTGTGTTTTCAGACACTTGAGTACACAGTCGCCGTTAAAAGAAAAACATATCAACTGCACACATGAAGTATGTCACCTATGCTTTACTATAAGGCACAGAGGTGACTGGCACAATTTGCCAAGTGCTATGAACCTCACTCATCCGGAATTACGTATCATTTTATACTCATTTAACTTTCACTCAGGCTAAACAGCAGGACCCCTCTGGGACCTACAACCAATTAGTTAGAAGTTAATTTCCCTTACTGTTACACACTTAGCAGCTGCTACACTAGGAGAAGAAGTTTTGTTATTAGCTCATAGTCTGGAGCATACTGGCAGACATTTATCCACGGGCCAGAGTAAACCATCATACTACCTTCAATACCAGCTACCCATGGGTCCAAAACAGGAATAATGAATCTAAAAACAACTGCTGAACTCCTACCACCAAAAAGCTGTAATGAAATAAACCTCTAAAAGATTGTTCTAATTAGCAGTCTGCTCAAAAATGCCTCCAAGAAATGTTTAAAAAGCTCTTTCATATGTTCAGATGTGCTGTTAAATGATCATATGTATTTTCCTGACAAAAAGACGAGCCCGTAGTTCTGTCTCCCAGGAGGGTGACGTACTCCTGCTTGCTAGGAAGATTGCATCATTGCAATGCACACAAATTGGAAAACATGTCAAATTCAACACGCTTAATATGCGCAGAAACATTACAGAAATATCAATTCCCCACCTTCAACAGCTTACTGAACGACACTTTCTCTAATACTTCTCAGATTTTTGTATGATCATTATTATTAATATTATTATTTTATGAACAATATTCATAAAACAATACACAATATTCATCATCCTTGGCAAAAAAGTTTTTAATGTGTAATGTGTATTGAGTTTTGGACAAACGTGGTAACAATTTAATAATGGTTTACATGAGTGACTATAAGGCAAATCTGTTTTATATAGAAAGCAGTTTTTAACTTGAGATCTGCATTTTCTTTCTCCATTGCTACTTTAGCACCGTTGGATGCCCAGGACTGTATACTAATTTACTGCATTTCAGATACACACAGGCTCTGGGCAAATGACCCATACACCTAATTGAACAGGACCTGGAATAAACCCACATACATGGGGAGAATGTGCAGTCTCCACACAGACAGAGCTTGGATTCAAACCTGCAACTCCAGAGGTGTGAAGCCTCTGTGGAGACATGTTTTACCAGTGCTAACTATTCTGAAATTGGTACTGAAATTGGTACTGAACAATGTAAAAATATGATCAGTTGTAACTGAATGGTCTGACTATAACAAAAACCAAGGAAAACTTTACTGTGTGTTTTTATATTTTTATGGCTACTTTATACTCTTGGTCTTTTCTATTTATTATTGCTCAACCATTTTTTTCTGTTACACTTTAATAAGAGCTGTACATCTGCGTTATACAATGTTTATTTGACACTGCAATGTGGTATGCAGTACAACACATTACATAGACAAAAGTTTTGGGACATCCGGCCATTACACCTACAGGAACATTCCATTCTAAATCCATAGGCATCACTATGGAGCTGGTCCCTCTTTGCAGCTACCATCTGCCATTCTTCTGGGAAGGCTTTCCATGAGAATTTGGAGTGTGTCTGTGGTAATTCTTGCCCATTCATCCAGAAGATCATTTCTGAGGTAAGGGACGGAAGTTGGATGTGAAGGCCTGGCTCACAATCTCCATTCTAGTTCATCCTAGCGGTGTTCGATGGTGCTGGGCTGTGTGCGGGCCAATCAAGTTCTTCCACACCAAACTCACCCAACCTTGTTTTTATTCTACTTTGTATACTGGTACACAGTCATGCTGGAACAGAAAAGAGCCTTCCCCAAATTTGGAAACATACAATTGTCCACAATGCCTTGTAATGCTGAAGTATTAAGACTTACCTTCACTGGAACTAAGCCCAACCTCTAAAAAACCATGCTATGCCATTATGCCTCCTCCACCAATCTTTACAGTTGGCTCAATGCAGTCAGGCAAGTAGCATTTCCCTACTAGCCCAGACTTGTCCATCCGACTGCCAGGCAGAGCACACAGTTTTTGTGCTGGGGTTATGGCCCTTATGAGCCACACCTGTTGCTTGTTACCCCTTGTTAGCCTTTGTATTAAATACAAATCTCCATACTCACTGTCTTGTTTTAACCCCGCGGTGGTGTTTATTTCCTTGCTCCCGTAAATGCCTGCCTTCGGATCCTTCTTCTCAATTCTCATGACATTTTGCAGTTATTTAGTCAACAGAGCTTTGCGACTTTTACGCACTATGTGCCTCGGCACTCGGAAACTCTGCTCTGTTACTTGACGTGATGTACCACACCATGGAGTCTCTGTTGTTCCTAAACGCTTCCACTTTGCCATAATACTGCTTTTGTTGACTGTGGAATATCTAGCAGGGACGAAATTTCACAAATGTGGCACCTTATGACAGTACCACGCTTGAATTCACTGAGCTTTTCAGAACCCATTCTTTCACAAATGTTTGTAAACCTGACTGCATAGATAGGTGCTTGATTTTATACACCTGTGGCAATGGATTTGAATGAAACACCTGAATCCACTGATTGAGAGGAGTGTCCCAATACTTTTCTTCTAGTTTAGGTGTTATGCTGTACGCTTCAATAGGTCTGATTTTTGAATTTTTTTGCGGAATCATACTCAAACAAATAAAAAATTGTTAACAGGCTATATATTTGCACAAATAAAATTTACACCGGCATTTTTATTTCTGTACACTTCTTTTGATAGATAATTCCTACTCCTGAATTAGCCTCAGGGATTCTCACAGTGTTATGGACACTGGTCTTAGTCTCCCTTTTTGATTAATCTTGAACATTATTGTCCTTATTTTCTGTCTTATTTCTCTGTCCTGTCTCTCCACCTCTTCATCTTGCCCTGCACATAACAGCTCAGTTGAAATCAAACTGTATGGCTCAAAACTAAATCAGGCAACTCATTTTCTGCTAGGAAGTAGGCAGTTTTAAATAGCCCTTTATCTATGATAGCATGTTGCAAATTTTGCCTGTTGCTTTATTTTCAATACTTATGCATGCGAAATGCAATTTATGTGTTGAATTAATGTTGACATTTTATAACACTGAATGGTAAATTGCACATATTGCAGAATGAACAGTTCATTCCTTCGTCGTTTCTTTATAGCCATAGAGAGATTCTTAATTTTTTTCTAGTTTGTTCAACTATTCGTTTTGAATTGATCATTGATTAGTTCACTTCCAATATTTATGCAAATGAGCGCTGGGTAATCACACAAAAATACATACTTCATATATATATATATATATATGGGCCAAATCATTACGGCCAGCCAACCAGGTCCGAGCATCTCTGAAACAGCAAGGCTTGTGGGGTGCTCACAGTGAGCCATGGTGAGTATCTGTTGAGAGTGTCCCGAGGAAGGAAAAGACCACAAACTACCGGCAGGGTGTTAGGCAGCCAAGACTAAT
Source organism: Petrocephalus zakoni (assembly GCA_026774425.1). NCBI lineage: Eukaryota > Metazoa > Chordata > Actinopteri > Osteoglossiformes > Mormyridae > Petrocephalus > Petrocephalus zakoni. The sequence goes on along the minus strand of JAODKN010000016.1, from coordinate 19,050,626 downwards.
CTATGCGAGATGTGAATGAAGTTGTCCCGTGTGGTACAGACCAACAGAAGGGTCATTTCTACTACATTTAACAAGTTAACTATGAGGCCTGACTGCAGGCTTACTGTCTAATATATCCCAGACCTTGATGCACACCATTTCTACAAGATAGTCAATATTATTTGCCCTCATGTGTATGATCATAGTGTTTTGGCTCCCCAGTGTATATATACTACAATTCATCATACACTAGGGTGCCCCTACTGACTGTTTCAGGCATCACTGTACAAATATGGCGTGAGGTGATCTTTTTTTACTGGGAAACGAATGAATGAAATGGACAAAATGAAGGTAGTACTTTAGTGGCCAAGATCATATAGTTTATTTAAAAGATTAATTTCAGTTAAATTAATGATGCAAGTCTAATTGCTTCACTTCAGCTTTACCTTCACGAGAATCCCCCACAACCCTCATATGACAAAGCACAGATTAATTTAATTAATTAATTTCTAGGTATGGACATAGCCTTGGTAATATAAAACTTTGTGTACTACAAACTGTGCACTTGCAGGAATGATTGAAATCACAGGTAATACCTGAACTGGGAATCAAGCCCTAAAAATTATATATCCATCTGATTTTACATTGCTAATTATCTCAGAGTCATGCAACGAAGGAATGTGAGACCATCACAGGAAACACTGCACAAAATAAAGCCTATTCAGAGACAGCAAGGTACCTAAACCCTTTGTCTCTGGACTCACTAATGTAGCTGGAGGGGGATCATGCCAGCAGCACACAAAGCCTGGGCAGGAAGCAGCCTGACAAAGCCTGAAGGTGTCAGGCCGGGGTGAAGCTTCTCGCTCTACCCCACTGCTGCACCCACGGAGCCAGCACACACTTGGAAAGGCACACATTTCAGTAAAATCCTCTGTCGTGCTTGGTGGAAATCATTATGCCTCTTTCTGGCTTGATGTGCTATGTAAAATTTTTATGTGATGGCAATGTCAGTATAAAAGTATAATAAACTTCCTGATTTATGAAGCTTTGCGATTCCATGTTTTCCTAGGTATAATTTTTTAAGCGAGATGTTTTTCATGCATTTTTTAAATTAGTAAGATGTAGAATATATTTTAAGAAAGTTGTTAAGTAGAAATAATCTTTAGCTACAGCTCAAGGGGGAACTTGCTAACTGTTTTGGAAATGAATAATTTTTCAAGTACTGGGTCTGCACAGCTGAAAACTGACAAGAAGTTGGTCAGCTGACAAAGGATAAATCTGCAATAAGGACACAGTTGACACTGATGAAAACCACACATAAACACCTATATGCAATGCCGGCTATAATTCTGATTTTCTTAATAATGAAGCAGATCAACCCTGAAGCCACTTCTAAATCAAGTGGTAAAGTCTGGAGGGCCATCCCTGATTGGCTGGAGGTGGGGAAAAATTACAATATTCCATTTCAAAAGGGCTGCCAGCGATTCTCAGCAAAACAGCCTCAGTCCATTTATACTGCATTCATGTTTTCAGGGTAAATCTGTGCCCTGCGTTTTACCTGTCATTACTATTACTAATTTGTAGCTGTATTAATGGTTGAATATTCATAGTAAATAAAGATCCAATATGAATTTGTTGATCAGACTTACATAAATTAGAGTTTTATTATTGTTTGGAAGGAAACGGTTGCTTTAAAGATTAATGGCCATGCCATATGAAATCCTTGCAGATGCATATAATATGTATGAGATTAACTTTCAGTGGATATCAAAGTAAAAACCTAAATAAAGCAAAGTGGCACTTTCCCTTTAAGGGAACTAATTCTGCCTTGTCTTCCATCAGGCTGACAGGCTATATCACTTCAATAAACCTGTCTGCTCAAACTTACCGCTCTCCTTCGTGCATTTAATTTAAACAGCTGTTCCCTCTCGTCACAGACAGCATCTCTACAGAAGCGGCTGCGAGCGCAACGTTTTCAAAGTGCTAGGAACTGGTGGGGTGCGTGTGTGGCCAGACCCCGGGAGTGACAGTCTCACACGCAGGGTTTCCCAACTCCGGAATACACCACAGCCCTGTACAATTTATCTCTCTCTTTAGTACTGTATACACATCACTAGCAGTGAAGCCAAATGGCTGTGGTTCTTTTAATAAGAAAATGCCAAGCACGTTTTTAACTATGTAATAATTATTATAATAATTCCCAAATGGATGGGTGGTAGTTGTTGATCTCCCAAAAATGCAAAACTCAGAAACTAGCAAGAAACAAAGAAAAAGTTTTGAGGCCAAAAAACACAGAAAAGGTGCTTCTGACGAGCGTACTGACAATGTTAGTTTTGCAGAAGTTACAGACTTTTTGGGGACATTTTGTGAAAACTCTGCAAAAGGTAAATACACACACTGCCGGTATACTCAGTGAACTAAAGGCACAAAGCAGGCAGGCACACTGCCACTCAGGAGTGTTGCGTGACATGTGGATGACGGTGGACTTCCATATCACTATAGAATAATGTTTTCTTTTTTAAAATATGCAGTGTATCTTGGTGTATCAATAATGCATTAAAACCAAGGTACACACAATAGCACAATGCAAAATACATGCAACACAGTGCATCAGTAAAAACCAGAATAATGTAATATAATATAATATAATATAATATAATATAATAATATGCATCTTTGGGTAATGGGTAAAATGTACCTGGCTAACCCTTAAACAAATTGTAAAAGAGAAACATTTAAAACATTTAAAACAAACTATTTCAGCTGGTTTATGGGCGGCCCGTTTGGGCTGAGTTAAGAGGGAGGTGTGAGAGCGGCCTGCTTGGGTAAACATAAATGCAGTAAAGAAGAAAGGCACTCACACCAAGCAGAAAAGTTCACAAGGGGAGCACGCTCACACAGTTTAGGCAGTTTCAGGACATTTGATGTTCTGAAGCATCCCTGCTTGGTGAAGCATCACTGAAGTGTTAACTGTCAATTTCTGTCACAGTAGTAATATTGAAGCATCCCCATTTGGTAGAGTATCATTGGGGCTATACCCATGCAGTGGAGTATCAGTGGAGCATCCCCACTCGGTGGAGTGTCCCCACTCAGTGGAGTGTCCCCACTTGCTCCCCACTTGGGGAGTATCACTGGGGCATCCCTGATCGGGGGAGTATCACTGGAGCATCCCCACTTGAGGGAGTATCACTGGAGCGTCCCCGCATGGGGGAGTATCAGTGGAGTGTCCCCACTCAGGGGAGTATCAGTGCTGCGTGCCCACTCGGGGGAGTATCAGTGGAATGTCCCCACTTCGGGGAGTATCAGTGGAATGCCCCCACTCGCTGGAGTATCATTGGAGCATCCCCCCTCGGGGGAGTATCACTGGAGCATCCCCGCTCGGGGGAGTATCAGTGGAGCATCCCCGCTCAAGGGACTATCACTGGAGTGTCCCCGCTCGGGGGAGTATCAGTGGAGCATCCCCGCTCGGGGAAGTGTCAATGGAGCGTCCCCACTTGGGGGAGTATCAGTGGTGCGTGCCCACTTGGGGGAGTATCAGTGGACCGTCCCCACGTGGGGGAGCATCAGTGGAGCATCCCTCCTCAGGGGAGTATCAGTGGACCGTCCCCACGTGGGGGAGTATCAGTGGAGCATCCCCACTTGGGGGAGTATCACTGGAGCATCCCCGCTCGAGGGAGTATCACTGGAGCGTCCCCGCTCGGGGGAGTATCAGTGGAGCGTCCCAACATGGGGGAGTATCAGTGGTGCATGCCCACTCGGGGGAGTATCACTGGAGCGTCCCCACTCGGGGGAATATCAGTGGAGCGTCCCCACTTGGTTGGAGTATCACTGGAGCATCCCCACTTGGCAGAGTATCAGTGGAGCGTCCCCACTTGGTTGGAGTATCAATGGAGCGTCCCCGCTTGGCAGAGTGTCAGTGGAGCATCCCCACTCGGGGGAGTATCACTGGAGCGTCCCCGCTCGGGGGAATATCAGTGGAGCGTCCCCACTTTGTTGGAGTATCACTGGAGCATCCCCGCTTGGCAGAGTATCAGTGGAGCGTCCCCACTTGGTTGGAGTATCAATGGAGCGTCCCCGCTTGGCAGAGTATCAGTGGAGCATCCTCACTCGGGGGAGTATCACTGGAGCGTCCCCACTCGGGGGAGTGTCAGTGGAACATCCCCACTCGGGGGAGTATCACTGGAGCGTCCCCGCTCAGGGGAGTATCAGTGGGGCATCCCCATTGGGGAGTTTATCAGTGGATCACCCCCACTCAGCGGAGTGTCTTTCTCAGTCACCTGAAAATGCAAAGAGAGGGGCGGGCAGAGCAGGTGCTGGCCTGTGCTTCACCTGCTCTTGGAAGTCGCTGGACGGGCTTGGCGATCAGATGGCGTTTCCGCTCGGTTAGGCCCCACGCCAGGGGGCCCTTGGAGACACGCCGCGGACAAACGAGCCGGAGAGGGCGGAAGTGGCGCGGCCTGCCGCCTCGGAGCCTCGGAGACCACCGGCTCTCCGCACGGGCCCAGCCATTGAGCGCAGATGCCCCGCGCCGCGCGGCTTGCGGGGAGGTGGGGGCGGCGGCGGGAGCACACGCTGTTCGGCAAGCTGTCCGCGGATGCGGCGAGCCATCTCAGGCCCCATCACTGAGCCCGACGCTGCACCACAAGGGGCCCCACGCTGGCCGAGCACGACACATCGCATCACCAAAGAAACCGCGAACAACAGCAATGTCCTTGATGAGGACACCGTGCCTACAACATCTTCTTCATGTGCCCAATCATTTCCCCACACTGGGCTTCCAAGCTAATCTCTAATGATGGAGAGGATTAGGCTTCCTCCTTTTTCTTTTCATTTCCTTTCTTTTCTTTCACTTTTTGACTTTGGCTCTATAAGCTGTTTTTTTCATGCAGTGTACCACGGTAAAGTCCAGTGGTACCTTCCTCCTGAATGTTGTGAGTTTCAGCCGCCAGCTGCAGTCTGAGGAACCAGCTTATTCCGAAGCGAGCAGAAAGCAGTCACTTCTCACTGAAACAAAAGTGAGATCATTTTGCGACTCCAGTCGCAGAGCAAACCTATTAGTTATTGGGCTCATCCATATGGGGAGAACTCTGAGGGATTATGTAGGTGCTGCCGTCGTCCCTGTGCTCCAGATCGAGCAAAACAAAATCATAATAAAATTAACAAACCGAAAATAACATAACCTTGGCATTCTCCTTGGTAATCCATTAAAAAAATCACAACAAAAATAATTTAAACGACAACAGAAAAAAGATAATCAGCAGTAACGACAGTAAGTGAGCGGCAGACCTTGCCACTGGGGGGAAGAGCGGAGTGGAGGAGAGGATTTCGGGCTTAGCGGGGGCTTCGGGGGCCTGGCATGCCGTCAGCGTTTGACAGATGCATGAATGGGGAGAGGCTGATGGTGTCTGTGATCTGAGGTGCTGGAAATCCACTGTGAAATGTGCACATATGGCGCTGTTGTACGGGGGAAGATGGAATCCAGTCCCTGGTCTGTGCTCTGAGCTCCCCTCTGATTGGGATGGGGGCTTCATCACATACACATGAATGATAACATTTCCCAGGAACAGGAACAGACGTTTCGCCTGGCCTGCACATTTTAACTACCTCTAATTACAAATTAAAACTCTGTGTTCATCAATGGCTGTTCTTATCAGGCAAGGGAAAAGCAGAATGACGTTTGTCTTATAATTACGGCCATCTAAATAAAGTTTAACAGTGGTGGGGTTGCCAAAACACTGCTCCTTTTGTGAGCACTTCAGTGCCTCAACGGCTTCTCTACCTTCATCCTATGCAGCCCCCTGCCTCACAGTGTCCCGGGCAAACAGCAGGGGCCGTGGCAGTGACTCTCCGTGACCCTTTCGGAGGGGTAACTTAACAAAAGCCCCTCATTTCCTGGTTATCCGCCAGGCGGCCAATCGCACGCTGAGATTTCGCCTTCCTTTTCCCTCCTCCCCCTACCTGGCCCGGAGCACTTCCTGTGTGTCGCCAGCATCCTGGAACGCGGGGCAGGCCGGCTGGAGCGGGCCTTCTGGGAGGGGGCCAGAGTGGCGCATGCAGATGGCACGGTGTGGGGAGGGGAAATAGCGCGCACAACTCAAGGTCCTAACAGGCCGCGCAGCAAGGGTGAGAGGAAACACACATGCGATTAAGCGCTAACATCCCCGCAAAGCTCCTCTCACCTTCCTGTACGCGGGATAATTTTGCAGAGGTTATTGTGAAGGCAGGTCACCCTTTGTGGGAGGGGGCAGGGGTAAATCCAGAGCCATTTCAAAGGCTCTTCAGTAACTTCAACTCCAAGAGGTAGGAAGCATTTTAATTCCCAAAGTTCTAATTCTGGCTAAACCAGACAAGTGAGTAATTTTCAACTAAAATATTGATCTGTGCAAGAAGGGAACGAGCGGCTAATGGACGTAGCGTTTCCCTTCATGAGCAGTGGTCCTCACGCTGCGCACGTAACTTGCATTTTTGGTCACAGAAGCCCGGTTTGAATCACAAATTCCAGCACGTTACTGGTTCATAACGACGAAGAAATGCGACGTTGTCCAGTTCTTAACATCAAACCTCCATCACACTTCAGGCCCAGAGGAGAGATATCCAGCTAGCTAATTAGTAACAGATTAATGGTGGCACGTGAACAAGTCCCACTTCCCACTGATGGGTAACGAACGAGCCTCCGTTTGCGTGAGATGGATGGAGCGCAGATGCCCTCCAGTGAAGAAGGGATTCATCAGCAAAAAAAAAAAGACTGAGTAATGGAGCTGTGTCTGAAGGCTGAAGCTTCACTGCCGCTTTACGTACAGCAGCATGAAACGGGCAATGAGGACCGCCCACCACTGCCATTATGAGAGTAAACATGACGACACCAGACTTCAACTTTAGACTAATATGCTTTTCTTCACTTTTTGGTTGTATCATATTATATTATATATATATATATATATATATTATATATTATATTATATTAGTGTTAAATGCAGACTTCAGAAACGGATCAGTATTCTCGTTTGCACCCTTTCAGTATGCACTAATGAAGCCCTGGAAGAGGCAGCTTAAATTTGCTGACAGCATACGATGCAAAAATACGGTGATCATCCACAAAGAGAATCGAACTTTTATAGGGTCTTTTTTTCAGCTGCATTCACTGAAGGTGGCCGCACAGTTCAAACGACATCTGGAAAAAATAAAATCGAACGTGTTGGCGTGAACAATCTGTCACATACTTAAAACTGCGCTTCCGCCGTGTTCATTCTGTGTCATGCCACAGCCCTCGGGGACATAGCGAGCTCAAATAAACGTTTTGGGGTGAGTCATTTTAATAAAGCAGATGACAGCTCTTAAAATGGAAGTTGCTCTGTTTATTAACAGCCACAGTTGGTACTAGCAGTGGGAAGCCAACAATTTACACGACACTCACAGTTACACGCTAACGAAAAACATGCATTGCATGGCAAACATTACACGGTTAAGACATTTACAATTAAATACATAGTGAAACATATTAATTTACCATATTGAAAGTGTGGTGAGGTGCAAAGCATGCCGGTAACTGGATAATTGGTCCTGCTGACCAACCCCACAGTGTCACTTTATGTCAGCCAATCATAGACAGTGGGTGGGATCACAGGCAGTACCCCAAAACAGTAATCGCCATAGTGATTACGGCTCATAGTCATGTCATATTGCGAAAACAATGTCAGTTTTATTTATTTTGTTTGAATTACACAGAAACCTTAAGTGGCCACTTTATTAGGTACACATAGGTAGTACCAGGACCCAGTTTTGCCCCCAGAACAGATTTGAAAGCAGACGGGTTATGTGTTCAGAGCTGCCTTGCTGCACACCCCTGTTGCATTGAGCTGTTACTTTTGCACTTGTGACCTTCCTGTTAGCTTTAATGAATCTGGCCATTATCCTCTGACCTCTCTCATTAAAAAGGTGTTTTCACCCAGGGAACTGCTTCTGACTGCATGTGTTTTTCTTAACTGTCTGAAAACACTAGACACTGTATTGTGTAAAAATCCCAGAAGGTGGCTGATTCTGAAATGCTGGAACTATCGCATCTGGCACCAACAATCGCATTGCATTTAAAATCACTTAAACACACATTCATATGGTCAGACAGACAGTCGGCCTGCATGCTGAATTTACTCAGATGCATCCATACGATGGCTGTTTGGAGGAGAAAGCTGTTCTTCACTTACCTAGACAGCAAATACACATATCACATAATCTTTCACTACCAGTTTAGTCCAAGACATCGTGAAATTTAATCAATGGAAAGAGATGTAACTAGTCATCATTTAAGCCACAGACATCCTCTACTCAAGTGAAAAATGTTAAGCTGCCTTCACCAATGTCCCAGTGCTTCAGTCCAGCCAGTTTCCCGTTTTTCCTGTGTCTGACGTGCCCAGAAGAGCCGCTGCACTGCGTAGGCCGCGTCCCACTCGGTGTGCAGCAGACGCAGCTGGCGATTCTCACAGGGGCCATGCGTCTGCCCTGACTGATGAATAGCGGCGTGTGTTTGAGGCTGTGGCTGCCCCCGCTGTCTGCTGGCCCTCAAACCCAGGCCTGACACTATGCTCACTTCTTCAGGAGCTCTGCAATCTCTCATTGATGTTCCCTACAGGTCTTCAAGCAATCCTGCTTTTCACTACAGAAATGGCCCATCTATTCCTATTTAAAGCTGATATTTCGCTAATGCCTTTATGTTACTGCATTCAAAGCTGGAACTTCAGGGAGACTTTCCCGCAGTGCATGTTTGTGTGCACACAGCTGCATTTGTGTGCATGTCAGAATGACAGCCTGCTTTCTGCTGGCCTACGTCAGCATAATGAAACTGCAAAAGGAGCTCCCCAGATGGAAAATCACACTGCACAGAACCTACACCAGTGCACTGATTGATAACAAAACTGTTCCAGAACAAAGTCCACTTTCCACATGAAATGACACACATACATGCTTTGTTGTGTCTGTATACAGTATATATAAGTGCATATCCTGCTAGGCAGCAGCAGCAAATGCACTAATGTATGAAAATTGATGTTTTGCTCTCTTTTCTGTGCTGATCAATTTTATGGCAAGTGCTAAAAGGCTGGCTGACATTAATCCCTGTTATATGAACATCACGATCATTAATACTTCGGAGTCACAAAGACAATAAGTCTGTTACATTCACACCATTTTTGTGCTGGAAACAGTGATGGATGGAAAGCCAAACTCCGAGTATGAACAGATTGCCTAAGCGCTGACAGTTTGGACAGTGGCGAGCACATATTCTGGAAAAATCCACAGCATTTCTATATGTTTGTCTGAGCCTCACACAGCCAGAGGTGTTTCTTTCACTGTATTATTGAAGGCTTGTTAATCTGGTGACCAGGAGCATTGCGCCATATATAATTCACCTCAACAGACATTGCGAGGAGAGATCCTCATACACTCAGATCAATAGTGGTGAAAAATATATATGCTATCAGAAGCATGCTTGCACATCCAGTGTACTCTGTTAGTGTACATCCAGTGTACTCTGTTAGTTAGTGTACATCCAGTGTACTCTGTTAGTGTACATCCAGTGTACTCTGTTAGTTAGTGTACAACCAGTGTACTCTGTTAGTAAGAATACACACGATGCTCAGAATGAAAGGCAAGGCCACCACAATGCTGCTGTGCTCTGTTCCTGCCTCTTACATTATCATCACTGCAGAATGCTATTAGCCAGTAGTACACACGCCACATTAAATTTTATTCACATCATTTCGGTTTATTTCTATTTTGTGTTTTATTTGTCTTACCAGAGTCGTGACAAATTATACTGCCCAGTGTTAAATACAACGGGCAACTTTGTTTGAAACCATGCACGAGGCCAAAATGTAGTGTAATAAGTACCAAAGTTATGTGCTTTGTTTTAAATGGCAGATGGTGCCCTGTGAAAAATCTTGGAATAAAAAACCCCAAAAGACAGAAGAGGAGATACAGTTGGAGGGAGGGGATTTTTATGCAATTCTTCATGCAGGGCTTGTTTACAATGTCACTTCCTGTTCATATAATATCCAACAGGAACGATATACTGTCTCTCACAGTTAGTCTTGAAAGGGAAAAAGTCAGATTACTTACTGGAAATGAAAAAGACATAGATAAATAACGGATGTTAACTTTATGGATAAGGTGGTGGGCGAGGGACGGATGGAGAGGTTATAGACCCCTGGAAATCATGATGATTCTCGGACGGAAGGGCACTTTGAATTGCAGATGTGCCCCATAAGCAAATCTGCCCCCTGCTCATATAGCCGGCGTATGTTCAGTGGCATGCAGTTACGACCAGTCAGTAAGTGCTCCGTCATTTAAAAAAAGCATCTTACACCCACTGTTTAATTAAGGACCTGTGAGGTTTATAATCAACACTGTCGCTGTCGCGATGCAGTACAGATCCAAAAATGCTTGTCAGTTAAACATTAACAGCTCCCTAACAATCAGCCTTATGGACGCTTTGGCACCTCTTCTCACACCTTGTCAGAAGTCGGCAGAGCCACATGAGTTATGTCATGTAAATATTACATGTAACTGTAAAATATACCATACATATTGGATGGGTCAAGGAGTAAGCTATGATGTGGCTTGTTAAATTGCATACCACAATGGAATATGTGGTTCGAATTGAATCAGCCACACAAGGGTTCAGTCATTTCCGGACATTGCCTCATCAATGACCGTAAGCAAATCACCAGTCAAATCACAGGAAACATATCTGTTTCAGGGAACCAGTCAAAGCTCTGCTTTCTTCCTGAAGGTGATGTCAAGGCCAATCAACAAGCTCCTCTGCATGTCACACTCAGCAGAAAACCAGTCGTCAGCATTATTGAGCCAAACTTCAAACTCAGTGTGACTATTTGAGCAGTGTAGGCTAAATCTGTGGTTTAAGGACCTTTTTTAGGATAACATTCATTCTTACAAACATTTTATGACCTCTGTATGCCATTGCTGGGTGGAGTTTATTCCGATGTGCTCAGAGTGAGATCGGGTGGTAACCTGGACAGCTGACAGTAGAGCTGAGCTTAGGAGTGCCTCTGGATCTACACGTTTGACTGCAGTGGCCATAAAGTGCGGACACGGCCTGAGTAAGCACTGCATTTCAATGACAGCAAAGTCATATGGAGGGATGTACACCCTCATTAGGAAACTCTGCCTGAGAGCATCTGTGTGCTAGCTATGTTCCAGTTAAAAAATTATTAATGGTTATTAAACCAGCTGGAAGAAATGAGCTAAATAATGACGGCTAGGCTTATCCTCCGTGCAAGTGTGCCCTGCGATGGGCTGGTGTCCCATCCTGGGATGTTCCCTGCCTTGCACCCATAGCCTCTGGGATAGGCTCCAGATTCCTCGCAAACCCTGAAAAGGATAAACGGATATGAAAAATGGATGGACCGTTGGGCTTACCCTTCCACAAATATCCCTTAATTTTTATGTTTACTTTCCAAACAGGAATCTTCCAATGGGTTACATCTCTCTACTGAGCTGGTGAACTCCAAAATCAGTGATCCATTTGATCCACTGGCCCCTGCTTCTCTGGCATCTGCCTGTCATCTCTCTTTTTTTTGGAGCTTGAAATTCATGACAGAGTTATTTGTACTTCAACTCTGAGGAGTGTCCCTTTAGCCATTGAGGACAGTGCTACTCTGCACCCTTCTGCAGGGGGCTTCTTTGGTCCTTCTGGAGAGTGTTCTTCTTCTCTCCTGGCCAGTGGTCCTTAGCATGCCCCTTGTAACACTTATGCCAGCTGATGCCCACTTCCCTCCCTTGTACAGCCTCAGTGTCCATGCTTGGACCAGTGGTGCACTGTACATGCCATATGGTAAGCAGTGCTAATTAGTCCTCCCTCTGGGAGCCTCACATTAGGCTCAGAGGCAGGGAGCAAAGTCAGTTATAAGGCAGTCATAATGGTAATGCCTTCAACAAGCCTGGATGGTTCTGTGCACGGGCATGCCTACGGGGTGCTTAAAAGAGTAATGCACAGATGTTTGCAAGTGCCAGAGAAGGCCAAAATGATTTATAAGTGCCAAGCATGGTCATTGAAATACATTCATTCTAACACTTTGACAGTTTTTGTGTGGTAAAAAATCAAGTATACCGCAATTAATGAATCTATGAGTGTGTCAATGAATTGTAGACCGTTATTTGAAATATTATATTTTGACTAGGCGTCCAATGAGAACGAGGACTGGCCTGTTAATGCTGATGTCTACCACCTTGCCATTTTTGTCAGCAACGCACTCTGAAATATCTTCTTTGCTACATCATAATAATGGTAGGTGACCCGTCATTTCTATGTAAATGAAGTGTTTACACATTGAGTAGATATATTACCCCATTATACAACTGGTGTGATAGCTAACTGACTCCACATTTATTACAGTAGAATAATTAAATAACAGAAAAAAACTGACTGAAATTAATTTCATATGGAAAGACATTTTTTAAGGAAAGGAGGCCATGAATAGAATAAAATAAAAAGCACCACTAAGAATGTACTCCACTTTGTGTTGTGCCCAAGCGAACAAAAGAGAGAATAGCTGCCATAATTATTTTATTATCATGTCAAATTAACTATAGAAACCTATGACTACAAGCAATTATTTCTGTGAACCTACGCTGTTGTGTAATTTCAAACCTAGTCAGCTTAATCATGTTTTGATATTTCCTCAACACTTTTGTCTGTGATTTAATTCATAGATTATAAAACCAATTATTTTCCCACCTACATGATATTTCTTGATTAATGCTGAGAATAGCATTGGAGCAAAATAAAGTGAAGGTCTCGTGCTGCTTTGCGGGTGCTGATCCTTCGCCATCACGGAGGCCTGCATGCCATCGACTTCAGTCTCACAGTTTTGTCAAACACTCACTATTTCACTGCTTTGTTTCCTACGCTCAGTAATCTGCTGGGTGGGATTTCGCACATATGAACAGCGCACACTAAAATAATTTGCCCAGTATGGTAATTCTCCAGTCTGCATTTACAGAATATTAACGTTACACTATTTTAAATATAGTTGCAATTATTATTTTAATGGCACACTATATCAAATGTGATAAAAGCATTTCCATTTTTCTGACATTGTTTCGAGTCACCGGGCGTCGAGGTCACCCACACGAGGCTGTCAGAGCTGGCTGTGGCCGTGCCACCTGCACTGAGGTCACCTTCTAGTTTACTTTCCAGTTTTTCTCGCTTTGCGTTTTCATTCTTGGGTTCCTTTCAGGAATAGAAGGCCGATTAAATTCTGTCCCAAGACATAATGCATTTTTCATAATCACAGCAAATTTTGAATGGGGATGTGCATAATTTAATGAAAATATACTAATACATACAATGATTCAAGATGTTTAATATCCCTTAATTAATTATGAATGAATCCATTAACAAATTACTGAGGTTTAGGCCTTACTTAGCTAGCTAGTTGGCTGAATCAGAATTGACAGTTTTGGGTCCAGGCACACAGTCAGGAAAGCCTAGCGATCTCAATGAAAAACGAATTTAAATCCGATGGAAAGTTGCTGTGGATAAGAGAATCTGTTTAGAAAAAGGAATAACCACAACATGTGTTTTACTGGAAACCGTCCCCTGCAGCCAATGGCAAACAATGCTTTTGCCTCCAGAGCCTAAAAGTTTTAAATCAAGCACACTTGCAAAACAGTACTTTTACAGTAATTTTCACATTCCATCTGCTTAAGTCATGCTTTTTGTCTAACTTTTAAGTTTGGACCTATCATTTCTGCTGTTTTTTTTTCTTTTCTTCCCTCCAGTATTATCACTCAGGAGTCAGCCCACTGAAAGCGATACCCATCCCAAAAATATACTGTCATTGTCTTTCCAGGCCAAGCTGTTATTTTAAACCACCTTTTATTCAGATGTGATCATAACAGGATTTGGCTGGTGGGGCCTGTAATTTGTCCAGCTCTAGGCTCATCTACTGCTCTGTTTAGCATGACTCCGTCCAAGTCTCCATGTGGTTCCATCCTCTCATTGATTCACCCGCAGACTCACTACCTGAATAATAACTCCCTGTCCCTCTCGCCACACGTCTGCCCATGCCCCCTTCCTGGCTGTATTCACATTGCTTCTTTGTTCCCTGCTTAGGAACCAGTAACAATATCTGCTGCTGACCAGAAACCACACCCATAGATGCTGCCATCAGTCCCCATCTCACCTGGCACGGGCGAGGTGAGATAACATGTCATGCAATTGCCAAGTCCATTAATCGATCATTTTTTCTCCAGTAACTTCATCCCAGGTCCAGCCAGGTAGGCATCCAGTTTACAATGAATGACATCAATAAAACATCCATCCATTTTTTCTATCTGCTTGTCCTATGCAGGTTCACGGGGTCCAGAGCCCTTCCTGGAGGCTATGGGCACAAGGCAGGGAATAACCCAGGACAGGCCGCCAACAGACAGACCATGTGTTTTGGACTGTGCGGGGAAACTGAAGCACCCAGGGGAAAGCCCATGACAACATGGTGAGAACATGCAAACTCCACACACATGGAGTCAGGGTGGCGATTCGAACCCTAGTCCCAGAGGTGTGAAGCAAAGGTGCTAATCATTGCACCACTGACCCAATTAACAGACTGCATGTAGCTGAGTTTTAATTTGTTGGTTTTCAGATGCACATGCAGCATAGAATGATATATAGAGTGACGTCTGTAGCTTGCAGGCATGGATGATGGTGGCGATGTCTGTTCGGGACAGCTGTGGTGCATACTTGTGATTCCTGTTCGGGGCAGCTGTGGTGCGTACCTGTGCTGCCTGTTTGTGACAGCTGTGTTGCACACCTGTGATGCCTGTTCGGGGCAGCTATGGTGGGTACCTGTGCTACCTTTTCGGGACAGCTGTGGTGCATACCTGTGCTGCCTGTTTGGGACAGCTGTAGTGCATACCTGTGATGGCTGTTCAGGGCAGCTAT
>JAODKN010000016.1:18966086-18976888 GCA_026774425.1 Petrocephalus zakoni | reverse complement strand
TGATGGGTCGGAGTTTACAATTGGACATTTTTATATTAAGCAGCAGGTCACGGGAGCTGAGAGTGCCATATATGACATCTGCTTTGTCTGTGAATTTCTGGACAAAAAAAACAGATCATTTCATACAATACCTAATATGAGATCAACTGCTCATCCTGTGGGTTAGAGAAACTTGCAATTGTCAGCCTGCATCTGGCTTAGTGGCTGCATTCAGAAATTAGACACATCATCATCATCACCTTCGTACCATTTCTTTTGGTGTGGTCACAGTGGCAAACTACCTCCAAGCTAATTAGAAGATTAATCATGGAACGTGCCTGGAACAGCTCCCTTGTGTGCTGATACAATCCTGAGATTCTTAAGCTAAGTTGATTCGAAGAAACAGTGGATATATTCTAGGGTACCCTCACCCTGTAACACAGAGCAAACTCAACAACTGAGGATGAACCGCGCTTCAGCCATTTGTACTCACAAATATGCCCTTACGCAAAAAAACAATGGTATTATTATCAAGAAAATAACAGTGTAGTAATACCACTATAGTAAAATCATGGTAATTTGTGTGTAATGTCATAGTACTTAGTTTTACAGTGTATCTTCAGTTAAAATACAATGGTAATCCATTAAGGTTTTTGTATTGTACCATGGTAATAACCTGTTTTTATATATACCATACTATGGTAACATCAGCTTATTTTCAATAGTTTACGTAATGCATAATGTTTATCATAGTATTGTAATGAAACAGCACTGAAATTAGACATCATAATTATATTAAATGTACGAGGCAAAACATATGTTTTGGCTTAGTTAAGAAAACCTTTTTAGAGTTTAATAGCAAAACATGCAAACCAATTAACCTCTTACCAATATATGTTTCATTGGCAAAAAGGGAAAAACTTTTTATCAAAAGATGTTCAAAAAAACAAATAAAACTTCACATCTTAAATTGTCTTTATTTGAAATAGCAAAAATAAAACGCTACGTCATAATTATTGATTTCTGTGAGTCGTGAGGTGAAATCCTCTCACCTAGTCGCAAATCCAGTACAACTGAAATGATTGCAGTCCAGTGTTTACAAAACAGTTATTTTTTTTGTAAGGGAGATATATTATACGTGCTTCTTGGCAAACGTATGAGTAGTAAATATCATAGTACCAATACCATGGGCCATAACAGAATACTGCAGTATCAGAACAAAGTACCATAGTATAAAATAAAATACTGTTAAAACACTAGGAAAGCATACCATATGTATATCACCATACCATAAATGTACCATACATAGAAAAACAAGTATAATCCAGTACAACCATACTGGCATGATAATAGTATGGTACCTTTTTGCAGGGGTCATTATTTTCGGCTCATGTGGATCAGCATGTAGACTGGCTGGTGAACAATGAGCCTCATCTACCTACTTAGCTTCTGCTCCACCACCAATGCCCTGCTGATTTCCTACAAAGCCACAGCCACCAAAATCATCCACCTGCCAGTCTCACGTTCCCTCTTACCTTCACTTGTGAATAAGATCCAACTGTGCTTAAACCCCTTCGCTATGGATCAGATTCTCCAGCCTCAGCTGAACGGAACAATGGACTGTGCTAGTAGAGAGCACACTGGCCTTGGATTTGGAGGTGCTGATTGTCAGCCTCACTGTTCACACTCGGAATGGAAGCACGGGTCGGGTGAGGCCAAGGAAACAGCAGGAATGTTACCTCTAGCCCTAATTCTGGAAGCCCTTCCAGTCACAACTGCACCTTCATATCTTTTTCATAAAAATCATAAACATGAGCGAAGGCAAGACTCCTGCCAGAGGGTAACGTCAACTCAAAATGACTTTGAATTTGTGGCAAATATGCGAACGCAGCTCTTACTATATTCAGACACGGATCTGTTATCACGCAGTAGCGACTTGGGTACCTGAGTAATACCCCCAGTATGTACAGAGAAACATGGTCATATGCCTTCTACAAGGTCACAAAGTAGGAGTAGACCATGGTAGCAGGTAGCAGGTTACCAGCTGTAAAAGTGGAAGAGTTTGATCTCCATTCCACGGCCATCCACATTGTTCTTCCTCAAGAAGTGTTTCGTCTCCATAACCTCACAAAAGGATGATCCTCCTATAACTGGCGTTAAAGAAGCACCACTCCTGTTTGTCAGGCCAGAGACGTGCACCAGTGAAGGGTTCCTCACTTGCAGCATTCCATCAACACACATGGCTGTCAAAGTCTCTGCTCGGGCTTCACCTACCCCTGCTGCTTCTCCACAACGGAGCCCTCGGACCACCACAACCATTTCAGCTGCAGTGATGAATTAACTGAGTTCAGTCGCTGCAATTTCTGACCGCTCCTGAGGTTCTTGACCAATGTGTTTATTCAACAGAACACAGAGATTTATTGATGTATCGATTGATTGGCCAAGAGCTCCAATATTCAGAGTGGAACACATGGTCTCACATATCAGTTACAAAGGATTCTCAACAGCGTGTGTTAGCCAATAACAATAAGTCAGTGACATCATTCTAACAGCCCCTGCTCTTCTAAAAAAGGTCCTGGTCCATTATTAATGTCCATCAACTTCACGTCAAAGCATGCAACACCAATCATAAACGCCTAGGTTTGGCAAGCAGTTCCTGTTCCTCTTAAACTGGATGTGATGGCATTCTGACTAATTCTAACCTTTAAAAAGGGTTACATGTATATAGAAGAAGCTCATAAGAGGGCTTTTTTTTAAAACAGTGCTTTATAATGAAATACACAAATAATTATTAAAATAAAAGTAATATGTTCATTTGGTAACTGTATAGCAATAATCCAAATTTTTTTTGCTATGCTAATTTTCACATTATTATTCAATAAAAACTTGGGTGATACACAAGCAACAACAAATATTTCCACTAATATGTTACAGAGGATCTCTGTATTTGTGCTTCTAATGTTTTGCTGGTGAGAACTGGGTGTGTGTGTGTGTGTGTGGGGGGGGGGGCGTTGATACCGTACACCAGGCCACGAGCTGAGTAATCTAGGGGGAGTTAACTAACGGTCAGAAAAAATGCTGTCTAGCTGTCGAGCTGTCTAACTCAGATTAAGTGCCGCGAGTATTTGGAAAGGCTCTGACTGAGTAAAGGTGTAACCCCGGAGGAGAGAGGGCGGTGGGCAAATGCCCGAGACACCTGTGCCGAGTTTAAACAGGAAGGTAGCGTCCATCTTTCAGCATTAAGCTGAGAAATAAATTGCAGTGGGGACGCTCGCACGACTATCATCACCAGTGCTATTGCTTTTTTCCCCTCATTCATCATGGAAATTGTCTTCTTTCCTAGGTAACAAAGAGTTTTGATGTAGTCCTTTCTGCATGGACACCTTTTGGTGACTGCACCTCACGTCCACGTCATTTTGTCGTTCTTTTAGCCTGCTCTCTTCTCAGTTTCGCACTTTGCATCACGGTGTCGCTCTGTTACCGTCTTTACCATGACTGCCTTCTCCCATCATCTCTTCCTCACTCTTAGCATCTGCCACAGGTGATTTACTGACTCACAGGTAAACGTTTGTTCGTTTTTTTTTTTTTTTGCAGAAGACGTATCTGAGGAAAGCAAAATCAAAAAATTAATAATACAACAAGACACAAAGTCACCGATATACAGCAGGTAGAATGTGCACATACAGGTGTTACTCCATTCCGGGACATGAACACTCGCATATATGTCTCCTCCATTTAGAAATGTGTGAGGTATTATCATCTCCACACTGCTGTTTAAATTATTGTGCAACACCTAAAGTCATACTTTGTATAGTTTCCCCCAGACAGAAAGAAGGCAGGTACCATTCCCATGCTAAAGAATTCATATGGACCCATTTATCGTGAGTTGTCAAAGCAACGGCTTGGGTCATAAACCTTGCACAGGCCCATTTAAATGCACGACGTTGCACTGGGAGACGTTTCCAAATGAATGCTGAAATTAGTCAGTCATGGGGCAGATAGAGTAGACATTTTCTCAAAGTTTGTCAACCTGAATAACTCCTCATAATTTAGCTAGAATTATAAATGAACCGTTTTTGGCCCATTGCACCCAATTCAAATTGGTTATATTGATCACTTATGCACAATTAGACTGGAAATTAAAGTTTCATTGTTGACAGTCCAGCAGCACACTAAGGTCTACTGCATGCGGCTCGCTTCCGATGTGCCAGAAGGTGAATCAGTAATAGCTCAGGCAACACGTTTTAAAATTAAAGCCAAGAGATTTTACTTTGGACAAGCAGCTAGCCATCTCTTAAATAAGATATCTGCATTTATTCAATCCAGCAATATATTAGGAAGGGCAATTTCCTTTGGGATCTAAATAAATAAATAAATAATAATAATTATAAGTGACAGTCTGTGACTTTTTTGATTTAATACCATTTTCTGGTTTGAATCTGGCCCGAGTTTTGTGTGCATCACTGATCCCAAATGCTCACCACGTTCTGCAACTGTTGTCTTAGAAAAAACAGGGTGATCTTCAAAGTTTAAGGGGCTGCCCCTTAAAGAGCCAGGGTGGCGGGGGTCAACACCAGCTTGGCCGCGTGGCATTTACACGGGTGTCTGATATTTACACAGCCTCTCTTATGTGCTAAACCCAACAACCAGCCGCCGCTGGTGTATCCTGGGTCCTGGAGCGCTAAACCAAAGCACGAGTGGCTGGGAGCCCCACAACATGGCACCCCATGGGGGGGGACCAAACTCACCAATCACATTCAGTTTATCTATAAGGCTTAAGATGGTCTTACACATCAAAC
Source organism: Petrocephalus zakoni (assembly GCA_026774425.1). Classification (NCBI taxonomy): domain Eukaryota; kingdom Metazoa; phylum Chordata; class Actinopteri; order Osteoglossiformes; family Mormyridae; genus Petrocephalus; species Petrocephalus zakoni. Next base: position 18,972,110 of record JAODKN010000016.1, on the reverse strand, counting down.
AATATGAGCTTAACAGTGATGCAATTCAAACCTACTGCTTGCAAAAGCATCTATAAGCAGTACCGATGCCAGACCCTGCTATTCCCTGCAGGAGAACAGTTTAGAGGGCAGCCACTTTCCGGGGGGGGCACACACACACATACGTTTCTATGTTTGTATTCATATCTTTGTAGGGCACAACCTTAATCCCAACGATGATAAGCTTAACCCCTACCCAGCCCTAACCTTAACCATAAGTTACCAAACAAAATACAAGACTTTTGACATTTTTTGTTTTTTTTATTGCAGTCAGAGATTTTTTATAGAATTGAGTTTCCCTTTGTGTGGTCCAAAAAAATGGTCCCCACAAGTTAAAAAATAACAGGTTTTTATTACATTGTGGGAAAGGTTGGTATATGTAGACCCACATATGCACACATACACAGATATACACAGCACAGCACAAAAAAACACAGTCTCACTGCTGAATACTTTGAGTCCCTGTTATGACCATATTAAATTTCACCATATCCCTACTGTGGTGTTCAAGCAAACATTTCCTGGGTACTGTGTAAGCGTTAACATAACGCCATGCCCATAACATAAGCATTAACATAACGCCATGCCCATAACATAAGCATTAACATAACGCCGTGCCCATAACATAAGCATTAACATAACGCCGTGCCCATAACATAAGCGTTAACATAACGCCATGCCCATAACATAAGCGTTAACATAACCCCATGCCCATAACATAAGCGTTAACATAACGCCATGCTCATAACATAAGCGTTAACATAATGCCATGCCCATAACATAAGCGTTAACATAACGCCATGCCCATAACATAAGCGTTAACATAACGCCATGCCCATAACATATGCGTTAACATAATGCCATGCCCATAACAAAAGCGTTACCATAACGCCATGCCTTATTCCTTATTAAACACACAGCTACAGAGCCAAAGAAATGTACAGACATATTTTCAGCCATTATTTTATTCATCAGTGCTATGCGTAAAACCCGACTCTGTGTTACTGATTATTAAAACCAAACTTTTGTGCTGTTTTATTTAGGCAGGTTAAAAGTATGACAGGGCTGCAAGTGCATTATATCAGTAAATCATTTTGGTAATTAATAGAGCCATTGACGACTGGAGACATATTCCCTTATATGTGAATATCCTTAGCCAAATAAACCTGGTTCTGATTCTTCATGAATCAGGCACTTCTCCAGATTCTCCAGAAGTGTGAAGTTGAACCATTACTTATGAAAGCTTCCACAGATAGTACTACTATTAATATCTTTAGGCCAATTTCTAATTTACCTTTTATGAGTACAATTTTAGGGAAAGTTACCTTCAGCTTTACCTTTGGATTACCGAATTTTACTAAATGATATTTCAGGTTTTAGAGCTCACTTCAGAGACAGAGACATTATTAAAGGAGCACTGATTCAAACGAGCAGTCCAACTGAGTTCTATTGAATATCTGTGCTGCATTTGATACAGTTGATCATCATATTTTACCACCTCATCTAGAAGCGTTGGGGCTTTCTGGTGCAGCTTTAAACTAGTTGAAAACATACATAACAGGCAACATTCTTTCCCACTACTTTTCCCACTACAAGCTCCCACTAGGTAAAGTTATTAGAAACTTTGCAGCTGATTTTCACTTTCACGCAGACGATATCCAGCTGTATGTATTAGCTGAGCCTAGTGCTCTAGGTGTAACAAATGATGTGGAACAATCTTGGATTGCTGTTAATGTACGAATGCAGAAAACCTACTGAAATAAAAACAGAGGTTACAGTTATGCGTGCCCAGCTACTAAGGGATAACTTGAAGTCAATGCTTGGCAGTGTGCTATTCCAGACAAAATCTGAGGTTAGAAAATTTGGAGTAATTCTTGACTGTGAAGTTTTGAAAGCAATATTCAGTACATAAAGACTGCATTTTCTTATCTGAGGAAGAAGATTATACCTTTTTTATCACTTAATGATGCTTAAACATTGATGCATTCATTTATTACTAGTCTCCTTGACTACTAGGATTCCCTTTTTACCGGGCTGTCGAAAACAAATGTTAATAAGCTACATGTAATTCAGAATGTTATCAAGAAAATGGAGCGTATTACACAAACTGTCTACCCATATCTTTTATAATAATTTTTAATATTTCTTCATGAAGCACTAAGTGGACTAACACCTTCATACATTACTGAGATTTTATATTTCATGCTCCCCCTAAAATTCTGCTATCCTATCTACTCTAGACCTCTGTATTCATCATGGGTGAAACACAGATATATTTTAAGGCAGCTTTTAGCTATAAATGCTCCAAAACTATGGAAGACACTGCCAGAAGACATCAGAGAAGCTCATTCACATTTAAAAAAGACACATTTAAAAGCATTTTTTCATGTGTGATTTTTATTTTTTTATTATTCTCTCTATCACTGAAGTATTCTTTGTTTACTTTTCCTATCTGTTGTTTATTTGATTGTCAGTTTAACTTTATTTTTTTGTTAATCAATCCATATTATATGATATTAATTACTTCCAGTTTTCATTGGCTGATACTTTGTCTTTTGAATTTTTTATTCTGTTATATTTTTATATTGTGCATTGTACGCCTATTTATGCTATTTTTCTAATATATTAAACTTATTTGCTCTTTATTTTTATCTTTATTACTCTCATTCCTTCTTTCTACAGTTCCTCTAACCTCTGTCTTTGTTACTTATTTTAATCCCATATGTGAAGCCCTCTGAGATGCGTTTCATGTATGGAAAGTGCTATATAAATAACACTTATCGTGATATTATTATAAATCGTGAATAGCGTGCAGTGTAAATTCTTCAGAGAGTCCGTGGCATCCCGCACGGCCTGTGTGGTGTGACCTAATCGCAGGTGTGATTTATTGACTAAGGAATGCTTAAATGCCCATTCAAGTGATTCCAAAAGGTCATATTTTACAGGAAGATTAAGCACTCTGTCTGTAATTTATGTAAATGTCTATGCATGGTGCTAGTGCTGGCTGAAATGGCAATGGGTGAGGTGTTTTTTCTTCTGTATCTGCACATTTGAAACATTTCTTTTGCTAGCTTGAAATGTTTAAAATATTATTTTGAACTACATTGTACAAAATGATATTGATGGCTTATCATAAAAAAATGTTTCTATACCTATATCTGGCTGCTGAAGTGAGTTATTCTAATGGAAATTAAGACTGCTAGTTTTTTTTTTCCTTCCATTTCCTTAACTGTTACGCCACCCACTGTCCATTTGCCTTTCATGTGTTCTTAACTACCACAAAAAGCCCACATTGTTTGATTATGACTTCTAAAAGCTGTTACTATGTCTAACCCGGAAAAAACCAGTGGCATGATGAACAAGTGCTCTCACGAGGAGGTGGCTGCAGTGCGTGTCGTATGGTAACAGTGAAGGTGTGATGCTGCACAGCCCCAGCCGGAGCTCAGGGCACCAGGCATGGATCATTAATCAGTGACATCACTTCACATCTGCAGCGAGAAGAGGCACAAAGGCGAACTGCTGCAGCAAAGCACAGCACATTTCAATAACCATTATCTGTCTTAATTAGTCTGCTTATTAATCGTGTGGATACTTTGACTGAATAGATACAAATTGCATATTGGAAAAAAAAAGAAAATGGCATGGGTGGAATATCAAATTAATTAATCAGGATTGCGTCTGTTCACCAGTACTGCCTGTAGAATTACGCTGACATAAATGATGTCATTCACAGCGGCGGGGATACCTCTCCTCATGCCATCTCTCACTAGCTCACTTGATTCCTTAAAAGTTAATCACTTAAAAATGTATTTATCCTGAACTGCAATTAAACACCTTCTAATTTACTAACAATGCAAATAAAACAGTTGATTCAGCACAGATTCATGAATCGCGTACGGTTACACATGGTGTTTATAAACACATCTGGAATCACAATACAAAAACCGAATACCAGTTAAACAGCATCTTTGCACTCTGAATACATAGATTTAACTGCACTGCTATAGCCTGTTTATCCAAACTGCATACTTTTGAACTGTAGGAGAGAACCGATGTACTCATGCACACACAGTAGAGATGGGAAAAGGACCCAATCATCAGGACATCAATCTCCCCTCAGTGCCATCCTCAAACACTGAGGTTATTGTGAACAGTATTAAACATTCAAAATAATGATACACAATACATAGCGCAAAAACATTTTTGATAATCCCAGAGAAAAAGAGGGTGTAGGGTTCAGCAGATGTACACTGACGGCAGGCCGTGCCTTTGAATTATTCCTGGGCAGCCATGTGCACCAGCATTAGAAAAAGCGTCTCCCCTGGACCAGCAACAAAGGCTCGCATCCCCCGTGTAAGCGATCCATGCCTGGTGTGGATCGGCTCTAATCTGCACACAGCTTCCCTGTTTGCTCAGAGAAGGGTCTCCCAGTAAACAATCCAAATGCCACCTTTCAGGTGGATAGAGGGAAGGGAAGGAGGAGAAAAGGGCAGGAAAAAATAACCAAAACTGCGGATTACTATGGGTATGGGATGAGTCTTGGAGAGAATTGACAATATCCCACATGACACCATACCCAATCAGCTAGAGGGCTTTGTGCCCTATCTCAGGATGTGGAAATAGTTACGACGTTTCTTTTCCAGGAAATCGGGGGCGCGAGATGGGGCCGCCTGAGCAGAGGAAGGCTGCGACTCTTTTCACGCACGGATTTTGGGAATCCACTGGCACCTGGAAGCTCCTGATCTCGCTCTCCTGTGGCTTCGGAAAAGCCTGAAACTCCAACATAATTGGCAACCATGCTGGATCCTCACCAGTCAGTGTTTGGATTTGCTGCATAACAAATTGTTAAATATTCAAAAATATATTTCGGAATGCGCGTTCAAGCTTTTTGTGCAAGCTACATAAATAAAGATTAATCTCTAATGGAAAACTCGAATCCCACTATGAAAGCGAGCTGTCAGTAGGGTAATGCTACCCAACCAATGTTTTCCATACACCTCTCATTAGTGTCAGCTGCCTTCACACAGTCAAATAAAATATGGATGAATTTGTGTTTATTGCAAGATTCAAGCCGACATGCATTGTATGCTGGGAAAATGACATTGTCTTCTGTGAAGCAAGTCTGATTGTCATCAAAGCATCACTGGAAAGTACCATGTTCATTTCAATGGTCCCTCCCTCTTCTGGGGAAATGGTTCCTTCCACTAATAATACTCTGTATCATGCAGTGTATAATTCCAAATTTCATAGCTACATTCAAAATATTCTTAAAGTACCTTTTGAAATACAATAGATAAATACAATAAAGGTTATTTCAAAACAAAGTGTAAAATTTTATGTGAGAGGACAATAAATGTGAACATTAAAAAAGCAGTTAAACTAAATAACTGAGTCCTGACATTAAACTGGTTTTACATGCGTCGTTAAAGCAAATTCAACTGATTGCTGCTGTAACAACCTGGCTTTACATATAAACTTTGTAAAACAGACCCCATGTTGACCTAGTCAAAGTAACAAAACAGATCTGAATTCTCCTGGTTGAATAATGAGGTGGATTCTCAAGGTTAAAGACGCTGCTCCAGGACAATGTTATCAAAAGATTGTGGGAATGCCAGGAGAACGGTACCACATCTCTGTGTTTATCCATCAGGGCAAAGTTACTGAAAGGTCCTGATTGTGGGAATGCCAGGAGAATGGTTCGGTATCTCTGGGTATATCCATCAGGGCAAAGTTATGGAAAGGTCCCGATTGTGGGAATGCCAGGAGAACGGTTCAGTATCTCTGGGTATATCCATCAGGGCAAAGTTACTGAAAGGTCCTGATTGTGGGAATGCCAGGAGAACGGTTCAGTATCTCTGGGTATATCCATCAGGGCAAAGTTACTAAAAGGTCCTGATTGTGGGAATGCCAGGAGAATGGTACCACATCGCTGGGTATATCCATCAGGGCAAAGTTATGGAAAGGTCCCGATTGTGGGAATGCCAGGAGAACGGTTCAGTATCTCTG
>JAODKN010000016.1:18927139-18940947 GCA_026774425.1 Petrocephalus zakoni | reverse complement strand
AATTACGTAAACGTGAACATATATGAAATATATAAACTTAAATTCCAGTGGGTAAAACGGACATCTGGCACCTACAACATATACATACCCCAATATTTATTACATCGCTATATCTGGAAATTCTCCAATACCGTGCTGCAGTAGTATATTAAATAAAATACTTTTTTGACTCCTTGTTATACCGTCCAGATCTTGTTGTATCTGTTCTTCCGACCAGATCACAAATATTATAATTTTTACTTCGTTTATTGCTGTTTTCTGAGTTCGTAACTTCTTTTCAAGATGGTGGCCGCATTGTGTTTCAGAATCGGGCTATTTGCATAACCAATGACAGTGAAAGAGTATTTCATAGCCAAAGACCTGCAGCCCTACTCGGTGGTTTCACACACGTACAGGATTCCGTTACACGATAAAGGTACTCTAACCTTGTTATAGTATCCCCTCCCGAATACATTTCAGCTGCAAAGTGATTCCAGACCTGTATGGAGTGAAGCTGAAACCGACCTGAGACAAACATTTCACATTACTGCACTTTGCTATATTTAATATTGCCTGTTTTTATAAGTAGGATGTGTTCCATTTTTATAATAAATTGTGTGATTTGACTTCATCTGTCATGCCTTTAATTACTCTAACTTTTAATATTGTCTCTGCAAGTGTGAGTAGTAGTACCTTGTTGATTTAAAATCAAAGAACCTATTGGAGCTAAGATAACATTAATATACAGAAACCCAACCGTTACCACGGCCCAAAAAACGTGATATGTACCCAACCGTGATCACACTGGACCGTTGCATCCCTAATATATATATATATATACACACACACACTTTTGATTATTTACCCTGTTGGTTTGTCATTATCCCTCACCCCTTTTCTGTCCATTGTGATGCACCCCGACCGTCCGTTTTTTCTCTCAAGTTTGTCTGGAGTACTTCTTATAGGGATGGGTATAATTGTAGTGTTGTTAGTTTAGGTGATGACCCAGTTTGTCCTTGTTGAGTTGAGTCTTTAGCCTTCACAAAAGCAATCTGATTGGCGTAAGGATGACCTGACATGACCTGTCATGGTCCCCCGCAGTGCCACTAAACAGGCGGTAAAACAGGTCCTTCAGAATGTGTTGGTACAGCAAGGAATCCTGCCTGAGCCAGGGGATTTCCCATATGAGCACCAAGTCCAATCCAGACACCTGTGACGCTGGAGGACAGCGATGGCCCGGAGCATGGGTCTCGCATGGATACCAGTGCTTTCTGCCTGCCTAGGGAGGATACCCTCCTTACAATTCAGCTACAGGAGCTGTAACTGGAGATAAGGGGGCAGGAGTATCAAGCCCAACTTTTACGGTTAAGGGCACTGGAAGCAGGGCAGGTACAGAGATTGCCTTGCGGAGGCTGAGCATGGGCTAGCACAAGCCTGTGCCTCTTCTGCACAAGGTAAGCTCGCCGTTGGTTACCCCTCGATTCACTGCTTCATCGGCCTGTAACGTTGCCAGCACACCAGATGGTGCTTCTCGCCCTAGCCTCCCGGTCTCCCTTGGATCAGTCTGACTCTCTTGAGATTGGAAATTCAGGATTTGATGTCAACCATTACATTGGATTGGTTCCTACGTTTCGGGAAAATGAGATTGATGCCTATTTCCCTTAATTCAATCATATTGCTACAACCTTGAACTATCTCAATCATCCTTAGTCACTATTATTACAATGTAAGTTAGTGGGAAAAGCACAGGAAGTTTGTTTGCCTCTTGCTTTTGGAACAGAGCCTTGAATATGATGTTGTGAGGGCTACTGTCCCAAGGGCATATGAGTTAGTTCCTGAAGCTTACTAAAGACATTGGTGAACTGGAAATCTGTCCAAACGATTTAGCGCATGATTATCCCAGAGTGTTGTCCACCTGTGCCCTTACCTGTGCCTAAGCTTGTAAGTTTGTAGATACATTTATGGGAGACCCCACAATTTCTGCTCCTTCTCTGGGTATCTGTGTAATGCCATTGAACTTGTGGCAGAAACAAAACACTTATTTTGAGATGCTAAAGACTAGAAACAAGTGAAATTATTTGCCAGTGCAGTAAGATATTTACACTTGGTAAGATTCTTGGCATTAGAAAGTTGTAAAACACTGATTCCAAGCACTGTACTTAGTACAACAAACTCTAAACTAGTTTGTCAATTGTATATAATTCTCAAAACAAGATCAATAAGACTTTATGCTCGATATAATATTGTAATTCTTGGTTAGATCAGGAGTTTTTGTAGTACAGTATCTGCAACATTGTGTGAAAACCCTACTACTAGGGAAGAAATAGCAGATTCATCCCTGAAAGCATGTTTTGATTTGGCTGTAAAGAAATCAGATCTAGTAAATCACCCAGTAGCCTGTTTCTTTAGTGACCTGGTGCTTATGCGAAAGTGGACTCATCCAAACTCACCTAAGGAATATTGGGGTCATATTGGGGTCTTGTGTCATCCCTAGCACATGACCATCCTTATTTCGGTCTCCTAGGGGCCAGGAAATTCCATGCAAGGATTTCAATTAGCCTGCTATAAATGTGGATGTGAGGCAGTATTGCCAGTCATGCCATACCTGTCAGCTGGTTGGGAAACCCAACCAAACGATTCCACCTGCTTCCCTGCACCCCATCCCTACGACTGGGCAGCCGTCTGAACACATTTTAATAGATTGTGTAGGTCACTTACCCAAAACTCACTTGGTCAATAATAATCTCTTTACCATGATGTGCTCTGCTACTCATTACCCCAAAACCATTCCTGTGCATATCTTAAAAACAAAAACTGTGGTTAAAGTCCTTATCAAATCCTACACTACTTTTTGACTACCAAGATACATCAAGCGATACCAGGGCTCAAACTTCACATCTAGATTGTTTTCTCAGGTGATACAGCAGGAATATGGGAATATTCATCATAAACTCTCTATTGCCTACCATCTGGAGTCTCAGGGAGCCTTAGCACGATTCCATAAATAATTCAAGAATATGCAGTGTACCTATTGTTTAGAGGCAGGCAAAGATTAGGACACGGGTGTGCCTTTGCTTTTATTCACCATACGGGATACTGTGCAAGAGTCCACTGGTTTCAGCTCTACTGAGCTGGTTTTTGGGCGCGCCGTACCTGCTCTTTTGAAAATACTGCAAGAGCAGTCGTTATCCCCGAGACCACCTCCTCAGGCCAGTAACATGCTGAGCTATGTAAAGACTCTGTGTGAGTGCTAAGGTGCAGCCAGGGAGATAGCCAAGTGCTCCTTAAGCTCATCTCAGGAGGTAATGAAGGCTCACTATGATGATAAAGTGAGGGAAAGAGTGAACTTTCCAAGAATGAGATCGTTATTTAGTCCTTTTGACCCTGCCTGACTCATCCCTCCAAGCCCAGTTTTCAGGTCTCTATAGGATATAGGAGAATGTGATTGAAACCCGGAACCGCAGATGGAAAGCCCTCATACATCACATAAACATGCTAAAACCATATGCCAACCTTTGCCAATGCCGTTGTTAACTTGTCATATTCACTGATTCATGATTACTTGCTTGAACTTGATGATCTGTCCCTCGGGAAGAATTGTTTGCCACGCACCCGGTTGCCGAACTCAGACGCCCTTAAAACCCTCTCCATCAGACTCGTTCACTTACCTCCCACTGCCCAGTCCCTATCAAGCAGCACCCCTGTCGTGTCAGCCCACATAAACAACCTTTGCTGAAAAGTGATCTTGTGGAAACATGACTGGCTGTTCCTAGTTGTAGCCCCTTGAGCACTCCGGGCTTGCTCGTCCCAAAACCAAATGGTACTTTCCAGTTCTGTAGGGAGTATAAATGCAGTAGCCAAGCCAGAGGCTGTCCCCCTCCCTAGGATGGGGGATTGCATGGACCTCATTGGGTCCATTCAATTTGTGACAAAGCTTGACCTTTTGAAGGGATACTGGAAGGTGATATCTGTTCATATACTCAGAATTTTGAGATCAACAGAAGTTAGAACATTAGAACAATTTTTCACTTGGTTGCAGAAGGTTTTTATCCATCCATCCATCCATCCATCTGTTTGCGGTAATGCTTATCCAGTCTAGGGTGGCAGGGGTTCTGGACCCTCTCCAAATGGGATCTCCCAAAAATGAGAGTCTCACGAGCCAAACACTGGAGACTGGAGCCATTCCTCAAATCCTTACTCTTGTGGTCAGTGGATAACACTTGCCCATCACCCACAAATTTAGCAAGGTGGGCCCTGAGGGAGGACCCACTTTGCAAATTGTGTGGTAAGAAAGGTACACTTGCCTATATTCTGGCTGAATACCATATGGCTCTCACCCAAGGGAGATACAGGTGGTGGCATGATAAGGTGCTCACGGTTCTGGCAGACATCAAGCAAGCACGAAAAATAACACACCAATCACACAGGCTGCAAGAAACATTTTTGCAGTTTATCCAAGCAGGGGAATCGCGATCTGTAAAGAAGACAAAAGAAAAACATCCTCCAGGAGGTGCAAGGGTGGGAGATGAGAGCAGACTTGGGAATTTCCCCCATTGTCCAAATATCTCTGAGGCCTGATATCGTCATTTGGACAGAGCAGGTGAGGTTCTTGTGGAACTGATTTTCCCATCAGAAGAAGGCTGTGATGAGGTCCATGAGAACTTAAAGTAACAAGGTCTCGTCCAGGAGTGTAGTGAGAAAGGGTGGCAGACATGGCTGTTTCCTGTCAAAGTTCTGAGCAGAGGGTTCATCGGTACAGTCTGTGTGGTCAGTGCTTGCTGCATTGGGTGTATCAGGGGATCAGTGGAAAACAGCTTTTCTGGTTGGCTCAGGCATAAAAGGCTGGCGACCTGAAGCTGATGAGCAGTGATTTGGCCACCACTGCTGACCTTCCAATTGAATTGGAGGGTGTCGTGGTTAATGGTCGAAACACCTAGTGATGGTTGCGCACCGTCTGATGACATCAGCTCCAGACCAAAGGCCACAGTTGTTCAATAGAGCGACTGTATGAATAGCATCCTTGGATGTATTAAGCAAAGCTCACTGAGGTAAACCACCATTGATTATTCAGAAAGTCAATGAGACACTCTGAGGGCAGAAGATCTGATCATTATAATATCGCTCACTTTATAACTGAACTTTGTGGTAACTAAGCAAGCATAAAAATAATAAGATCACTGCTTGTGACATTTACAATAAAAATAGTTTTGGAACAATATGAAACTTTACTTTGACAGCCTTTTAATTTATATATGAGAATAAGCTTTTGAACAGAAATTGCTTTTTAGCATTTCTGTCTGTGTGTGTGTCTTTATAACTTCTAAATTATCCTCTTTTAATGCTATAATAAAGAAACGCAGTAATCACAGAGCCATAATCCTGCAATGCATAACAAAGTTGCTCAGTCTGATTGCATTAACAATGCATTGGATGCAAACAGCCTCAGCTCTATGAAGCATTACTCCTGCATTTTGGAATGTCTGCTGAGCTCTTACACACTATGCTGACCTTCTACTATGCCTGTGTCTGTATGAGGTAACATTGCAGCATCAACCCATAAATTCTTTACTCAATGGGTGAACACCATGCCAAAGCAGAGGAACAGGCTGGACATACTCGATTCTGATGACCATGAACTCCTCTTTGTTTGAAAGGAAAGATGGAATGAAATACTATGAAATTAGAAGGCAAACAGGATCATTTGAGCCAAATAATAAGAATACATAATATTATACTTGTAATGATCACCCTTCATATGCTAATGTGAGGGTTGCCATTGCATTTATAGCTTGGAAAAGCTATGGATTAATGTGTCAGGAGCCTTTCCTAGACCTGAACACCATTCCCGTCACAGAAACAGAAACAACTTGATTTCATGCCCCAAACAACATGACATTTAATATGTTGACTGAGAAGCGCAAACTGCCACCATCTGGTCCGACTTGCATATTTTACCACCCTTGTGTGCAAGCCAAACAATTGCTAACTAGTACACTATATGTGTTCCAATCTGTATACCAAAAACAGGTTTTCAAGTTCATTTTATAACCTTCCAACATACACTGCCTAGCGCAAAAAAGTCACCTTTTGAATTTAAATAAACAAGTACTTAAGAGCCAATGATTGGATCATAATTACAGGTCAGCAACGTTATGCAGCAATAAAGTGAAGTCACCTGACTACCTGAATCTTTTGAACAGGCAGGTTATCCCATCTATGGATTTTTTCTTCCCTAATGGCATGGGCACATTCCAGGATAAGAATGCCAAGATTCATTGGGCATGAATTGTGAAAGTCGTTCAGGGAGCATGAGGAATCATTTTTACACATGAATTGGCCACCACAGTTTCTTGACCTTAACCACACTGAATGTCTTTGAAATGTGCTGAATAAGTGTTATCCACTGACCACAAGAGTAAGGATTTGAGGAATGGCTCCAGTCTCCAGTGTTTGGCTCGTGAGACTCTCATTTTTGGGTGATCCCATTTGGAGAGGGTCCAGAACCCCTGCCACCCTAGACTGGATAAGAAGTGGTTCACATCACCTACCATCAAAACCAGATCTCAGAGAGAAATTAATGCAAATCTGGAGAAAAAAAAATGTTACATAATCACCTAGAATCAATGCCATGACACCATAATCAAGGCTAAAGGTGATCCAACGAAATATTAAAGTGTGTGACTTCTGTTATTTGGCCAGGCCGTGTATGCTACAGGTACTTTGCATATACCTTCATAAAGTGTGCGACTTCTGTTGTTTGGCCAGGCCGTGTATGCTACAGGTACTTTGCATATACCTTCATAAAGTGTGCGACTTCTGTTATTTGGCCAGGCCGTGTATACTACAGGTACTTTGCATATACCTTCATAAAGTGTGCGACTTCTGTTGTTTGGCCAGGCCGTGTATGCTACAGGTACTTTGCATATACCTTCATAAAGTGTGCGACTTCTGTTATTTGGCCAGGCCGTGTATACTACAGGTACTTTGCATATACCTTCATAAAGTGTGCAACTTCTGTTGTTTGGCCAGGCCGTGTATGCTACAGGTACTTTGCATATACCTTCATAAAGTGTGCGACTTCTGTTGTTTGGCCAGGCAGTGCATGCAACACATATACCTTCAGCAAGCATCCATTTGTATAAATTCAAAAATACATTAATACATTACAAAGCTAAGCTTTGGACCCCCACAACCCTGTAATGAACAAGAGGCTACTGAAGGTGGATGGATGGACGGATGGACAGATGGATGGAATAGTTGTTTCTCCTGTGTGCAGGCTGTCCACCAATCAAAAACCATGCCTGTCCAGCTAATACCGTGCTCATAATCATAGGGCTATACAGGGAATCTTCTTATTGTGCTCTTTTGATAAATTGAGCTGGGATTTTAGGTCACCAATTTAGACTTTGCATCTTGAGCACCTGACCTGTTTTCTGACCCCAGCCTGTCCTGCAGAGTCACGGTCGTGGAGTGTGTTTTGGCTTTGATGAACTCTGCTGCCCCTGTGAAAAATCCGCTCTGCACTTGGATCTTTGGACTGATTCGATTTGAATTTTAAAGAGATATATTATTATAATACTCTGTGTAAAATGATTTGACTGTCTGCTACAGTATTACCATGCCTAAATTATTCTTTTAGTTATCTTACTTAAAATAATTATAAATGGAAAAATATATACTTAAATTAAGAATCAGCAGCCTGCATGTAAGTGGATTATAATGTGGAGTATAATGGAAACTACGGGTAGGGAGTCAGGATAATAAATAAATGAAGACGGTTTTGCATGGAGAGTGCCGTAGGCCGCGCGGCGAGGCTGCTCCGTGCCGACGCCTTCGCCCCGTTTCGGCATCTGTTATTATTTACCAAGCAGTTTTCCCAGAAGTCCCCGGGACATGTACTGCCTGAAGAAAGGGAGCAGGAGATGCCAGATGAAAGAGCAGCAGATTTACCCCCAGAACCAACTGCTGGCGCTGCTCCTCAAATGTTGACCATTTAGTCCTGCTGTCATCACTCCCCAAAACGCACAGTTAATCTTTAACAAACCTGCAGTCCTTCAGCAAACCGCGGCTGCAGAAAACGAGACCATTTTTCGGAGGTCCCTGAGTTTACTGAGTTTTAATCCAGCTTTACTTTAAGACGGCCGCAGAGAGACTGCGGGAAGGTAATAATGATTGGGGAAGTTATAAAATTAGACTCTGTCAATTTGTGCACATTAGAGGGCCAAAGCACACTGGCTCTTTTCCTTTGATCTCACTATGGAATACACGAGCTCAGGTAAAATTACGTTACTGCGCCTCTCCAGCATAAATGGGAACGAGAAATAGCAGAGAGGATAAAAACATGGGTTTGCCAACATGCCCACGCACACGCATGCTTATTAAGGAGCACATGCTCTTCAGCTAAGCTCGCTAAGGAAAGTAATTAAGCAGCAGCATCCGAGGACGTGGCACAGAACAGCTGGCTAAATTGATAAGCAGCGAAAGGACGGACAGGTGCTGGGAAACAAATCAGGGAATAAAACTGCCGTTAAGATATAATTATCAGCAGCATATGGGTGCTTCATATTTTGCCCGGCATACTGTTTTTGAAAATAAGTCTATAATCAAAGCAACAGAAACAAAAAAAATAAAATAAAAAAACACTCAGATAATTTTAACACCATTTATTTAATTTTTAAAATTTAATTTAAAAAAGCTAATTTGTTCAAGGCTGATTTGTATGATAAGGTTTAAATTATGTATAATGTGCTTTCAGAATTAAGCAGGAAAGTAACAAATGTAGGCAGTTAATGTTTACTGACAAAACAGAGATTTACAGTGGAGTAGTAATCTCAGAAAGTGCCGCAGACGTCAGATTAGTGCCCATGTCCCAGACACACAATAACATTTCCCGCTGTTTTTGACAACAATAGGAAATCAGAAAGTAGACGTTATAATAGATCTGTAAGGGGCCAAGGGAGCATGCTGACCCTAACTGCATCACTATCTGACGTAGATATATTTAATGCTTTTCCTTCTCAGTCTGTCTCACCATTAGAATATATATTGTATATGCATTTTTACATATATATTGTTTACATATAAATTTCTAGCTAAACCTTTATGGCTGCTATAGCATATTTTAGCTAATGCATTGTTTGCTTACGTAATGTCTATTCTGCAGTAGCTGTAATTGGAAATAGAATTGTAATGAAAGATTTATGCAGTGGGATGGAAAATGCAGCCATTTGCACTGGAATTGCACTGGAATTTCTTATAGGAGAAATTTTGAGGTTCTGCTTTAAATGTATGCGACCACATATTTCCTCATAGTTGGGGGAGGGGGAGGCTATTAGAGCTAGCGGGGAGCATAAACACTTTGACTTGAAGGCCGGTAGTGATGGAAACCAAAATGATCCACACACTCAACGACACTTCGACTCAGCTGAGGCAAAGTCAGATTCCAATTACCAGGAGCCGAGGAGGATGAAGTCAAGAGCAGCTCAGGACCCTACAGCAACTCAACAACTGGAAAGTGCAGAGGGAGATTTCGCCACCATACCGGGAAGAGTCAGAGACAGCCTTCACAACAGCCATAATTGTATGCCATGGTTGGACAGTCTGTTCGATAGGGGCTTGGGGGTGAGTCACTGTCCCTCTCCAAGGACGTTTATCGCAGCACGATCTGCCCTGGCAGCTCTAAGCTTCTTTAGTTATTTTAATAACAACCTTCATCAAGCGTGGCATCAACAGAGCGATGCGGTAGGCTTGCCATACTTTGTGTGGGCCTCTTTCATTGTCTGACAGACTTCTTGTGAAGCTCACACAGGCTAATCCATCCATTTTCTATACCCGCTTGTATTTTTCATTGACATCGTGGGGGTCCGGAGCCTATCCCAGAAGCTATGGGAACAAAGCAGGGAATAATTCAGGATGGGGTGCCAACTCATTACAGGGAGCTCTGACATACCATTCAGTCACGCATATTCACCTATAGGCAATGTGGCATCTCCTAATTACTTTATCATGTTTTTGGACTTTGGAGGCCAAATAACATGGAGGAAACCACACATCATCATGAGGAAATGCACACCCTACACACCTAGAGCTGGGGAGGAGCTTCTTAGCCCAGTCGCAGAGGTATTGGGCAACATTGCACGTGTTTGCATTCATACCTTTGTGGAGATCGTCCTTTCATTTCTATGGGAAAAACCCTAATCCCAACAATTATAAACCTAACTCCTACCCAGCCCAATCCTTAGCCATTAGTAACCAAACAACATACAAATAACATACATTTCGACCCCATGACGTAATCTATACATGACCCGGACACACACACATGCACACACACACACACGCACACAGATATAGCTCCTGGCCAATGCCCCGTTTCAGATTTATCGCTCGTATCATTGATCTGCAGGGACGAGCTGCACTGGTAGGGGCCTCATTAGCCTGCCTCAGCTCTACGGAGCTGGTTTTGCCAGGGAGAATGTGTCCTTCCCAGAACACTCCTAGCCCACATCTCCTAGCCAGTAGGTTAAGGCCCGCTTCTGGGTCCCATGTGCATTGTCTTGGCGCTTATCGCCCTTCCATCATACACTACATTGTGAAAAGCCCACCGAAGCCAGAATGCAGCATCAAGCCCTTACCTTCATGTCTTTCTGATAGCTGCCATATTCTGTAGATTTCTGTTCCCATTTCTGCAGGAAAGGCTGGAAGTACTTTTTAGACTTGGGAGGGGTCTTTCAAACTCCAGAGAGAGTTAACTCCTGTCTCCAGGTCCGATTAAATTATTGTGAGATGTGCACGAGTGAGAGAGAGAGCGAGAGAGTGAGAGAGAGAGAAGATTCTGCGATCACTCATTCTTGCATTGACGTTTAAGTTGGCTGTATCCAAGGTAGGCTAGGATGTGATGACCCATAACCTTCAAACCCGCATTAATGATGTCCGATAATGTTTAATAATGACTTGGGCCGAGTCTTGTCAGTGGTCTCTGTAGTTATGATATAGGGACTTGTGCATGTATCAGTTATATTTCAGTCATTTTTTGCCATAGTGATTATAGAGCACTACCTTCATGATTGGCTCATTCAAAGTAGGCTAAACGACATAACACTGAGCGTGGAGTCAAAGTGACTCTCCTGCTCTTTGAAATTGGACTAGAAGGACTTATCAAAAAAATATGATTTAGAAATATGACTACCTGTATTTTTTTTAACTCTTTCTATATTTGCAACTTGAACACATCCTCCTTTCAGATACATGTGATAACGATTCCACCTTTGCGTTAGATATACCTAATGCGATAGGTATTGATTTGTGGGGGCGGGCGGCCTGGCTTAGTTATCTGCAGCGTGTAAATCACACCCCCTCAGGCGAGCGCTTCTCATTGGCTGAGCCGTTGTGTTGTTCCTCTGTGGTAGAACTCCATGAGATTGAAGCTCCACTGGGAACTGGGCTTCTTGTGACCCACTTCTGATTTTCTTAATATTATACTCACATTCAAGCATGCTGCGTTTCATATGTATAATTTCATACATATAATTAAAATGTAACAGATGTTATTTAATTGCTATTCTTTCTGGGGGCGTATCTGACTACTCTCTCTACTCAGAATCTAATTCTACACAGTATTCTACTCTGTGACATTTTAAAATGGTCAATCACATGAAAATATGGTAGGGCTTGTCAAAACATCTCCATAATTCTGGTCTTGTCCAGGATGCAGCCATGCTCTGTGCTGCCTGGGGTACGCTAAGCCCCCTTAGGACCCTGGCCTGGATAAGTGGTTGGAAGATGGATGGACGGATGGATGGACATGGTTTTATCTCCGTATTTCATGCAGACTTGTACTCAGTCTCAGTTGTACATGTACACACACACACACAGATGCACACATATGTTTAAACGGACACAGATGGACCGGGAACAGGTCGGCAAACACACAGTGGTGCAGACACGCCGAGGGGATTGTGCAGTCTGCTCGCAGCATCCACATCATTCATGCTTCTGTCCTCTTCTTCATCTTTGGGGGATCCAGGCTTCAGAGGAACATGTCAGGCTGTCACTTAAAGACGGGGCCCATTTGACCTGCACACTATCCCAGACCCCCCCCCGACTCCCATTCCGGTCCCATCCTATTCCCAGCCGCTCCATACCAATTGACTGATCTGACAGCCCAGCATCTAGTAGAAATGGCTGAAACCCCCCCGACACACACACACACACACACTCCGCCCACCCCCACAGATGTCACAGAGTCAGGCGAGATCGCTGCTTGCAAAGAAGCACTGAGTGACAGCAAACAGATGATGGAGGCGAATGACAATTTACCCTAGAGGGCTTGGGAGAGGAGGACCGCAGCTCAGGGTCACCGGTGTGGGCACCAGCGAGGAACGCTCGCGAGGTAGCAACCCCCGCATAAGTGTCTGGGGAAACTGAGAACGACTGAAGGCTTGCTGGGGAGACTGTGAATACAGTTTGAAATAGCGG
The DNA here is from genome assembly GCA_026774425.1 of Petrocephalus zakoni. Lineage (NCBI taxonomy): Eukaryota > Metazoa > Chordata > Actinopteri > Osteoglossiformes > Mormyridae > Petrocephalus > Petrocephalus zakoni. Next base: position 18,928,491 of record JAODKN010000016.1, on the reverse strand, counting down.
GGCACGGCTTTAGGACACCGACTTTTGGACTAGGTCCAAAAGGTGAAAGTTTAAAGTACATGGAAGGATCCTGCCGATTTACCCCTCAGGGATTTAGGCCTGAACTGCTTCAAGGAGATATCCAGTAAAATACACAGATGAAGAGCAGCACTGTGAGATATGGAGCCCACGTCGAATGAGAAACTTTGCTGAGAAAGTGCTCCAGGGTTGGACTAAAGGAGAGAAAGCCCCCCCCGCCTGGCCGGCATGCTGGATGGAGGGAGATGATGGAAAATGAGCACATCCTTCTGATGTTGCTCTTCTGAAGGAATCTCTGGGAGCAGGCTGACGCAGCCACGCAGGGCCTGAAAATTACCATGCACGTGTGTGCCATCTGCTGCAGCATCAGCCAGCCGCATTTGTTTATTGCTTAAGCTTTGATCTACTTTACATGTTGATGTATATAATCTCATGTTTAAAGTCTGATTGTTGTTCATTTTTTCTGGGTAGGAAGACAATTGACAAGAGGAGGACAAAATAGTTTTTTTTCTTTCTTTCTTTTGGGAACTGAGACATCACAAGAAGAATCTAGGGTCTTCTTCATTCTTAGATGTGTAATTGTAATACTCTGAAGGCTATCAGTCATTTTTATGTAGAGATATTTGTATAAATAACTACATTTATATAATTTAATTTATATAACAGACATGCCATTTTAGTTATTAGGTATTATCAGGTATTATTTTAGTATATATTCAGGCTCAATTTAATTTATTTCTGCATTCATGAAGCCCACGACTGAGACTTGATTGAAATGTGGAAACCATCAATTAGACGGATCTGGGGGTAGCCTCTACAGTTCGTCAATATGAAAGGTTAGTCACAAAAGTTAATTAAGTCACCCACTCTATTTGCATGAAAATGTACCCAGGGCTTCCTGGAAGTTAAAATTAAAAAATTACATTTTCATTGGGCATAAAATATGATGACTTCCTCTAGCTTGTAGATATCTAGAATGTTCTTTAGGAAGAAAGCGTTGTTAAAGTTCATGCATTCATGCATATTATCCCCCAAACTGTTGATCCCATACAGTTCATTTTCCGTAATCCAAAGTGACATTAAAATACTAATAAAGTGTCTGATGCACTGCAGCACCTTTGTGTAGTGTGTGGGGAGTCACACTCATTTCAGCCTCAGGATGAATGCTCCTGTTTGAAAGCTGGAAAATGTCAGTGTGGGGAAGAAAAAAAAATCTCTGCCTATTCAAAATGATGCTTAACATAATTAAATAAATGCTCTGCGCATTGCTTCCAAAGACTGCAAGGGGCACAGTGTATTTGATAGTATCGCTCAGTATGAGTATGAGTATGAGT
>JAODKN010000016.1:18867511-18885126 GCA_026774425.1 Petrocephalus zakoni | reverse complement strand
CACTCCAAAAGACCCCGGGCTTCTGAAAGAACAACCCGGGCTTAAGCCCAGTAAGCCACCCCCACGCTCCGCCCCTGGTGCACTCACACCACTTTTTACAACACTCACTCCGACAGCACAGGCACACCGCCCACTACGACGACTGCCCCAGCCACTCACCCTCCTTATGGCAGGCACACACACCATTTTTTACAACACTCACTCTAACGGCACAGGCCCACTGCCCACCGCGCCGACTGCCCCAGCCACTCTCACTCCCTACGGCGGGCACACACACCACTTTTTACAACACTCACTCTAACGGCACAGGCCCACCGCCCACCACGCCAACTGCCCCAGCCACTCTCACTCCCTACCACATAGTATTAAAGTCTACACATGGCATTAAAGTATGCCACAATAACAACACAGCATATGATAAATACACAAAGTTATGAACATTATTTACATTTGGCGTCAGACCAGCATACTGTACCTATAGCGATTGGTACCCCAGCGCTACAAGACAGGGGTCCAGTATAGTACTCTATCTAATGAAAGGGATTCTAATGTTTTAGCCTAGTTCTCAAGAAACCTATGAACAGTTTCTGCTATTCTTAAACATTTTTTGCACTGTGGTAAACTGTGGATAAGTGAAACTGTGGAAACAGGGGTCCCACTGTAATAATTTTCCAATTTCATTCATCATTACTGCAATAAGCTAATTCTGATAAATATTATGTCTAACCATTAAAGCATATCCATCCATCCATTTTCTGTATCTGCTTGTCCTAATAAGGGTTGCATGCAGGGAACAACCTAGGATGGGGTGCCAACCCATGAATGCCTAAAAGAGCAAGGTCATTGGTACAATTGGCCTCAGTAAGGATTCACTGCAGGGATTCGGCTCTCACTTTGCATAACAGGGTGAAGACATCAGAGACCCGGAGAAACCCCAAAATAATGCCACTGCTCCCTTGACTCCTTTCAGATGAGTCCGATAATGTGGTATAGGCATCTCATAAGGATGGCACATGCTCAGTTTCCTGGGAAGCTATTCCATGCATGTCCCACTGCTTGGAGGCCTCAGGGCAAACCCAGGACATGCTGGAGGGATTATCTCTGCTTGCTAGCTTGGGAATGTCTTAAAATCTGTGGCCGTGCAGAGAGAGATCTGCTCGGTCCTGTTTACAAGCTGTCACAATGAGCCTCACCTGGAGCAGAGGGGAAAAGATGCATATGATGGTTATTATCATTTTCTTATTCTTTATTGTGCTTGTTCTGTAATATATTATTAGCACAAGTAGTGACAATAGGTGGAAATTATATGAACATAAAATAGTACATGATTCTGGGGGAAAAATCCAATTTTTAGCAAAAACAAGTACTGAGAACAATGAGTTAAAACCTCAGAAATCATTCCATTTAGGTTCCTTCCTTTTTATGTTCGGCTGGGGTGCTATATCGAGGCTAAATGCAGATATCTTCCTGATCATTAAATTATTTCCATCTTCAACATTTTCATTTGGCATTTCCTCAACCATTTGTCAACTGTTTGTTTAGTTTGACCTTTTTCCACAGACCTCAGAAGCTGAATGGATTCTCTGTAGAAACAGGCACATTTGTTGAGGTCATTGCTTCATTATTAGACCTGTTGGGAAGCTCAGAGGCTGTACTGGGCTGTGAAACCCCCTTGTGGTTTGAACTTGCCACCTTTTTGGTCACTACACCTCAATTTGCCATCTGTGAGGTTGTCCTGCTAGACACACACACACACACAAGCACACACACCCGCCTACCTATCTAAATGAGGACCATCCATTCATTTCTATGGGAAAAACCCTAATCCCAGTCACGACACCCTTAACCAAACACCGTTGGCATTTTTCATTTTTTGATTGCATTCACAGATTTTTATAAAATTGAGGTTATCCAAATGGAGACCTGAAAAAATGTCCCCAAAAGTAGGAAAGTTTTAGATTTTATCACACATCGGGGACATTTTGGTCCTCAAATGCGATCAATGTAAACCCACCCACGCTCACACACACACTGACTCCTGAGGATAGACTTAAACATGCCTTCTGCTTAGAAAAGAAGCATTAATTATTCACAAGTTCACATGCTTTATTTTTCCAAAACATTATCTGCCTTCAGGAGTTTTAATATACACTACATTGCCAAATGTATTGGGACGCTTCTATAAATAATTGAATTCAGGTGTTCCACTCACTTCTATGTCCACAGGTGTATTAAAAAGAACGTAAACATGCAGAATGCTTCTACAAAGATTTGTGAAAGAATGGGTCACTTTCAGGAACTCAATTCAAGCGTGGTACCATGATAGGATGCCACCTCTTAAATATGTCCATCATGAAATTTTCTTGCTACTAAATATTCCACAGTCAGCTATTATAGCAAAGTGGAAGCAATTGGGAACAAGACCAGCTCAGCCATGAAGTGGTACGCCACGTAAAATCACACAGCGGGGACAGCACATGCTGAGGCGCACAGTGTGCAGAAGTCGCCAACCTTCTGTCTGGCAATCCGATGGACAAATCTGGGTTTGCCGGTTGCCAGGAAAATGGTACTTGCCTGACTGCATTGTGCCAAGTGTAAAGTTTGGTGGAGGGGGTATTATGGTGTGGGGTTAGTTTTCAAGGTTTGGGCTTGGCCCCTTAGTTCCAGTGAAAGGAACTCTTAATACTTCAGCATACAAAGCCATTTTGGACAATTCCATGCTCCCAGTTTTGTGGGAGCAGTTTGGGGATGGCCCCTTCCTGTTCAAACATGACTGCGCACCAGTGCGCAAAGCAAGGTCTATAAGGACATGGATGAGTGAGTTTGGTGTAGAGGAACTTGACTGGCCTGCACAGAACCCTGACCTCAACCCGATAGAACACTTTTGGGATGAATTAAAGCAGAACCTTCTCACCCAACATCAGTGCCTGACCTCACAAATGCTCTCCTGTAAGAATGACCAAAAATTCCCATAAACATACTCCTAAACCTTGTGAAAAACCTTCCCAGAAGAGTTGAAGCTGTTATAGCTGCAAAGGGTGGGCCAACTCCATATTAAAGCCTATCTTTTAAGAGCGGGATGTCATTAAAGTTCATGTGTGTGTAAAATCAGGCGTCCCAATACTTTTGGCAATATAGTGTGTGTGTTTATATATATATATTTATATATTTGTTTTTTTTTTGTTTTCCCTCCATTCCCTCATTCCTTCATTCGTTGCTTTGTTTGGTTATGACCCGTTTATTACCTACAGCTATCATTTGTACATGAGTATTTTCTGAGCGGCTGATGTCAGTAGCACAACGACGTTTCTGTACGAGGCCCAGCAGAGCACAGACAAACTCATAACTCCTGCTGTCCTTCCTATGATCTAATGCCACAACAGAAGAAATTCCAAAAGAACATAAAAAAAACAATATAACCAATTTTAGAGAAATAAGCATTCACAGCCATGTTATTGATTTTTGTATAGAGCACAGAGAAACAACTCTCAACAAAACATAACTACTTCTGTAACATCATAAATAACGACCTACCCAGACTTACCCGCAAGCAGCGTGAGTGTATGTATATTTCACACGTTTTTAGCGCGGATGTTATTCTATACTGGTTACTTATTGGCGAAATGTGAGGCTATTGATTGGAACAACTCAGATGTTCACAAAGATCTCTGCCTTTTAATGTGTTACCATTAAATTAGCTGTCTGTCATGCTTTGCAGAAACAAAAATTCAGGGCAGTTCATATTTTAAATTTCGAGGATTAGGACAGCCTTCATTTCGGTTTTATGTTATATAGTTTACATATTTCAATTCAGGATATTTCACATATATATATAATGTTTTAATATGCAGTAAGAGGTTTAGGCTGTGGCTTGCATATGTAGTTATCATTACAGCTGTACTTTTGCACCGTATATCTGAGTTGCTCATTCCAGGCTAAAAGTGAAGATCTTAGAGCTGATTAAATGCAGTTTCTTAAACTCAGACTGTTTCCTCAGATACCATTTATACCCAGAGCTTGGCGTTCCATCCACAGATAGCTCAGCCTGATCGCCCCTGTTGCTATGCAAGGAGACTGGAGTTTGGTAAGGATTATCGCTCTCCTAGCAATAAGGGACACTCGCAGAAGCGATGCTCTTCAGCCGTGACCCGTCGTCGCCGAGAGACAGTAGCGAGCAGCCGGGACACGTCACGCTGGGCCCTGTCTCTCAGCCGCACCGCAGGTACAGGCCGCCCACCGGGATGCATAATTTATGAATGCAATTGGGAAGCGTTCAGCCTCTTCTGATGTGCAACTGTTTGTCCTTGAAAGTCACATGTAGAGGAGCAAGGCACTCTTCCAGGCATAGGTGACCAGGTTTTCTACAAAGCATGATGCAGGACAATGCATCTCTCTAGGTCTCATGTTACAGGGGCTCATCATTTCAGAAAACACCTTTAAAAGGGTTTCAGAAACAAGAAAAACTGTTTCTCATGTGTTTATGGAAGTCGGTGGTTTAGAGAAAAGGCCAATCTTTTTTAAATATGCCTCACACTTTGACTGGTTTAGTCTCTTTCTCCTTTGCCCCCCCCCCCCTTTGCAGTATTTATGAGAAACATTTGGAAAGACCCTGCTTCAGCACTTCAGGGGTCATACTCACTCAATGAGGAAGTTCCCCATCGAGCCGGGACACCTTTTGAAGCTCTGCTTCTACGGCCCCGTCAATAGCTGCTATTGACCACGAGCACTTTTATTTAATAATATTCTCCTTTATTTCTCCACGTTATCGCTCTGCTCTGTAAACTTTCCTGACAGTCCCTCTCACCATAGTGCTGATGTGAGGTCTCTCAACATCGATCGGACCTCTGAAATTAAGACATCACGGGGCCGCTTACCTTTTGCTGAATTTCGGCAAGCTGGCTCCCCGTCCCGGGAAGCTCAGGGTGCAAGGACCAGCATGCCAACGAGGGCCATTTATACACGCCAGGTCACCTGACCACCAAGCTCGAAGCCAGAACCTCCTCCTCAGCCCGGGATGTGTGAGACCACCGGAGCGACCCACAGACCCACCCTGTCACCTTCCGGCCTTTGCCATCGATCACGGAGAATACGGCTTTAAAGCAGGTCTCTCACTCTTTCAATTAGGCAGATATCAGGAATAGAATTTTAAGTGAGAAATTTCACTAGATTGCTTTTTAAAATATGTTATTTAATACTTTCCACCTTGTTAAAAATGTTAAAGAAATGTTTGTAATAAAAATAGATTTAATGAAATCTTTAGTGTAAAAAATGCCATGCTAAATAATCAATTAGCATGAGAAAGGTGTGCTGAGACGTGAGGTGGGGCTGAGGGACACGCTCTTTGTGGAGCTCTGAGTGCTGCAGGAGGTTGGGGCACCTCCACGAGTTGGGGGAAGTGTGGTAATTAAGTGCGATCCTACACCTTCTCCTCATCCTCTCCGCTTCGCTTGTCTCCGAGGCGATGGCACAGTTCATTACCGCCAAACCCTTCCACCGTAAATTAGAATTGATAATTCTACAATCTGGCTTTGTTTTTCTTGGAATGATAAGCAGTTTACAGACCCTGTCAGAATAATGACTGCTGCACTAGCAGTGTGACGGTGTGCCCCCCTAAGCTTCCCTTCCTGCCAGGGCCTCCCCGCTCACCCTCTCCCATGCCCACTCACACATGCACGCAGACACATATGACCACAACCTGCTTGGAGAAGTTGCTTTCAGACAGCCTGGACTTCCGAGTAATTATTATCCCAGCTGAGACTTTATTTCCCAAACATGCTGCCATTGTACGATTTTTTGCTTTTCCTCTGGTTATTAGGTTATTTACAAAGCTCTGGGGAGAGGTCAGTGCTAATTAGTGGCCCCATGCAAGGACTGTCCCGTTCGGCAACGGGGGGGGGGGAGGGGGCAGGAAGCCCTTTCAGCAGCTGGAGAGGCGCGAGGCCCGGATGTCGGGGACAGAAAGGCTGCTCAGAGCAGGCTTGGGATACATTTTGCAGAGGGGCAAGCAATGAAATCACGCTGGCACGTTTCAGGCACGCTTTGTGACACCCAGGCTGAGAGCGCTGTCATACTGCCTCCGGGTGTGACACTGTCACTTCACTGTGTCTTCCAAAGTGCAGAATCCATCACCTGCAGCTTCACAGACAGACAGCCTGCCTCCATCCTCATTAGCAAATTTTTAAATATCCTGTGGATTTTAAATATAACCCATCATAAGTGCCAGCATTATTACTGTTAATATCTGAACCCAAACACGCACACTCACACACGCACTCACAGAAAAACACACACAGTGTGCGGACAGTCCATTCATTCCTATGGGCATAACCATAACACCAACAATGACACCCGTAACCATAACCACTCAGCCCTAACCATGACCATATGTTACCAAACAAACATTTTTAGTTTTTGATTGCAGTCACAGATTTTTATAAAAGTTTCCCCTTGTGGGGACTGAAAAAGAATGGTCCCCACAATGTTAAAGTTACAGGTTTTTTTTATCAAAATGGGGGGATATTTTGTAATACCCCCCCACCCCCACCCCCACACACACACAATATGACTTTATCCATCTCTGGTCAGGGAAATAAACTCCTTCCTTTTTTTAAATCCATGACAAATGACACATTCTGAAACATTCATTTTGAAACTGTTTCTCCTGGTCAGGGTCATGGTGGGGGTGGAGCTCCCCCCTGACAGCACAGCGCGACAGGCAGCAATAAACAGGAGGGTGGCCCGGGATGCCCGTCCATCACAGGGGACTTACACACGCATCCACACTCCATGGACGCCTTAGGGAGGCAGGAGGAACATGCAGACGGCCGATTAAAACCTGCTGCTGGTACGGTTTTGCTTATAATTAAATTAATCCCTTCAGTTTAAGTAAATAAAGTCAGAGTTCTTATCGTGACTGATTACGAGGCCATCGCGTGTCTTGTTTTGGGGTTAATCGTGAAACTGAGAGCACCAGAAAGGAGGCAGGAGCCAGCGGCAGGCAGGCCTTTGATTTGGCAGGCAGGCCTTTGATTTATTCTCTCATCATCGCTTCTGTTCTGCTCTGTTGCGTGCAGAGGTGCCACTGCCACACATCTGTCCTGGCGATGGCGGCTGGTACGGCACCCCCAGCCTCGCCTGCACTCTCCACCGACACGAAGACTGCCCGTTATTTTAAAAGATAACCGCGGTTTGGACAGAGCAGCAGCTCTCATAAATGCATGTTAATGAAGCAGCTACCATGGACCGAAATGTTAATTTAGTCTTGGTCGGCTGCTCAGGCCCGCCCAGTGGCACTAGGCAATAGATGACATTATCGCAAATTACCTTTTTAAAGCATGGTGCTCAGTGCCGTGAGAAGAGTGCACGTGTAAGATATGCCTGTTCCTTAAAAAAATTAAATAATGGTATTTAAACATGTTTACTTAGTATAAAATTGAAACACAAAAACAATCAACTTGCAGCCAATAAGCATGGAGCTTTAACATTAAAGGTAATTTCAAACATGCCAAATGAAAATGACTGCAGACCCAGCCCCTCTGTCTCTGGTTAATTCATCAGCTGGACATCCAAAGCCCGGGTTCTTGTCAGTGACGTCTTCCTGCTCACCCCACACCGCTTGTTTAAAGTGCCCTCAGCGACAGTAATTCTTGACTGCTGATAGGGTGCAGCTGGCCCCATTGACTCCTCAGGCCACTGTAAATCTCTGCACACAGCATAACCAACATATTAATAGACCAATAACAGTCACATTAACATAAATGACAGGCTCTATATATCAGGCACCGCCCACTGGCCTGTCTAATGTTTATGTGTTATGCTCAGGTTTGTTTATTTCTTTGTTTGTAGACTGATTGATTGATTTATGACCCCAAATAACCATAATCCATGAACAGCTGGCTGGTTGGAGTTTGCAAAGTCCTTCAAAAGAACAAGTCAAAGTCATCTTCTGACCTTCATGATCAGGCATATTGCACATTTCAGTCATTAAGGCAGAAGACACTTTAGTTTTGATATTCAAATAACTTTTTCAGAATTACTCTGCAATAATGTGTACTATAATATATATATATATATATATAGTTCTTTTTAATAACAAGTGTAATTATGGCTTGTATTTTTCATGTCAAAGTTCCCTTTCTGGATTAAGCGAATGCCCCTTATTGTCACTAATACCAGTAATTATCTGTACTCGGTTTGTTTTGCTCTTTCCACCAAGTAAAGCTGAGTTTAAAGAAAGTGCCAATTCTTGATGAGGAAGGAAGAAAAAAAAATCCATTTTGGGAATAATAAGACTATGCTTCAGTGTTTGAGTTTGCACATTTGTTCAAGAGAGAATATCCTTGCAATTAGCCACATACAGAGCGACGGCGGAAAGATCCAGATGTAGCTACTTAATAAGCACGACATTAATACAACAGCGCCTTTCAGAAAGCCGAGATCTTCCCACCATGCTCCAAACAATGTTTTCTTGTAGATTTCCTGTAGAGAAAACTGCACTGTGTGTCTCTCCGCAAGCTCACGACGGTGCAGCTATTGACGGTGCCTGCTAGCTCCCCTTTGGTTGAGTTCCGTGGCAAATTGGGCTGGCAGGCCTGCATTAAAGTGACAGCCATCTGCGGCCTATTAGCGTCGACAAGGCGGAAGTGGCGCGGTGTGACGGGGAGATGCACCGGGGCGTGGCGGCCTGTGTCTGTAGCCGTGTGTTCCAGGAGATCCTGATGACAGAGGGTGAGAGAGCAGCCGAGATCGCAGAGTGGAGCACAGAGCTCCAGGCAGATGGGGCCCTCAACCTTCACAACTTTATTCACAAACGCTGAGCAGAGTAGCCACAGCACGGAAAAGCTAAGCCCAGTACCAAACATCCCATTTTATTCGTTACATTTTCACTAATATTTTTCATGTTCAAATTGGCCCTTTTCCCCTGCATTTTCTCCAAGTGGAGCAGAGTACTATTATGCTGCACACAGAGAGGCAAATTAAGAAAGGCATAATTGAATTAAATGATTTGGATTTCACTGATTAAAATGGCTGTGTAACGTAATTGCCGTAATTAGATTAAAACAGCCTTCCCCTTATTATGAAGTGCAAACCTCCAGGAAGGACGGGCACCAGCAGGGAGTACTGTAACTGCGCAAAGTTTTTGCAGGGAAGGAGCAGGCCTAGCATCGCCGCAGTTTGCAGGAAGGAGACTAGAGTGGTCTGAAGGGACTCTGGCCTTCATTAAACGCTTAACTGAGGGGAACACATCCACCATAACCAAATGAGCGTAAAAGTCACGCTCGCTAAAAGAGCAATAAATTACCCCGCTGCTACTGTAAAGAGATGCTGGCCACAGGCCGAAGGGGAAAAGGAGCCTGTTAGCAGGGCCCCTGCGTCCTGCGCGTTGGGGTCACCATTCAAACGTTAATTTGCCATGAGCATCGCATGGCACAGCCATCCAGCCCATCCCCAGCTTCATCCCAGCAGCCGAGTTACAAATGAGCCGCCATGACAGGCAGATTGCCGCATAGCTGTGCTGATGAAGGCTAGCCATGCCGACAAAGGCTTCCCTATCTGCCTTCTTGTATTTCTTAGTGTACGTGCTCCACAGAGATGTTCGGAATTCTTTCAAAAAGCACTTGCATTCCAATTTAAAGGACAGTAATACATGAATTAATATTTCCTGTTTATGTTGTGTACAGAATTTAAATGTTATTTGCATTTCTCAAGACGACAGTGAGTTTGTCGTTTATTTACTATTTTTTTTTAAAAGGAACTCAGCCCATAATTCAAAACTTTCAAAGCCACACCATGTAGGAACCCAGTAAATACTGCTGGGGCTTGGCACGTTCATTCTGCAACTGAAAAATTATTATGCAATAGCATGTGATTAATTACTATGAGAAATAGATTCACACACCTCCAACTATGGGGGGCAGGACAATAAGGACTGCTGGGGGAAACTCCAGCTTATTATCAGCTTTAAGCATCCTTCGGCCATGCTGTACCTGTCCAGTATCCTTGCATTTCAAAGACGCCACCAAACTCATACATATTTATGATGTGTTAACCAATCATACAAGGAGTACAGATGTAGGGCATAGCAAGTACGGTGTATAGCAGATAATGCGAAAAGGCCGCCCCCGTAACTTGCTGTCCTAACAGCGACTGCAGTGCTGTCAGACAGTCTGCTGTAGGGTATCACGCTGGGGATTAAGGTCAAATTACACCACAGCACTGGGCACCATCATGACACAGGGTTGAGTTGATGGGTATAGCTATCTGTCTGTGCTGCTGTTGTACGCACATTACAAGGTGCACGGGCAGGACTCGCTTCTGGGAAATCTTCTTCACATAAGAGCTTAGACTGGTCCGAATTTCCTTGCCATTTTAGAAAATTCCTGGTTTAAAAAAAAAAAAAAACAGTGGTTTGAGATTAGCCTCCGGACAGTTAAAGTTTTCGACACAATTTGTTAAGTTTCAGGTAGTGTGGCACTTAAAAAACGATTTCAAAAGTGCTCAATACCAAAGAACTAAAGTTCAAATTTCAGGAAAATATCTGCAGTTGCATCCTCTAGGGGAGTACTTAAGCTGAATCGCTTCAGTAAATATCCCGCTGTAATAAAGGACAAAATTGAAACATAAGCAAGTCTCCTTGGATACATGAGTCTGAAAAGCTATAAAGAAAATAAAAAAAAGCAATGCACTAACGAACGTAAACCCCAAAGCATACAGCACCTCATTCTTCCATACAGGATAATCCCTGTTAATAGACATGATTTTAATTTCAGATCTTCAGCCTCAATGGAAATAGTCACATATTGAGCAGAAATAGTAATTCATAACACTGAAGCAATTTTTATGCCTACAGCTTAGTTTTTCTTAGAGAAAAAGCAGAGGACCTTGTTGGATGGATTCAGCTTTGGGGATTTGAACTAGTGACCAAAACAGAGTTCAGAACTCTCATTAACAAACATGAATATAGAATGTGAGATTAAGGCTTTGTTTACGCAAGAGTGAACATTTATGCAGTCTTCTGTTGCCTACACTCCACCCCCAGCCGCTGTAATTGTATTTCTTTTGTCCATATGAAGATTGAATCATGCATGAGCTGAATGGGCTACACTTTGGAGGACAGACAGACAATTTCAAGAAATTGAGAGCACATCTACCTTTATGATGGAAATTCTACATCAGTGGTAAACTCTTTGAGTAGCAGTATAGGGTTAACAAGCAGAAGGGTTTAGAACAATACTTCGCGGTCTCCCTGGCTGTTTACTCCCCGTTGGGCATTTAGCTCCTGAGCCCTTGGCCCCTGCACATTACCATAGGGCTCTGCCAGTGGGCATCCCCGGGAAACACGCACAGGGTCAGGGATCCCGGGCCTCCGTGGTCACTAGTGCCTGAGGCTCACAACCTTATGACATTACCAGCCCCGCTACAATCCTCATTTCAGCCCTGATAAGATTAAAAGCCGAGCGTTTGGATTCTCAGAGGTCACTCACATCCCTGCACATAGGTGTTTATAAGGATTTATTGAATAAATGTAGACCTCTATTCAGCTAAAATACCTTTTCCCCCAAAAAAAGATGTAAAGAAACAAGGTAGTTTGGCATAATGCATCTGAAGGTCAATCCAAAAATGATTCAAAACTACACTATGCAGCTATTTATTGCAATTTATGAAAATTACTTCCTGTAGAGGCATACATTTTTTGTCTATGTTATTTCATATTTAAAAACAAACTGCTAGCAATGATGGGTTATTCATCTAATTTTCAAACTGAAATATTTATTTTGTTGAATACTTTTGTTATATCGTATTATCTGTTCGTTCACAAGGCCTGATTTCACTGCACTGCGCTTAACGTTCCAGGAGAATTATTTTCGTACATTTTCCACACCGTCTTGCACCTCAGTGAGGATTTTAACAGGAGAAATGACTCATCGCAGAGTGCACTATTTTTTTCGCCTTCAGCGGCAGAACGTGGGAGCCTGTCGCCCGCCAGGCCGTGATGTTTGTTTTCTGCATGCGTTAACTCGGCTTTCCGTGTCTCGTAATCCATTAACTTATTAGAGTCTAAGCAATTCCCATTACATTTTTAACAAGACACTTTCAGAAGAATATTACCGACTGTAGCTTGAATGTTAGAGTATGGACTGTAAAACATTGATGGCTGATGTGTGTAAATTTTTTTAATGCAATTTTGGACCCAATAACATGACTTTATAAATGCAACTAGAAAACTGATATACATATGCAAAAAAAAAACAAGCAAACACATGGTAAAAATGACGATGACATATACACGATTTTTCTGATCTGTGTCCCCACAGTAAGGCCTTCAAACAAAGGCCTGAGGGCCTGGGAGGGATCCGCAGCCCTTTTCTACCATCAGAAGTCACCTGGAAACCTGAGAGGTGTAATTGCTGATTCGGAGTGGATAAAAAAGCAATGCATTTAAATCGTAGGGGCTGGGGTTAGAAACAATGGTGTCTGTATGCTCACTGTCAGCATAAGATGAGCAAGAGCATATCAGATGTAATGTTTCTAAGAAACATATGCGGGAATATTGATAGTGTTGAAGCGTACAGCAGAATTAATTGAGTTTGTTTTCAAGGGCAAATTGTTTCACTGCGCACAATTTATTCTCCAGATGATACTGTTTTTTTCTTTGTAATATGCAAATCCTCTCCTTCCCCCTCGGTTGGTTTACCCCCCCCAAACCCCGACTGGCAGCTCCCCAGGGAACGGCGCGTCTCGGAGGAAGACGCTCCCATCTGAACGATAAGCCGGCGCATGCTGGATTTCCGTGTGTCGATAACGAACCTTTTTAAAGACGCTAACCGGACCCGTGTCTGCCGGTGTGGCTCCCATCTGCCTGCTGAAGCAGAACACGAGCCAGGCTGTCTTTTATTGTTCCCTGTCCGTACACAGCATCAGGAGGAATCCAAAGCATCCCAACCTTTCCGTCTATCTGCAAGCAGTCGCTGTGGCTTCCTGCCCGCGGTGTGACGCCCGACAGTTTGCCCCCATAGCACAGCTCTTACGCGGCCGATCCGCCTAAGGAAAAAGATCTGTTGAAGGATAAAGATCTTAATAACTCATCGGTGACTTAAACAGTCATATGTGCACCAAAATCTGCAGACCATGTACTGTCAGTCACTCTCTCCATTAGCTAGTGCCACAAACGCCCATACATAAACCGAAAGATCGTCCCTCCCCCCCCACCACAGCCACCGCCAGCCCCCGCCACTTCATCTCCTTGCGGCCGGCTGGCTTTGGCGTCTACACTTCCAGAAAGCGTGATCCAAGCTGACGGATTCAACGCCTGTCAGGCCACAGTGAGAAATGTCACTTGCTCAGCGTTTCGAACTGCAGGTATCGATCAAGGATACAGTTGTATTTTTAAAAAAGAAAAAAAAAAATAACGCTTTTGCTCTGCGACAGACCTGTCAAAATGCGTCAAAGCGAAAATGAATATGAGCCCTCCCTGTTACAAATAAAATTTACTTGATTAAAAAAGTTTCTTGTAGATGCAGACGGAATGATCTTTGCAAATAGATTTCCGGCTCCTGGGAGCTGCCTCAGCTTGTCTCTGGCTTTAATGGAGGTTGGTGCAGGGAATCCTGTTACGTGGAAGTATAGAACATCACTGCTGACAAAATTAAAAATGTCATCACATCAGCACTTCCATTGTGAGTGCAGGTTTTTAATGAAATTTGGGGAGAATTGAATAACTGAGCAGTCCTCAGCCTTTAGGGTCGCCATATTTGGCCACATAAAAACACAACCCAGGAAAATATTTGTATTTTTTCTTTTTGCAAACCTATCCTGTGCCATATTCTATATATATCTACTGTCTGCTTTTACCTAGTGCACAAACCAACTTAAGATACACATTTCATTAATAAAGAAATTTATTTTCAGGGCATATACAGGATGTATATTTTTGATAATCGTGCATTTTTTTAGAAAAGATAGCATAGTGCTTTTCATTTTATTGTGGAAGGGGTACAGGAGATGAAGGTGCAGGAAAATACCCCTGTAAGAGTCAGAGTTAATTAGGGAATGCAAGAAAATGTATACGGGGGGTCGAGGTGGGGTTGCTGACAGGCAGACATATTGGCAGATAGGCAGACATGCAGACAGACATTGTAATCGTTTATATACAAAAGTCTAATTATTGGGGGGGGTGCGGTACGTAAAGGTGAATTAAATATTAGGGGTACATGCACCCCCCCCCCGGTTCCTGTGGCCCTGAAAGGAATTTTAGTTATTTAGTCAATACTGCCTCCCCAGTTAGGGCTATCAGCAGCTGGCAGCATGCACCGTTAGTGCTTCTCACAGGTGCTTTCCAACGCCGCCATCCATCCATCTATGTGGTGCTGAACCACACATGCTGGTGCACGGGCCCATCCCAGTCACCCAACGGCACTCGATTTCAACATGTTTCAGAGAGACATGTTACCATAGTAACATCAACATACAATTATGCTAATTAATATAAAGTTAATATTTATAGATCAGTTTCTAAATTGATCTTTCTTATTGCCATTGTTGCAATTTCTAGACAATATACTGACTGTTTATTGTAGTTGCTTAGAAACTGATGTGGTCTATTGCAGAAGCAATTGAGATGATTGGATCTAGAGCTTAGAGCAGCAAGCCTTTGATCCCATGTCCTTAGCCTCGAGTCCTTAACCGATATTCCACCTGGTGGTCTTTTTAAATGCCTACCAAGGGCACGCCTGCAGGAGGTATTCTGCACCAGCCCACCAGACACCTTGTTCCCCCCTCAGTACCTGGAAAACCTGCTGCCTTTGGCTGTCTCACCCTTGCTGATCCTCCCTCACCACCGGGGTGAGATAAAATGTCCAGATCTCACAGATGTAACAGCGTCACGCAAGCAGGAACGCACACCAGGCCTCTCAGCAGAATGGTAGTAAAGCCCTCTGTATTGCTGGCTCTTTCTGAATGGCTGTCATGATGCTTTATCTCTTACCTGTTACATTCACACTTCAATGGTCCCATAAGTGCCCTGAGACATAGCTATAGCATATAGAACCTCAGACCACGATCCACGTCTTACGATCTGCACCCTGCTGAGTAGCCACATCGAGTGCCTGTGAATTAAAGGCACTCTACTTTCTGCACCGGTGCTATTCCTGCAGCGTAGCGGGAGTGTTAAGTGCGCTGCTAGCAAATACATCCAACAGGGGATTTGCATGAAATAATGAGAGATCATTACTGCACTTTCCTCATTATGCAAGCCTCATCAACAGAGGCTCGAGCACAATATTAATTAGAATAAAAACGAAAGGCCATGATCACTCAAACGCCATTTATATTGCATTGTTTCCCCCTTTTTTATAAAGATATATTTAGCACAAACCCGCTGAGCAATTTACAGTACGCATTTGGTGACCCGTGAAAGGACTCTCTGTAGGTTGTTTAACCTAATCTAAGTCATTCATCTGAGCAAATTTTAATTATTATTCATATTGTTTGGTCTGGGGTGATGATAACCTTTAGCGGTACACAAAGTGCACAGGCTTGAGATCTTGTTGACGTGGCAACAGTGGCCACGGAAACGCCTCTCTATCAGAACATCGAGTCTGGCTATGGCAGAATGGATTAAATAAGTCTGCATGAATGCTGAAAAGGAGATGCTTCTAGACTTTGAAAGAGACCCTGAGGGACACAGACAGTTATATATTTATTTATTGTTAATGATGTTGGGTTCATTGACATAATTATCAAAGGAGCTGTATTCAGGCATGGTTTAAAACAACCGAGTAATGACATTACCAGCAAAAGAGGATATAAGAAAAAATTGCATTGTTGTGTAGATTGCCCTCTCTTGGCTCAAGCACATGACTGATACAGGATACACCTTTGGCCCATTACCATGACAATGCCTTCTTCTCAACAACTTCTCTGTGTAAAACTATGCCTCTGGTAGTTGGGTGATGAACCTATTGCTTCTACTTTCTACAAAGTATGAGTTACAAAGTCCTCTAACCAGGAAGGCTGCTGAACAAGGTGAAGCTGCCGTAAGAGCTCTGATACCATCAACACCATCACCATCATTACTACTCTGCCTAGTTATATGCTGTGCTGCAGTATATTTATATGTAACCTCTGTTTCCTGTTTTCAGCTGCCTAGTAGGTGTGTACTCATTCACCCACTTCCTCACTCATGAAAAACACACTCACTCACTTATTCATTCATTCACCCACTCCCTCACTCATGCAAAACTCACTCACTCCCTCACTCACGCAAAACTCACTCACTCATTAACCCACTCCTTCCCTCACGCAAAACTCACTCACCCACTCCCTCACTCATCCATTCCCTCACTCACAGAAAACTGACTCACTCATTCACTCACCCACTCCCTCACTCACATAAATCTCACTCTCTCATTCACCCACTCCCTCACTCACAGAAATCTCACTCACTCATTCACCCACTCCATCACTCACAGAAATCTCACTCTCCATTCACTCACCCACTCCCTCACTCACTCATACATTCACCCACTCCCTCACTCACACAAACCTCACTAATCATTCACTCACCCACTCACATAAAACTCACTCATTCATTCACCCACTCCCTACTCACAAAAAACTCACTAATCATTCACTTACCCACTCCCTCATTCACATAAAACCTACTCACTCGTCATTCATTCACCCACTCCCTTACTCACTCATTTTCTCATTTATTCACCCACTCCCTCATTCATGCAAAACTCACTCAGTCATTCATTCACTCACCCACTCACGTAAAACTCACTTATCATTCACTCGTCCACTCCCTCACCCACTTCCTGACTCATATAAATCTCACTCACTCATTCATACATCCTCTCCCTCACTCACTTACTCATTCATTCACCCACTCCCTCACTCACAGAAATCTCACTCGCCCATTCACTCACCCACTCGCTCACTCACTCATACATTCACCCACTCCCTCACTCACGCAAAACTCACTCAGTCATTCACTTACCCACTCCCTCATTCACATAAAACTGACGCACTCATCCTTCATTCACCCACTCCCTCACACACTCATTTACTCATACATTCACCCACTCCCTCACTCACGCAAAACTCACTCAGTCATTCACTTACCCACTCCCTCATTCACATAAAACTGACGCACTCATCCTTCATTCACCCACTCCCTCACACACTCATTTACTCATTCATTCACCCACTCCCTCACTCATGCAAAACTAACTCATTCATTCACTCACCCACTCACGTAAAACTCACTCACTCACCCACTTCCTCACTCATTTAAAACTCACTCACTCACTCCCACATAAAACACTCACTCATTAATTCACTCACCTACTCCCTCAGTCACACAAAATTCACTAACACACAAAACTCATCCGAAATATACTCATTCACTCACTCTCCTACACAAAAGTCAGTGCCTAACTTACTCACTCATTTGCACAAGCACACTATTAAATAGTCAAGAACTTGCAAACTTTCACTCAGGCACTAAGAAACACATAGAACAGGGCTCTTCAAGTATGGACCTCGATTCCAAATCCAGGCCTTGTTTTAGTTCTTCCAGGTAGTTTGTTTAATAATTACTGATTCTGATTGGC
>JAODKN010000016.1:18844614-18865512 GCA_026774425.1 Petrocephalus zakoni | reverse complement strand
CCCCCCCCTCCCCACACACACACACACACACCAACCCCCCCTTCCCATAGCAAAATGTAGCCAGGATACGGTTCTCTAAACTTCATCTCACCGGCCATCTGTACTTGCAGGTCTCGCAAATCGTTTTCCTGGGCGTTTGATTCTGCTGGTTAGCAGATGGGCTTCTGCCATTAGATAAGCTGTCAATGTCTTAATTTAACGTGGATCATCCTTGTGTTTCCATTGGACACAGTCAGATCCTATGAATGAGGAAAATCAGCCGGGAATCTCATACACAGCTAAAATGCTTCATGTAATTATCTCATCCTTTGAAAACATCACAATAAATCATTTAGAAATAATGGTAAATTTCATGTGAGAAAAGCATGCTTTGTAGGAACAATTTTACTCCAGAGCCCCAGAACATGAGTGCCGTTCTCGTTCTCAATCAAGCCCAGCAAAGGCGCAAGGCACATGTGCTCGGCTCTCCAAATTCTCCATTAAACGAATTCAATCAGTGCTAAAGAAACCGCTATAGTTGGGAGCCGTCCAAGTTCATTTCGGGAAGGGTGAGTGTGGGTGTATACCTTTAAGCTCCATTCAAATGCCTTTAATGTGGTCACAAATGCTTCTGATTGTCTACTCAACCTTCAAATCATCTGGGTCATGATAATATTCTCTCATTCGGAGCTTGGACCATGCTAAGCGCTCCCGTTCCTCTCCCCATTGGGTATCCCACCCAGCCGACAGCAGTCAGGATGGCTTTTTCAGCCAATCGTAATAGTAGCCCCCCCCATTTGCACCCGGAAACCCACCCACCCAATGCTGAGGATAATGGCTGCAGATAGCGAAGACAATGCCAAATGAATGCCGCAAGGCTCTGCCGTGGAATGTGACAAGCCACTTCTGCTGGAAAATGCCCAAGCAGAGAGCAAAATACATTCCAGGAGCGTAATGGTTAAACACTGAGCGTAATGGGAAAACACCTGAGTAAATCAAACAGCCTCAGTCCACGTTTGTAGACGCAGTGCACAGTCTGAGGCAGAATGAACACAAACACATGCACGTGCACACACACATACAGCAATGGGAAGCTGCTACATCATTTCTGACAGAGCCCCAGATAGCAGCTCCACATTGGCCCTAGGATTATGTGTGGAATATAGGCCATTTGAACTGTCTGAGGATAAGTCCCACACACACATTTATGACCGTATTCTTACATACTGAATAGCGAAAATGTGTGTGGACTGATAAGACAAAATATGATTAAGTATAATGCAAATTCAGAAAACCAGTGGGATTGAGCAACACTTCAGTGAAACAATAGCTTTGTATATGCTGCACATAAGTTACAACTAGATTAGCAGCAGGCCATTTAGTGACTGAAAATTAAGTGAAAATATTCAACATGCAATAGAGACACGCTAACTGTACTCACATGTTTGTGGCGGCTGTATGCTGTAACCGCCTCTAAACATGTATTTTTAAACGATACCTTGTAAGGGAGTGTAAATGTGTCATGCTGCAATACAATGGTTTAATTATTCTTAATTAAGAGTCTTTTTACTGCAACAAATGCTTTTCTGTTTTTTTTCCCCAAATATGGATGGACATCCGTGATAATAGTCACACACCCCATGCCATATCTGGGGTTTGGGAGGTGGGGGGGTAGCTGTTTGGGAGATTTAGAGTTCATCCGGGCAGTCTCACAGAGCGAGCACAATGGCATTTATTCTGGAAGCCTAGTCCCATGCTCTGCAGGGATATGCTCCCCCCCCAAACACTGTGGATGTGCAGAGGTGGGGGTCGATTCTGAACACCCCCCACACAATCCCCACTCCCCCAAGCATTCTTTTTCTTCTTGTACGTCCATCTTGCGTCTGTCCAGCCCATTACCCCCCCCACAGAAGCTCTGTGCAGAAACTAATTAGTGCTGCTTTCATAGAATAATGCCTTCTGAAGAGCTTGGCAGCACTTACCATTGGATGGGAAGATTGTTGCAGTGTACTGGAAATTTCCAAGTCATTTATAGGAAAAAAAAGTTTTAGAAGGAGATGTAAAAAACGTCTCTTTGTATACATACAATGTCGTCGTGTCTGTTTTATTTGATGTTATATTTGGATGACTAAAGCGATTCAGAATGATAACATCAATTAAAGCGGTAATATCTAGTGTCATGGAAGTCATTAACGCCCACCAATCATAAATCAAGCTGACTGTGTAACACCCAACCAACAACACAGACACCGAGCTGACACAAGAGCACTTAATGATCAAAAAATCCCAAAGTCATGGCCACACTGAGCCACTTCATGCATTTAAAGCACATTTAATGCACCTCTGACCTTATCTATAGAGAATTGCCATGATAAATGCCCAGAAATGCCCTTAAATTCAGCTGATCAATAAGAGCCGCTGTCAAGTGTTTTATATTAAAGCGAGTAACGACGCATTTTAGGCCTGGATACGGAGTGCGGCCGCACTCAGAGAGTGCCTCCGGAGTAATGACAGCAGCAAGGCTGTGGCCCGGGCCTATATTCTGGTTATAATACTAGAGTCTCTTAGGTACAGGCAAATTACAAGCTGAAAGCAGGAGAGTTGCTGGAATTAGCATTTTCAGACTCTCTAAGGGAGCCTCCTCTAGACAGCTTCAGTGCCGGCAAAAACAAATGTAAGTCGGCAGCATCGATGATTTATGCATGTTCCTATGTATTCTAATCACTGAATCCAGAATCACTTTCATAAAACGCAAGAGACTGATCATGTATTAATTTATAAAATAACTTGTCTTTCCTCTGCACACTTAATCATTTTATATATATGAATATATATAAAGGCATGTCTACCTACATACATACACACAATAACTGACAAAATTTGGACATGCCAACCCATAGAAAGTTCTTTGTACTATCCCTGGCCACCATTAACTCTTGATCAAGGTCCTTAACCCAAATTGCTCCATGGACAGGCTGACCCTACTATCTCCTCTACCTCAGTTTCATGAGGTGGCCTCCTAGGATGCTTTTCCAGCCATCCTGAAGGAGGTCCCACATATATGCTGATCACGTATTGGCCACTTTTCCATCACTCTCTGGTCGAATTCCTCCGAAACCATTTCCAAGTCATGTAACGTGACACTATCACTGTCCGTTGTACTCGTTGTCGGTGTCCAAACTTTTGATTGGTACTGTATATCTGTGTGTGTGTGTTTGTATCTGAAGCAGAAGAAGATATTTGCCAAAAGATGCGTTATGCTGAGCACAATTGCATGTGATTTGTCTTATCATTTTGTGGGGGCAGTTATATATATTTGTGGAAATAGAAATTTATTTGTTTGTACTTAAATGGGCATGTATTAAATTTACGGATAAATTTACCATGTTGACAAAAAAGATTCCATGGCTGCAGGCAATGTGAATTAGCTATACATATCTAATTTGTTGTATCGACAATTAATTGGGGATTTTTTAGAAAACAGAGTGAAAATGTAGACAGTCCCAATAGGGATTTATTTCTCCAAGAAAAAAACATATATATCTATTGTCATGGCGCAGTGAGAAGAGCACTTTGAGAAACTGCTTCATTTGACATGCAAAGATCAATTTTTTTCCCTGTTATTAACCATGTTATTCTAATGTTAGAGACAGAAAACAGAAGAATGGTACTTTCTACCTGGCAGAATTGCGATTCCATGTTTAAATTAGCGGAGGACACCCTGGCTATTACTGTATCACCTATGTGGAGATGAGAATAAAAATCATTATGAGTCTAATTTATCACAGTTATTTCTGTTACAAACCTTTTAATTTTCGAGCAATTCCACTGATTTCACCTTTAATTAAAAATAAAAATGTGGCTCTGTTTGAAATAGAGAGCTGACTTTAAACCCTTAGGGAATACAGTGACTTGAGGCTGATGATGTCAATAATGCATGATACAGCTAATTTAAGATAAGCGCGTAATTGAAGCATGTTAATAAGGCGAAACATTTTTGATGAACATAATTGGAGTCAAAACCAGCCAATAGGAGGAGGGCAGCCAGGTAGCCTATGGCCATCTCCCTTGACTTTGAGGTAGCATTAATGCCATGCTTCTCATTCCAACTACATGAAATTGTTGCCCCTTGGGAGCATAATTTTGAAGCTGCTCTATGAGTCTGCTCCTTTGCCCTCTTGTGCACTGATCACTACTTGTGGTTTTATTGTTAGCTCTGTGACATCATCACTCTCTTCTGATTGAGGGGCTTAAACATTGGGCAGCTTTAGTTGGTTCAGTGGAGTGGTGGTTTTCCTCTTACCTTTTCCTTTTTTATTATTGCAATGGGTATTTTCATTAGTCCCTCTTTCCTGCAGGGTACTTCAAGGATACATTTTTGGTTCTTTTTAGAATCTACATGCTTCCACTTGATAATATTATTAGGAATTTTACCCATATTATCATTTTTATGCAGCTGATACTCAGCTGTGTCTCTCATTCGATCACAATCAGCTGGTCAAAATGGCTGCCTTACATCACTGCATGAATTATGTCAAGAATTGTGTCGATTTGTCAATGGCGAAAAAACATGAGATCAGTATATCACTTGTGTTATTTGTAGTATTTGTTCCTTTAATAGTTCCTCTGGTAGTTCACAAAGAGATATACAGAATTAACAGATATAGTAACCAGTACTGGGCATGTTACTTTAAAAAAAAAGTAATTATAGTTCCCAGTTACTTCTCTCAAAAAGTAACTGAGTTAGTAGCAGAGTTGCAGTATTGTAAAAGTAATGAGTTTCCAGGGAAAGTAACTATTGCATAACATTATTTTAAATGTCAAAGAATTTTCGGACCCCCCCCCCATAACGGAACTATAAATTAATTTTTTTTAACACGTCACTCCCATGAGTGATAGTAACAAACATAGTAAAAGCCTGGGCTAAATTATTTTACAATTCATTAACGACGAACAAAAATGAGATCAGTATTTTTAGATGTGTTATTCATTATTTGTTCCTACAGTACTTCATTCAGTGGTTCCTTCAGTAGTTCACAAAGTCTTACAGAATTAACAGATATAGTAACAAATATAGTAATTGCTTTACATAAAAGATGTGACAAATAATTAATGATGAATAAACATGAAATCAGATTCTAACTAACACTTAATTTAGTTATTATTATTATTATTATTATTATGTATTATTAAGTTAATTAATACATAAGTAATAGCATAATGCTACATTATTTCTGTCGACAAGTCAATGTGTCACCGTCCTTCTTGTTGGTAACCTTTGCCCGTTTTGCTAGAACATCCTCTAAGAATGTCTGTATGCTCTTTGACAAATGCTTAAAATTTGGGGAATGTATGAAACAACTGCTGTGCTCATGTTGTTTATGCTGAATTATGTTACATTGTCCCTCATTCTCCAGAGCTCATGCTTCATGTTTTTGTTTCATCTCGTCTAGATTACTGTAATTCTCTGTTCACTTACCTCTCAAACTTTGCTGTTAAGAAACATCAGTTGGTTGATTGCTAGACCGCTAAGCAGAACCAGCTGTTGGACACATCTTTCCTGTTTGGGCTTCTCTGCACTGGGTCCCATGTACGTTAATGCAGGATATATTTTAAATATTATAAGGCTCTTAACAATCAGGCAGCCACTTATATCTGTGACCTTTTAACCCCATACACTTGGGTCATCTGATGAGGGTCTTCTTGCTATCCCCAGGTTCAGGTCAGGGCTGGCAGAAGTTTTGCAGCTGGCACTCCAAGGCTGTGGGACACTCTGCCTATTTCCAGTGCTTAGCTTGCCATTTAAAGGCGCCGCAAACCGGTTCTCTATTGTGTGTTCTTAATGAGAAATCAAGAATATCTTGAACAAGCATAACTGACAGTGTAATTGTTAATGTCCTGTATAAAATAATGCATTTTCACCTGGCCGAGCCTTCTCTTCACAGACTGCTTATTTTGACCCATGCTGAACATGTCATTTCCTCCTCTTCTGCACTAGGCCCATGATTATCTCTCCGCTTCCTGACCTTCAGAATCACACACCAGCACCTGTCTCAGATATGCACACGACAACAAACATGGTGGCCAAAGCTGACAACTCGTCATAATGAAGGATTTACAACTTTTTTATAGTTAGACCATTTAATATCTTGCTGTCCTAGTGCCTTCCCAAGATGGTGGCACATTTGCTGCCGCAATAGAGGTGTGTGGGGGGGGGGGCTTATTAAATAAAGTCTGCAAAGCGCTGAAGCCAACTGGCATGGCTCGAACTGATAACAGCTAACCCTTATGGGTGTCACCTGCTGTGGGGGTCTCACCAAAGAGGAGGATTAATGCATTTAATGCTCATGCTACTCACAATTCTATAATCATGATTTGGAAAAACCTTGATAATGAATGTATGCACTTATTAGCACAAAGACTTTAGATTTCCGCTTCCATTCTATAGCTGTTGAGGTCTTTGCCAATTTGACTTGACTTTAACCACTATACATAAGCACAGATGTGAGCACAGCAATTTGAAAAGCAATCCTGAGTATTCGAAGATAAGACATATGGAGAAACTAGTTCGCAAACTTCAATTTCAGCTGTGCCATCCTCTCCAGATACACGGCCTACTGTTAAAGTTTTATAAATGTTTAAAGATTTAGTAGAAATGAAGAGGATAATCAAGTGCACTCCGGCGTTGCCTGGAACGTAGCCCTTCAGATGACTGAAGTTCACTCTGAACACTGAAAAAGTATGACAGAGGTTTGTGTGCGTCTCGGACCGGTCCCGGACGTGGCTTTCTGCCCAGAATGAGCAGTGGCATGATCATAGAAGTTGTCTTGTTGTTCTTTTGTGGTACTGGTCAGTCCCTGATTTAAGCACTGGGCATCATCACAAAGCCCTCAGGGTAAAAGTGAGTCATTCCTTACTCTTTCCTAATACCTAGCAGCCTGAATCGAATCCCAGGTAAGTACAGCTCTGCTGTGGCTTTCCCATCGTGACAGCGATGTGCTTATTCCTGCAACATCTCTGTAGTATTAACTCGTTAAACCAAGATGGGTCAGTGTACCTGTCAGCTTTCCTTAGCCTCCTACCTGTTCTGTGTTCAGTCGTGTTATGTCTATAGACTTGTATTACTCCAATAAAGTTGTGTTATGATCGCACAAGTCTTTTGGACATTCAAACTGTAAGTGCGAGCACCGCTAAGGAAGAGTTGTATTTCCGGCTCATTTCATTGCTTCCGGCTGGACTCTGTCACTTTCCTTGGTACTACCTTCATGAGAACAATCGCCATGAGAAATGGGGAAAGTACAGAGGCGTACTAGTCAGAGTGAGGGCTGCCAAGCCTCAGCTGAAACTCTGATTTCTCTGAGGATTTCAGCAACGAAAATACTTCACCACCCTTCGCTCCATTGAACCGAGATACATCTGGCTTTGTCCGATTTCTGAAGATCCTCCACAGTCAGTTTCCTGTTACCTCCTGGTGAGGCGCCCTGTTCAGTGAAGAGGAGAAAACCAGCTGAACCTTAGACCCCTGGATTATATACTGCAGCTGGCTGCAGACCCTAACATTGGAAGAGTGGCGTTAACAAACAAGAGACCGATTTCTAATGAGAGCTTTATCCTTGACTACTTCTTTTTATCTCACAACCTGGACTTTCTCTCCATCACAGAAACCTGTCTCAGCAGTGGTGAGTCCAACATATTACTGGAAATCTCTCCTGTCATCTGTAATTCTTGATGTCCCCTACTGGCCAAGGGCGTGGCATTGCAGTTGTTTTTAAAAATCATTTTAAATGCTGCTCACTGGTTGTTGAGAAGCATTTGAGTTTGAAATATGGTTGTTTAACATTGATGGTCACAATCCATTGCTCTGTGTATAGACCTCCTGAGACTAATAAGGACTTTTTTCAGCAGACTTTTCTGATTAATACAGACAGAATACTCATCTTTGGAGATTTTAACGTTCATGTTTGTTGCCTTTCTAATCAAATGATCTGTCATTTCGCTCAGCTTACGTACTTTTTCAATCTACTTTGTCAGATCCTGAGCTCATTATCTTTGCTTTGACGCTGCCCTTTCGAGAACCTGTCACAACCATGCCCCTGTCACTGCACTTGCAATTTAAACTCCTCTACCACTGGTCTTTTTCGAGAGGCCTTTTTAAACACCATTTATATTATGAATGACTCATATCAGTCATCTGCTGAAGAATTAGTAGCTCTTTTTTACTTCACATGCAGAGACGTTATCAATACTATTGCACCTTTTAAAATTAGACAGCCTAGAGTTAAGACTCAGCCATGTTTAAATGATTCCATTAGAGCTCTTACACGTGACTACAGGGCAGCTGGATGGAAAAGGAAAAAAAAAACTACATATTTCCTAGAAAATTTTAAAAATTTGCCTGACTTTCCAAAGTGCTATACAAACCACACAGGCAAATCATTTTTCTGTTTTAATTAGTGAAAACCAGCATAGACCCAAAGTATTGTTTAGCATTTAGCCTGTTGTACTTAGACATTCTAAACTTGGCTTGTCTGCTGAAATGTGAAGAATTAAAAAAAATAAATAAATATTCCCATTACTCCTACTTAAAGGAAACAGTGTCCACCATGACATTCTCTAGCTCACATTTAGATGCTATTCCATCTACTCTTTTCGAAGATGTCTTTGATAACACTGGCCCTAGTGTGCTAGCCATTGTCATTGCCGGTCATCAGTTGTCGTCCTCTCCTGTTCCAAACATGCAGTCAGCCCATGCTCAAAACACCCAGTCTAGACTCTCATCTGTTTTCCAATTTTGAGCCCATTTCAAAGTCATCTTTCCTTTCTAAAGTCTTAGAAAAAGTGGTCCTCATGCACCATCATCTTTTCCTACAAAACAGCATCTCAGAGACATTTCAGTCAGGTTTTAAAGCATTCCACATCACAAATATCTTTAAAACATAATAAATTACCCCTTACTTACCGTTGATGCTGTGGTTTATGCAATATCACTCTTGCTTGACTTGAGTGCCACTTTTGACACAATTGACCATCATCCAGCCTCTGGTTGGCACTGGCTTTCAGGTTTTCCTCTCACCATAGCCAGTGAACCTTCTCTGTAGATTCTGGAAAATGTCATTCCGTCACATGTGGTATTCCTCAGGGCTCCATTGTGGGCCCTGTCCTCTTTCCTATCTATATGCTCCCGCTCGGCCATATTTTTTTCATTCCATTCCATTGCTATGCCGATGATGCTCAGAGTCCCTTGAAACCCAGAGACCTGCTCCCTGATGAACTTATTGGCCTGCCTGAGTGACACAAACCTATGTATGGCTCAACATTTTCTTCAACTAAAAGAAAATATTTTTATTTAGACCTCCACTCACACTGATTCTCAGGGGTTGGGTCAGCTTGTCACCAATGTTAAATGTCATGCCACAAATCTTGGTGAAATTTTTTAACAGTGGACTTATCGGCATATCAATTCTGTAGTCAAATCAGACTTCAGTCATCTCAGAAATATTTCAAAAGTTAAATAACTTCTATCTTTTACAGGCATCTGGAAAAAGCTATCTATGCTCTGACCTCATCCCATTTAGATTACTGTAATTCTCTTTACCACAGAGTCAGTAAGTCAGCGCTAACGTCCTGCAATTGGTCCAGAACACTACAGCGAGGCTGCTGAGCAGGACAAAAAGAGGGACCACATAGCACTGGTCCTGACTTTGTTACACTCATTTCTAGTCCAACACAAGGTCCAATTTAAAATTCTTTGAATTGCTTTCAAAGCGCTAAACGGGCAGGCCCCTCCGTGTGCCGCTGATTAGCTCCATTACCACATTGTGCCCAGGCGGCTGAGGTCATCTCAAGAACGTTTCCTATTTGCACCACAGCCTGATTAAAGCTGAAGCGTCATATCACCTTTTCAGTACACGCACCTAATCTTTGGAACATCCTCCCTTTTAACATCAGGTCCTCCCCTTCAATTACTGCTTTTAAATCTCAACTGAAAACGCACTTGTTCAGACTGGCATTCAGCCCAGATTAACAACATTTTATTGTCTGTTGTTTCCACCTCTCTCTTCGCTCTTCTATGGAGTTGTCTTTGGGCTGGCACTATTATTGTGTGGCAATGTCTCATGTTTGTATTGTTTTACTTATTATATATAAATATTGTAAAACACTTTGATAAACTTAAGTTGTTTTCAAAAGTGCTTTGATGATAAAAAATTACTTATGTGCATACCGTGTTATGGGGTGGCATGGTGGTGCATTAGCAGTGGTTAGCACTGCTGCGTCACACCAACTGGGACAAGGGTACAAGTTTTGGGCTGGGTTCCATGTGTGTAGAGTTTGCATGCTTTCCTCCAGGTACTACGATAGGTTTGCACCATACCCTGGGTTGTTCGCTGCCTGGTGCCTCTAGCCCCCATGACCCGGAATGGGACAAGCATTTACAGGAAATGGATGGATGCACATAGAGTGCTAGTAAGTGTGGCGAAAGGACACAGGTCTCCAACCAGACATGCGGTATGTTTGACAAACATTTATCTTAAGAGATTCAGCCCTTGGTCGCAAGGGATTGTCGGACACTCGCGTGTAGCTGTACACTCTCTCCTGGAGCTGGAGGTTACCGGCACGGTGGAAAATCAGGCCCGTGTCATGGACATATACCGTGGCGCTGAAGCGGAAATCCCATCACTGCTTACATTTACTCGTGTCCTTTATCTAAGCACTCAGAAAAGCCTGTCCATGAAAGTGTTTCCTTTTCTTTTTGTTTGTGTTCATGGCTATAGACGTAGCAGTTAGTAGTGACCCCTCTGCTCTGGCCTTTTTCTTGGCTGAGTTTTACACCCTCTGTGTGTGGACTTTCTTATTTAGTAATTTATCTAAACATATTCATCCAAGTCTCCACACAGATGCCTGGCAGACATCTCATCTTGGATGACAGCTCATTAACTAAAACCTAGCCCTACCAAAGCTGAGCTGCTTTTCATCAGAGCTGATTCCTCCCCAGACCAGGATCTTCTGATCTCTCTGGACAACTCACTGATCTTTCTTTAGGTCACCGCTCGAAACCTTGGGGTTAGCATGGACAATCACCTGTGCTGTTCCTCACATATTGCTAATCATTCCTGCTCATGTCGATTTCTCCTCTTCAATATCAGAAGGATTCGTCCATTTCTTTCCACCTAGGCCACTCAGATACTTGTCCAATCCCTTGTCATCTCATGCCTCGACTACTGTAACTCACTCCTAGCGGGAATGCCGCTGAGTGCCACTCATCCTCTGCAACTGATTCAGAATGCAGCAGCTCAACTCGTTTTCACCCTTCCCAAGTTCTCCCACACCACTCCTTTGCTGCACTCCCGCCACTGGCTTCCTATAGCTGCCTGCATCACATTCAAAACACTGATGCTTGCCTACAAAGCAAAAAATGGTCCAGTACCACCCTACCTAAAAGATCTCATCACACCCTGCACTGCACCACGCTCTCTCCCATCCTCCAGCGGTGCTCAACTGGTCCCACCATCCCTTAAGGGACAAGGAAGACATGCATCTAGGCTCTTCCTAAGGGCCATTGGGTGTCTTCAAATGACACCTAAAAACCTACATCTTTCAGAAGAATTAGCACTTCCGGTACTATACTCAATAAAAGAACAAAAAAAATCCTGTTTTTCCCAATAGAGTTTTAGACAGATATTATTCTTATCCTGGGTTTTATTGAACCAGTATCAGAAAGTATTCTGGGTAAGTACTCTGGGTAAGGGCATCTACCAAAATGCTATAAATGTAAATGTAAAGGCTTGGATTAATCTACAGCTGAACCATTAATAACACTGAAACTGAAATATCTGTTAATTTGAAAATTGACCCCAACATGATTCAGACACGTAACCTTCAGATCTAGAGTCAGACGCTCCCATTGCGTTACAAGGCTGGTAAAGGACAAGGTATTCCTTACAACTGTAATACAAAACATGCATCCATCTGTCTACTATAGCCTATTATCCTTTTCAAGGCCGTAATGATATACAACACATAAAAGTTGAAGCAAGACAAATTTTTTGAATTATAAAAGATTTTCTTTTTAAGAACAGCAAATAACCAGGGGTGTACATTTCAGTTCTAGCAGGTTAAAATCTAGACCAAGATTTAGTTTCACCCTTCCAGTACTCTTTGACTGTGACTCTTTACACTATATGGACAAAAGCATTGTGACACCTGGCCTTTACGCCTACAGGAACTTTTATGACATCCCATTTTAAATCAATAGGAATCAATATGGGGCTGGTCCCCCTTTACAGCTGTGACTGCTGCCACTGCTGGGAAGGCTTTCCACAAGGTTATGAGGTCAGGCACTGATGTTGGACGTGAAGGCCTGGCTCTCAGTCTCCATTCTAGTTCACCCCAAAGGTGTTTGATGGGGTTGAGGGCAGGGCTGTGTGTGGGTCAGTCAAGTTCTTCCACATCAGACTCACCCAACCATGTCTTTATGGACCTTGCTTTGTGCACTGGGGCACAGTCATGCTGGAGCAGAAAAGGACCTTCCCCAAACTGTTCTCACAAAGTTGGGCACATAGAATGCTGTAAAATGTCTTAGTATGCATATGACAGCATTGCCAGAGGAAATGGAATTGGCTGTAGGTCTGATGCCCACAAACTGACTGGAACCATGGCTGATGGACAGTTAGTGTGAGGGAAATGAGAAAGACTGTAACAGTAGTGATGCATCACTAACATCACTTGGGGTTAGAAAGTTCAGGTCTGCAATGTTTGTTTTAATCTTCTATGCTGCCTTTATTGTATTTTAGCCAAACTTAGCTTGATATCACTAAGGTCAAGGGGATTGGCCTAGTTAAAGTTTACAAGTTTATCTGCAGAATAACTTGGGCTTTGGATCCTGACGTTAGGGAGTTGGATTAATCTACTTCATGTAAGCACATCTGAGAGCATTATAGGGTTAATGTCTTTATAATTGACCTTCTTTTCTTCTGCTAGCTAATAATTCAGCACAGACATGAATTAATAAGCCCATGTAGAAGTGTGGTTGCATAACCCATGTTGGCTGGTTCCTTTGATCAGTTCTTGATTTTTGGATGTTAATTTCCAATTACCAATTATTTTTGAGTAAGTTAATAAACACTCTCTGATTGGGCCCTTAAGATTGCCCTCTTGAGACTCCTCCCTGTTTTTGATCCAGCCCTGTTCACTCCTGTGTGTGGTTGACCATGTAGCCCAGGGATCTTGCTATTTGCATAGTTTGTTGTTTTAATTGTGAGTCATGTCATACTCAAAATAATCTTTGATTTGGAGTGATGTTCACGATGATATTCTTTTCTGTGCAATGGTATTCATTTAAGTAAAATGCCCACATATATGATGGTGTAACACTGCTGGCAGACAGTCTGCATAGTTTCATCCTGCATAGTTTCATCATTATACAGACTTTGACATCACTGCCCTTGATTTCTAGCTCTGGGCGCTAAACAGAAAGAGACAAAATCATTTAGTGTCAAGGTGGTAAGATAGGACGTATACCTAAGGGAAAGATAAGCTTGATAGCTACAAACAAACAGCAGCACACGCACACATATACAGACATGCTACTCCACATTAAGGTCCCTCAGATAACAGCAGCAGATGCCATCTCTAAGCTGATAAGTGCATTTGATTAGTGCTAGGCCCTCATCCTACAGCAACTGCATTGACACAGGCCCTGACAGCCGTGATTCCTAACCCAGTACTCGGGGACCCAAAGATGCTCCACATTTTTGCTCCCTTCCAGCTCCCTGCCAGACAGTCCATGTTTTTGCTCCCTTCCAGCTCCTTGCCACACAGTCCACATTTTTGCTCCCTTCCAGACAGTCCACATTTTTGCTCCCTTCCAGCTCCCTGCCAGACAGTCCACATTTTTGCTCCCTTCCAGCGCCCTGCCAGACAGTCCATGTTTTTGGTCTTCACTGGGATCCGGGAGGGGGCAAAAATGTGGGCTTTCTGCAGGGGCCCAAGGAGCGGATTTGGACACACTGCCCTACAGAGTAAGCGGGGTGAGGAATGAGGGGACATGCATACCTGGATTCCCCCACAGGCCTCTGATGTAAATATTTATTACAGCATTTTGGGGGTACGCCTCCAGTGCACTATATAAGAAGAGGAAGCACGAGTCAGGGAATTCCCATGCTACACGGCAAGCAGATAACATACCATATAACCTTGAGTATTTCCAGAATATTCCAGCTTTATCTTTATTTCAGACTGATTGGTAGTAAAATTCAGTCATGTGCCTTTAAAATCTCTTTTTTTCAGTACTGGGATTCTTTAAGTCTACAAGGTTAATGTGGTTTTTAAGATAAACACAATATTCCATAATATTAATGAGTAAGAGATTAAATGCATACCAGTTAATATATCTATTACTGAGGCTGGCATTTCCCTGATACTGTCAGACAGGACAATGAATAAGGCAGACGGGGAACAAAATATGCTGACCAATTAATTACAGCCTGAAAATAATGTGTCTTCTGCACGGAGGCTGCTATCACGGTGCCTTCCTTCCTTCCACGGTCCTTCAGACGAGGTGGTGTCACCGGCTGTCATTGGACCAATGGGAACCGCTGATAGGTGGATTATTTGAGGAGATCACCTGCCACTGGTCGGCAGTGAAGTAAAAGAGAGAGAGATATCGCCCTTCTTGCTCTTCCCCACCGGAGTGGTACTGACCAGAAGGAGATCTTAAAATAAATTCACCACGTCGGTGGGGAGCGCGAAACCCTTTACCCTGCCTCAGGCAACTGTTACCCCCCCCCCCCCGTCCTGTCGGTGTTCTTCAGCAGCTCTGCAGCTCTGTGGGAGAAAAGCCTGGGTAGGTTCTAAGGGCCCATCTGCTCTCTGTCTGCCATTTTACTTTCACGCCCCCCCCCCCATTAGGCCTGGATAGACATAGACAGATACTGGTGAATAAACAGGTGCAATGGCTCAATTAATGACGTGTTTAGCTTTCCCGCATTTTCAAAATCTCTCATTTTAATTCATTAATGCATTTATTTAACACTGCATTCCCAAACAGGCTTTTTGAGGGCTGCTCAGGTGTGTTACAAAGAAAACAGTTCCTTGTGAACAGTTATTCTGAATGGCGCTTAACAAGCGCCATAAGTGTCCAAGGACGTAAAAGCACTTTGCAGTTGTGCTTAGCGCCCTCTTGCTCTCGAAGGCCTCTCTGATCCTGACAAGCATGTCATGATGCTTCCGCTAATACAATCAAACCATCTGATGCATAATGTATGCAGGAGGCTTTACTGGCTTAAACCAAGAGGGTCTTCCCAGGAGCTCTTCTTACGGGAAACATTAGCTTGCATTTTGTTACCGTAATCCAAGTAAAATATAAATTATATATTAAGAGGATTACAAATTCAGTAACATACAAATTTCAGGTACTTTTTACTTTAAGAGTGTCCTGCCAAAGCCAGAATGTCTGTTTAATGTCTTATTGTAGCACTTACTAATAATTGTCTTATAAGGATTATTGAAACATTGTTGTTCTCTGCGTTATTCTGAGATGGTCTCTCTTACTTTATGCATGACTTACTATTGGAATCAATTTGAAAATGTTATACACAGTAATGTAAAGTGTCAGATGCCCTTCAAACCACAACTAGGAATAGAGGTGGAGAGATGAGATGGGATTTCTTTCCAATTTTCAACTTTTGCTAAATTGGCATATGACTCATGGAATTCATTCTGCATTAGAGCACCCGAACTACTAGGCTTTACCTGACCCCTCACACTTATTTTTAGATATATAATAAATATTCTACTTATTATTTTTAATATAGCTTTTTTATCAAGCTATATACAACAGATACTAAACATATTGACAACATAAATAATAATACTAATAATAAGAAGAAGAAGAAGAAGAAGAAGAATGCTTGCACATTTATATTCATTTCCAGTTTAATTGCTGGGTAAATGTCCCTTCCAGGTTTCCTGCTGTAGAATTAAATTGATTTCAATGAGGAGTCACTCTGCCTAGATCTTAGTAGATAGAAAGGACATTTCTGGAAAGGTTAATACACCCAGAAATTTGTCTCAGCTGAAGCTGAAATGGAAGGAAGGTGGCAGGAAGGGAGCATAAATTAAAAGTGGAGTGAGCTACCACAGTGTATTACAGGTGTGAGCGGCGTGTTGGACACATCCCAGACACCCTCGCGGTGACCTGCTCCAGGCTTAAGAAGCATGAACTACGGCTCAGTATGGAACAGGACGCCTCTTTTGGATGGAGCAGTGCGAGAAACCCTTGACCAAATTTGGAGCAGACTTTTATGGACCAGCTGGCCTGCAAATACACTCAGCAAGAGCAGCAACTCGGTGCATGTGGCCAGTGTGGGCATTTTATGGATTTATGAGGTTCCTTCTACCTGAGGTTTTCACAGCTGTCTCAAGTGCTGCCTTCAGAAGCCACTGAGAACCAAGAATCAGAGCAAAAGATGGCAGCTGGATGGACACAGTGCCATTTAAGCTCAAGGGACCTGCAGAGAGTGTCATAGGTCTGAATATGAATGAATGAACATGAATATTATATCAATAACTAAGATATAGTACTGCAGCAACGACAGCATCTGCAACACAAAGAAATTTCACATTTAGCTTCTTTTTCAATTTAATATTCATTAACAAAGTTCAAGATTACAATGTAATTTAACATTTGCGTGACTCATATTGGTTTTAAATGTGTATTTTTCATTTCTTGCCTACATGCTAATTTTGCCAAAAAATAAGCAACAAAATATTCATGTTCTTCATCCATATTAATGTTCCTCGTCGTTACGCAACAATGTAGATTTTTTGTGCATAAATACTTATATCATCAGGGTCTAACAGAGATCAGGATTTGTAAGGGTATAAGGGTCAGTGAGATTTCAGAAACACGCTTACTTTCAGTGCTGCTCGGTGCGCTCTCCTCTCCCATTGCCTGTTTCCACCTGTCCATTCTCCTCCAGAGCTACCAGACGTTCGGTTAATATTTCATTTACATGTTTCTTATTTAGGCAGTAAAAATATGCTGCCCGTGCAAAGTACCGCATTAGTATTAAAATGTGCATTTTGCAAATTGTGCTCTAATGATGATCTAAGTGCTTCCTTAGACCTGAAATGCAGGTCTGACAGATGCTGACAAAGGGAGGCACTCAGAGGCCGCTCTGCCCCCTTTTCCGGCCGTGATGGCGATGCCGAGGCCTGTATCCATGCAGCTTGCTTCTCAGGCACGCTGCGACTCACTGCACCACCTTATCTGCCACTGCCCATTAGCCTCAGGGACGCACGTGATATGTATTATTGGTACTTGGCACGTGAACTGTGCGGATTAGGATGGGCAGAATCATTTTTTTCCCAGTGTAAACACAAAGTGAAGGCGCGGGGAATTAGCAGGATCTGCTCTATTGACCCTGAGTCCAGCAGCCCTTCCAGAAGTATGGAAAACAAGCAGGTTTTCTGCAAGAAATAGCATTTCCACCTGCCAAAGCCACAAATGCTGCTGCTGCACTCATATATTTGCATTAATACTACTAGTAATCCGTATATCGCCATCCGTTAGTTACCTCTGTAAATACTTACATTATATAAAAACCCATGGCTATGGAGCCGTGAGCAGCCAGTCAATGTGAGCATCAAAACTTAGAGAATTAGTATTGAAGATAATTTGACATTTAAAATGTTTTTGCTTAAGTAATTGTTCCAAACTGCCATGAAATACTTCATGATTATATTATTCAAATGCAAGCATGTCACGTGTCACTGAAAGACGGCATGGCATTTTATTTATTTTCTGTGCAGTTTCCAATATCCTGATTGGCAAGCGACTAAGTAAGCAACGAGATAAAGTATGGCATGAAAGCTACCTTAAGCATGCTGCAAAGTTGTAGCAGCACTGGCTGCGTGTGATTCGGCAGTGCAGAGAGGAGCTTACTGGCATGCGAGATCCCCCCCTCAGAAGGCCCACAGGCAGGATAGGGAGCTCCGAGCCCTGCTCGCTTTGAAAACGCGGGAGAATTACCAAGCTCACGAAAACGACTGCAGTATATATGTATATATATATATTTAAATACGAAATAATCCTATCAGTGCATAGAAGTGCCTGTATGATGTGGAGGTTCTGGGGAATATGAGCCTGGGAAAAATCAGAGTTCTAATTGCGGTGAGGTAAGTGTGCCCAGTCACACTCTCCGGGCTGCTCACTGCTGCCAGCTCCAACACATACATGTACACCATCCTGCATTCAAAAGTGAATTCCATGAAAAATGGAAACGTATATATTCAATTAGGCTTCATGTTTTATGTATAAAATTGTGTCTTTTTCGTTTGTTTGTCTGTGCATTTATCCTGTGCCTCAGACTGAAACTTGCACTTAAGTGTGCTGTGTTTTATTTTAGCAGTTTCTCTGCATGCGTGTGTGTGTAGAGGTTTTGCTGTACTCAGATGGTCCTCAATAAGATGGGAATGCCAATGTGTGTGTGTGTGTGTGAGTGAGGGGGGGATCCACTCGGTATATTAGTTTGCTGCCAATGAGCTATATTTTGTCGATCACCATCAGCCAGTTACCCATAGTTATCCATCGATCATGTCCTGCGATCACCCTGGAAACACGCTGAGATCGTCCAGCAGCTTTGGCACTCCTGGTGTGGCGGCTCTACGATGCCGGGGTTAAGGAAGATGGACCGCCCCTAACAAGACCGGCCTAATGGGAAAATTCCCAAACTTCCTGATGGACAGTACCTGTGGTAAGTGAGAACCTGTGAGTTACCAGGGAACCTTCTCTTCATAAAGGGAATGAGAAAATAGAAAATATTACATATAATTTATATAATTTTTTATATATATGTATGTGTTCGTGCAGGGTTGGCGTGACACGCTCTCAGTACCAAGCAGAAGTGCCGTCATTTCTGCGCATGTGCAGTCAAAATCGGGTTTCCAAATTGAAAATCACACTCCAGCCAGCTGTGGAAAGTTGGCAAGCCTGGATTGTGTGCGATGACATTTGGTTGTCTCCTGCATTAAACCACTTAAACCTGTTTTCCATTATCTCTTAATCAGTGGTAGGTCCCCGGAAGCCTAGAGGCAGTCACACCCTTAGTGTGAGGTCATTACCTATCGTAAGGTCCACACCATTTGAAACAGATGACCATCCAAACCCTAAGTCTGAGGAAACAGACCATAGTACTTGTGGGAGAAACCCCATGTAAATAGAGGGGACCATGCGAACAGCACACATACTAAGCTGAACCCAGAATCCTGGAGCCAAAGACTAGTGCGCTTCCCGCTGACTCATTGTACCCCCCGGAGCACCGCTAGCATCTTAAGGCACCTGGGGCTTTTCTCAAACTGAGAGGGTGGTTGTTAAAACCAAATGACTCAGGCCTCACTGGGATTCATTCAGGGCTTCAGCCCCCCCAGTGGCCCAGCCGAGTGATGCCTCCGGCACCCCCATATTCGACACGGAAAACGTTAACAAAGAATCACAGTTTGCCACACCAAAACACTGCTTTAATACGCCATGCGAGCATCACTGCACTGTTTTGGAATAATATTTACTCCTCCTCCCTTCCATGCTTCAGCAGAGATGTGTCTCATTTACTCTCCATATGTTCCAGTTAGTTCTCTCGACCTGCCATTCCGTTGATGGCTGCAAGCCGGACCGTGACTTTGCCTGGAATGGGAAACAAAGAGCGGGCCCCTGGATGCGAAAGCAGAGTGGCAAGCCCAGCCTTTCATCACGGTAAGCAGATTTCCATCTCCTGCTAGGAAGCATTTAGGCTAGCGGTGCATCATTCATACTGCAGACAATGCAGCTTGGCTTTTACATTTCCATAAGGTTAAGCACATGAAAGTGAGCTTGGTGAACAACTAACATCATGCAAGAAGCCGAAACCAAGCTTTGATCCCCATAAATAAAAACCAGCATGTCTCCAGCCATCTAATTGGGATGTTTTTAGGAAATAATTTGTTTATTAGAGCTGGAAGGTGCCGTCAGATTGAACACCTGAGCCTCTGCTCACTCCTGATGAAGTGCACAAACTGGACAGGAAGGCACTTCTGCTCCCTGTACCGCTAACAGGAGATACAGCCCAGCCTTCAGTCCAAGGCCGCATTGTGATCCTTTCAGGGCTCCGCTAATCAAAACCCATTTAGGGCTTTTAATCGAATTTAACCTGGCAACCTTTGTATTCATTTTCAAATAGTGTAACCATGGAGACTTTCTTAGTTCTACAAAGTTTGAAACAGTTGCAAACGCCGAGATTAGATTAGCAAGCAGAGCTAAATCAAAGGATGACCCGTGTGGCAAGCAATTACTTTCCCGGCAGGATAACCTCGTGTTATTTTCCAGTATAACCTGAAAACAAGAGTTCTCGGCACAGCTAGTAAATGATTATTTTTGATTTTTTCCAGGCAATAAATAAGATACTTATGCAAATGCAGTTATTTTTGGCCTCCTCCACTATAGCAGAGTACTATTTTATTTCTAATACTGTATGTGTTATGACACCATTGTACCAAATATTAATGAACACAGTATTACCTGTGATGAACCTCATTAATGTGAATCAGCGTATAATTAGAAGTACCTCTTAGATTTACGGTCTCTTGTTTGGTACTTCATTTGGCAGCAATTTATTTCTCTTTGATTTTGCTGAGCTGCATTTCTAAAAAGGAGTTGGATCATTGCATTAGCGTGACATTAAAATAAAGCATTGCATCTGGCTAGCTGAGGATGCTGTAGAGCTAGATGATGATGCTATAGGGCTAGCTGAGGATGCTATAGGGCCAGCTGAGTAGGGCTAGCTGAGGATGCTGTAGGGCTAGATGAGGATGCTATAGGGCCAGCTTAGGATGCTATAGGGCCAGCTGAGGATCCTATAGGGCCAGCTGAGGAGGCTATAGGGCCAG
>JAODKN010000016.1:18825173-18835305 GCA_026774425.1 Petrocephalus zakoni | reverse complement strand
TCTGCCCTTCTGGGTTAGGGTAGGGCTATCTCTGCTGTTCAGTGATATAGTAGCAGTACCTCTGCCCTTCTGGGTTAAGGTAGGCCTATCTCTGGTATTCAGTGCTATAGTAGCAGTACCTCTGCCCTTCTGGGTTAAGGTAGGGCTATCTCTGTTATTCAGTGCTATAATAGCAGTACCTCTGCCCTTCTGGGTTAAAGTAGGGCTATCGCTGTTGTTCAGTGCTATAGTAGCAGTACCTCTGCCCTTCTGGGTTAAGGTAGGGCTATCGCTGTTGTTCAGTGCTATAGTAGCAGTACATCTGCCCTTCTGGGTTAAGGGAGGGCTATCTCTGTTATTCAGTGCTATAGTAGCAGTACATCTGCCCTTCTGGGTTAAGGGAGGGCTATCTCTGTTATTCAGTGCTATAGTAGTATGACCTCTGCTCTTTTTGGTTAGGGATGGGCTATCGCCGTCTTTCTTCGCTGTTGTGGGGAGTCTATATTCGTCAGTGCTGTAATGCGGTTATCTCTGTGCTTCAAGGCTGTGGATGGGCTATCTTTGTCCTTCAGGGCTATGGTAGGCTGTTCCTGCCCTTCAATGCTGTTATAACCTCTGCCCTTTAGGGTTATAATAGGTAATGTTTGCTGTGGTATGGCTATCTCTCTCCCCATAGTTATTTTTAGGTTCACTCTGCCCCCCAGTTGTGTAGCATGGCTATCTCTGTCCTTCAGACGTGATAGCATCATCCATCATCTCTGTTCCCTAGTTCTGTTCTAGGGTTATCTCTGCCCTTCGGGTTAGTGTTATCTTTGTCCCCAGTGGTTACAGTTTGATGGCAATCTCTATTATCCAAAGTTAGCTCTGCGTCCCTGGGCTATTTATTTCTTTCCGGGCAATTCCTGAGTTTATCTCTGTCCTGCCGGGCTTTGTGTGTTTTCCATACTATATGCAACTGAAATGAATTATTGCATATGTATAAAAACTGAAAGTGTGTATTTATTATAAACATTTATGATACCTTTCACTATTATGTAAAACAGCAGTCAACTAATTTCTAGAATGATGTTACCTGTTAATGGATGCAAAATATGCCCTGGGTTATTATTTGAACATTAGAAAGCCTTGGGGTGAATGGCATCGCACTGGCATTTCGCAAAAATGTAGATCCAAGAAACATGTATGCTTCAAAAATTTATCAAAAGCTTACCACCCTTGTGTAAAATTCCAAGCAGGATACAGCTTTTCCAGCGTAGAGGTGAAATACTTAATTATAGAAAACTCTTCTTTTGAATTAAGTTTAGTCGGCAACACTAAAGTTACTAGCTAGTGCAAAATAGACATCATTGTGCTATTTGATGGCATATATTTTGCACCACAAGTTACATTCCCAGGGTAGCTGCTAATTTATTTCTTTGTAACATATGACGTATCTTCACAGGCTGTCAGATTTATCTATTGTAGGATATGAGGAGTTTTTTTAAACCCATGAAAGGCATCACTGCAATACTTTTTCAGCGGCCGCCCTGTGCACCTTTTGATGGGTGTGTCTGTGGATGTGTGTTTGTGCGCGTGTGCAGACACGGGGCCGGACATGATGACTGGTGACGAGCTGCGCACCCCCCAATGTGCAAGCAATGAAGCACACTTCCCACTTACACACTCCCTCGGGGAAATGATGTGTTTTGCTCATCTCTGCTGACCAGGTCCCTTTATTTATAGCCTCAGGTATCTTCACTGCCTCATCTCCATCATGGAGGGAGGCAGTGTCCCAGGGATCAGGGCACCATCTTGCCCTCCGCAGGCCAGCTATCCAACCTTTTGTACCAACACCCGGTTCTAGCTGCTCAACTCGCTGACTCTCTCAAGATGGCGCAGTCAGCCCACTCCCGCACTCGTGCGAGGGTGATCATTAGTGAGTACCGCACCATAGCAGCTCATTGGTCCAGTGAGATGAAGGTTGTGATCTTTTTAACCAAGTATTTTTATCATACATTCTCACTCTGGTGTATAGGCAGCATTTATTCAAGAAATGAGCCGTACTGATGTGCAGCGGTTCCGTAATTATCCGCGCGTTGGGCCGGCCGGATCAGCAGGTCAGCACGTTTAGGGCCCCCCCGTGGGAAGAGCCAGTGAGTTTAGGGACAGCACAGTGTCCTACTGCTGTGCTCATAAAAACCACCACAAACATCCTCATCACAAAGAAAGTCAGCCCTCCCTCCATTCTCTGGCCCACATGGCTTCCACCTTGACCTCCAGCTTGACCTCCGGTGCCCGCCCCCGCCCTCCTTTCCCACGCGGCTGTTTGATTTGGCATCCCAGCAGGCCGAGTGTCTGTCCCTGCTGGCCACGGCGCGTTAATGATGATCGCGGCGCGCGGCATTGTCAAAGCGCCGGGACGGACTGTGCCTGGGGCTCACCGGCACCACCGCTGCTGCTGCAAATTCATTTTTCATAACTGTTTTTAGGGCACATTTAAAGCACAGCGCTATGTTTATCTCGCCTGCGCAGGCCTGGCCCCAATACGCCGCATGCGCAGACGGCTAAACGCAAGCGCATATAGACCTTCATAGGTTTTAAGGTGCTGGCAACCATGCTCCGTTAATTGGAACACAAATTAGAATTGGGGATCTTGCAAGATCAGACTGCAGGCGTACAGGACTCACGTCGCTCTTCAGAGATGTAGGGTTGCCTATCATCTTTCAAACACAATCACACTGGTAAATATGCGGGTAATATCTGATATGCAATAAATTCGCTCTCCGCTACTCGTTTTAAAAGATCATCATCTGATTACTAAAAGGAGCTCTAATATAATCAGGTTGTGTGGTTCCGTTTCGGTTGCACTCTACACAACTCACTTCTGCGTTTGTGTATTTCTGATTGTGTCTGGCATGTTCTGAGATCAGGGTGCACCATTGCTGCTGACTAGTTTTAGTTATATATTAAGAAAAAAAGAACAAAATACTCATGCAAAAAATACTTTCTGCCAGAAGAGGGGAGAGGCAAACAAAAACATCAAGCTCATTATCCTAACGTGTCGATGGGAATTATTTTGTGTCGTCTAAACCTTAGACTTCAAATGAAGTCGGAGGTCCTTACTTGATGTGCAATCAATACACATCCCTGTTCCGCTTCCTGCTTTTCAGGTCGGAGACAGTTTATTTGAACATTTCTTTTTTATCTCATATCTCATGCTAATCTGTTTCCCCAGTGTACCTTCTGGAAATGAGCTTTGAGATGTTGCTTTAGAGACAGCTGCGGAGGGGCAAAACTGTGTGTCTTTAGTGCGAGGAATAATAATCAGAGACGTCTGTGTAAACATGAGAGCTCAGGGTGAGAAAGGAAGGTAACACACTTTTTTTTTTTACATTGTAATTAGGCTGATTGTTCGACTGTATACCGCTGGTGCCACAGTGGCTGGGAAACCGAACATGTGTGTGTGCATATTTTTCTAACCTCTGAGACCCTGAGCAATACTCCTTTTGAGAATATTTCACCTTTGAGGTAAAACTTTAGGAAAGTTGATTAATTAAGAAAAATGGCAAAACTTTTTATAATGAAATTTTAGATATTTTGTTTTTTTTCCAATAAATTGTAGACATGATGTGTGACTATCTATCTATCTATCTATCTATCTATGTAGCTTTGGTTTACTTGTTTGTATGTGACTGGGATTTTGGTATAAGTAATGGAGCCATTAACATGAAAACATAACCTCTTTCACATCATTAATTCTGAATTATATACGCGTATGCATTTGAAGATAACCAAGGTGTAAACCCAATAAAGCTGTAATCCAGTGGTTCTGTTAGTGAGAACAAGCAGGTACAGCAGTTTTGAAGGAACATGTCCGTTACCTTAAAGTGAAACGTAGTGGAGGGCTGTCCCACACGTGCATGTCATATGGTTAATTAATGTTAATTATAATATAATTACTATTATATTATACTATTATATATATGTGTGTGTGTGTGTTCATGTGCGTGTGCATTATGATACAATGATTCTATCTTTGCTTAGTTCCTCCAGACCCATGGGCTGGCCCAAAACACACATACTGACACATGTAGTCCTTTGAAATAGTTTTGTTATATTAATGACACAAATACTGATGGGAGGACCTTGCGTTGATGCAATTGTAATACCCACAGTGCCACCTCAGCTTTAGCATGCTAATTATCACCTTTTCATTGCCTCGCAAATGGAAACATGCATTCTGTTT
Source organism: Petrocephalus zakoni (assembly GCA_026774425.1). Lineage (NCBI taxonomy): Eukaryota > Metazoa > Chordata > Actinopteri > Osteoglossiformes > Mormyridae > Petrocephalus > Petrocephalus zakoni. The sequence goes on along the minus strand of JAODKN010000016.1, from coordinate 18,831,101 downwards.
GCGTCCCAATTATCATTGAACATCAGGAGGTGGAAAATTGCAGAGGTCCCCATTTGTTTTGAATACTTAATGGGCAAATCATCACTAAAGCTTGTGCTTGAGGAGACTGAAAAAAAATTAAAACTGTAAAAAAATACAGTAGTCTGCTATTCACTGAAATGTCCATTAAAGAACATTACAATTAACTACCACATTATAGCCTCAAAAGCAGTTAAGTGTCAGTAAAGGACCAGGAAAATCTCTGCGGAGCATCACATCAGTGCTGCTGACATGACCTAATTACTCCATCTCAGTGTAAATCTGCTCCCAGCTGAAGTGGCCTTTGCATTTTCTCCAGTTTCTCCAGTTTCTGTGGTTTTCTCCCGCAGTGTCTTTACACGAAATAATGACTCTTATGCCTCCCTTTTTTGTGACCCTCTGAGTATGTCGGAGTAAACACCAAGAGACCCAGCAGCACTGATCTCACCTTCATGCTCGTAATGAGGCATACTGTTCAGTGACTGACCATATCACGCAAGAGTAGGCTGGAAACTATGGGGATGCGGACGACATCACAGAGGGGAGAAGGGGGCTAATTAACCCATCATAAGACGATCAGCTGCTCTCATAGTTAGCAGACTGCCTGTCCAGAAACTCTACCTTATCCCTACCACCTCCATGCCTGAACACCTCATTGCTGTGTTGCGGAAGGCCTTATAGAACACAACACGTAGAAAGGGAACCCTTTTACTTTATACTGAGGTGGTTTACTCTACCTGGCATATTCCTCTACAGAACTCAATACGCTGTCTAAAAAGAGCCAAACTACTGCCTTGTCAAAACCAATTTGGATTCCTCCCAAGCCAACACTTCCCAGATGGCTCTGCACAGACTAGCGCTTCCTGGAAATGGATGTGTGAGGTGTTGTTGGAAGCCAGCAGACATTCCATGCAGCAGAAGTAAAGGAAAACCATTCAAATCCCTCCCCCCCCCACCCCCCATAGTATACAGGCACCCACACACACACACAGCAGAGCTGACGTACGGGTTTCTCCTTGACGGACAGGCTCAGAAACACACGTGTCGGCATCCTACCCCCACAATGAAGTACGGTAGCTGCCACAGATAGATGGTTAGAACTGGGATTTTAACCACAAAGATAAATGTGTTGTCAGCTCATTGAGGTTAAAGGAAGTACCTCTTAAACCAGGGGTGGGGAACCTGATCCACGTAGGGCCGATGTGGGGAACCTGATCCACGGAGGGCCGATGTGGGTGCGAGTTTTTGGGATGACCTTTCAATCAGCCAATAAGGGTGGGTCCCCAGGACTGGAGCTGAGAACCAATGCTTTAATAATGGCTGATTGAGAGGTCATCCCAAAAACCCGTACCCACACTGGCCCTCCATGGATCAGGTTCCCCACCCCTGTTTTAAACCTTTCAGTATGGTGGCCCGCAGCATTCAGAGAAGCTGCCAGGCTTTATCCCCTCCCCTCCCCCCTGCAGGTACGGAAGCAGAACTGCCCCTTTAACTGTTTGTAAACTGTGACTGGGTTCGCGTGTTGGCATGACGACGACCCCAGTGTCACTATAGATACACCCCTGAGTTTAGAAGTGTCTGGGAAGGGGTTGCATCCTTCATAGGCTGAAATATTTCAAAACAAATGTGAATGACAGCCAGTTATAGGAGAGTATAGGGGATAAAACCATGTTATTATGTATTTGTATTAGTGAGAAATGAAGCAGCGAAAAATGGTGTTTTTTTAAGACACTCCCTTTAAGGTGAATGACATAACATTAAATACGGCATGCCCTATATTAGTCCCGGAACGAAGCCATTCATTATTTGCGAAGACCTTTCTCGCTCGCTCCCTCGGGGGGCCGTGGCGAGCGCAAACTGGGTACACAGGAACTTTTTGTTCTGACACCTTTGGTAGAACGAGGGTGTACGAACAAGCGCGAGGAAGTCTCAGCTGATGATCCTGTCACCCACCCAAACGAAGGCAGACATGCCGTAATAGCTGTAAGTAGACTAGTCCGTCATGATTATCGCCGTGACGACGACAGTTCGCTCAGTGCGCAGTTCACAGGGAATGAATAAGTTGCTTGGGAATTAGCTACATCGCAGTCTGATGAAGACTGTCCTTCATTTGCTGTCAGCATAAAGCAGAACCGAGGGCCTGCATTTAATGGCTCTTAATGAGAGTGAATTATGTATAATCAGAAGTAGCTGTGTTTAATGTCGAAGGGGATGACTCAAATTAGAAGCGATCCGCTGAGTGTGCACTTAAACGCGCATCGGCAGGCTACCAGTCCCTGCCCGTTTAGGGGGAATCATAAAACCGGGAAACTGACCTTGTCCTTTATGAGACAGGAGATGGCAGAGCAATGGCACAGACATGGGTGATTTCGCAATCGATCGATAGCCCAGTCCCACGCTTAATGAAAGTCAGCTGACCCAGATTGAACTGATTTCACTGTGAAGGACAAGCTAGGTCAGAGATGGCAGGGTTTGTGGGGGTTTTGGGGGTGTGCACATTGCATCATTTAATTGAACTTTCCAATAGTTTTTGGTCTTTCTGGTTTTGTTTTATGGGGGGGGGGTGTTGATCCTGATTTTGACTTACTGCTAATACAGCATAAAGTTTCATTTCGGCCATGTGACCTACACAGCAGCTATGGCTAATCCCACCCAGCCACCAATCGTATTTTAGTATCGATCCTCATGACAAAGTAAATTTATAAAAAGTTATTACACAGGCATAGCATGAAATTTCACAGCGCGAAGTGGGAGGGGGGGAGGGCAGCACAGCCCCCAGAAAGTGGGACAGACTGATGGAGCAGGCCGTCTGCACAATAAAGGAGATCAATGGCGTGCTGGACACCGCGGGGTCTCGACACCTTCCCCACAGACAGAGTTATTGTAAACCAGCTGCAGGGCTCATAAACTGACCGCTGGGGGGTAACAAGCATATCTGTGCCTTCAGCTTAAACTAAAGCCAAGCCCCGCTGCAAGAATGCTGCCGTGTTGCTCAGTGCCATCCCTCTCCCTTGCGCCGAGGTGCAGCGGTCGCCGGGTTGTGCTTCACAGGCTGTATGTGCACGCACGTGCGGGCCGGCGTGCAAGTTTGGTTGTCTGCGCTCTCTAGAAGTGCCAGCTCACTAGAGCGCTGCTGTGGAAGGCGCCACATTTTCTCGTTAATTGTGTGTTAAGCACAGACCTTGTCACATTAGAGTCAGCAGCGAAGAGCATGTGTTTAAGGCGCTTTCCTCTTATCCGGCCGATCTGATGGGGGTGTCTACGTCCTCCGGCCAAGGGCTCCTCCGTAAATCAAAGCGCAGATGGGTCAGCTGTGTGGGCATGGGGACGAGGCCGGAGTGCCTCCACATAAAATTCGAGTTAGTTTGTCTTCACAAGCCGTGCTGTTCAGGCCATTCCATGGCCAGAATATACAAAATGCATTTTCATTGAGGGGGATATGAGCATCAGAAAAGCTGGGAATACATTTCTGATAAATAGTTAATAAAGCGTTTGTAGAGGAACTGAGAGGCGCCGTATGAGATGGAGTGGGGAGGAGGGGTCTCACACCGCCATCTTCTTCAGCCAGTCGTCAGCTCCGCGGGGGGGCTCCCGAGAAGTGGCTCGGGGATGTTCCGCGCTCTGCGTCTGCGCCGCAAACAGCGGACCGCCTCCCCCAGGGCCGCAGTCATGCAGGGTCACCCTTAACCGCATCTGGCACGCGTCGCCTTGGCGTGGGATCGCCGCGCTCTTCGGCAAACCGCTGATGCAGCTACCCTCGGCTGTCTCCTCGCTACGCGCCCTAGCCATAATAAAAGACCAGGGTCCCTTACTCGCCGTGTTTCCATGACGACGCCGACTGCCGGCATGCCCGGAGACCTTTCGCTCGATCTGTCATTTTAAACGTCACCCGACCGTCTCCTACCTGCCACTACAGCCCAGGAAAAGGCCCCTGAGGGGATGTCCCATGCCAGCACCGGGCAGCTCCACCCAAACTCCCCCTTACGGCTGGTAGAGTCCTGACTCTGATCATACCCTCAGAGTCCGGATCCGGCTAATCTCCCAGGAGATGAGCTTAAATGATTAATGTCTCCTTACAGTTTCAGCATACTTTTGCCCACCGGGGGGGCACAGTGGCCCAGTGGGTAGCATGTGCCGGGCTGGGGGCGGGAATCGCTCCCCACCGCGCGTGCTGGAGCGTGTCCCTTTAGTCTAAGATCCTGCTCCTGTTATTAGTTAGCAGTAGTGCATCTTGTTAAACAAAATGTTGTGTGCTGTTCCTTAAACTAACAAGGGCACCAAAACTCATGTCACTAATTTACGCACAAGCACACAGTTCTTTCGAAAAGAATAAACTTTTAATGTTTTAGCTTGTTCCATTCAGTATCTCATTAACACGTGGACCTTGCTGATGTTACGCTACGCCTACCGCTGCATGCTTTGACTGACGTCTGAGGATGTTTTAATATTCCACGCCCACCATCACGGCCACGACCAGCTTCCCCTCAGAATTTGTCCGTTTTCAGAATTATTTTGTGAGGAGGTGGAGCTTGCCTGTTTGTGTGGGGGGAGATGCAGTGCATTCACGAGGCCCCCTCATGACCTCCTCTGTGAGTGGGTCTGCCTTGGTGGTCACACACGTCTACCTTCTGCATAGCCATGGTGACACAGTGAGACACCCACTGGCACCCTTACCGCAAGGCCTTTGGGGTCGGCAGGCGCCCTCTCTGCTCCATCTTCAGACCAATTTTGAGCGAAACAGCATCCAGAACGGGTGACACTTCGCTATTTTAAAAAGGAAATCCATTCAAAAGAATTCGCCCGCGTCAAAGGCCGGGAGTCCTTGCTAATAACGTAAACAACCCACGTTTTGGGGGTTTTCTGACATCTGTCAATAATTCATTTCATTCCGAAATACTGATGACATCACTCAGCCCCTGCTACAGCAGACAGGTGACTGGGAGCCCCTGTAAACACCCTCCCCGAAAGACAGAGGCCGACGTTTATGCAGCTAAACGGGACGGCTCAGGAGTAACTCTGTGAAGCAGTGGAGTGCTGCCTGGAAGAATGAAATAAAGGAAGGCATGAATAAGTAATGAGAAGGCGGTGTTTAAAGATGTCAGCAGGCCCGCGGGCGACGGCGATGGCGGGAGAGGCGCGGCGCGGCGCGGCCCCCTGTGTAATCCGGCCCTCATTAGCGTGCAGCCCGCCTCTAGAAGACGGAAACGCTAAACACAGCACTTTTCTCCCAGCTCTCCTTTTGTAACTTTTTCTCTCTCCTGCTGAGGCGCACACACTTCCCAGCACTGCCCCCTGCAGGCAGATTTATTTAACCATGAGAAGAGACACAAATGACTCTCGTCGCAGATATGAGATATTAGCCGTAAAACAGTTTCTAAATAAATACATCCACCATCCATTCATTTCACATAATGGTGCCATTTATAAGCATTTATAAATATTATTATCATAATATAAAACGCATTATGTCCAGGGTGTGCTGTATAATCTATGAAGTTATGAGGGTTAAGACAATGAATCTGTGGTAACACTGTATAAATTCTAAGGATTAATATATTTATTACGTAATGTCTTTTCATTAGATGTCTTTTTTCTTTCTTTTAAAATCCTTGTTATTAGTTGCCCGAAGTAATGAGATGTCAGAAGAATCTGATAATTTCGCAGGAGGCCAAAAACAGACTAACATATTTTCACGTGCCCATTGGTATGTTCATCTCCTCGATGTCATGTTGGATGAAATGGGGAAAACGCAATGATCGACTGGTTAGGTTGAATAGACTTATTCCCCCCGAAAGGGGTTTGCATAAAATGTGGGGTATTCTACACGAAGCCATAATCAAACCACAGATTGTTAAAAGCTGCCATCTGTCCGATAAAGTAAAATTAACACTTCACAGTTTTTGCTATTAA
>JAODKN010000016.1:18769715-18802868 GCA_026774425.1 Petrocephalus zakoni | reverse complement strand
GGTTAAGGGTGTCGTGATTGGGATTAGGGTTTTTCCCATAGAAATGAATGGAAGGTCCCCATTTAGATAGGTATGCCCAGAGGCTGTGTGTGCGTGTGTGTGTGATGTGTGCGCTTGTGTGTGTGTGTGTGTGTGTGTGTGTGTGCGCGCGAGTCTGAGTTCAAAATACTGGCTCTTGTTTTGCTATGATATCATGTTGAATGGTGCAGTGAGCGCCGATTCACTACAGCACACTCAGCAGTCACCACGGCGACACAGCAGTCACTATCAGACCCCCTGACTCTGCTTCTGTCTTTAAACTCTCTAATTTGCCTGGATTTGATACTTGGCTGAACTCAGCCCTACTGATTTCCATGAATGGATAATTTGCTGGGCACATGTCTAAAATTCCACTAAAGTCAGTGCCCATTATTAGGGAAAAAGACCTAACAGACATTTCAAGAATAATTTGAATGTTTCTAATTCTAATAATTTCTAAAGGCGTACCAGAGGGTCAGTGGTTAGCATTGCTGCCTTATGCATGTGGCTCCATGTCATCGGCAGTTTTCCTCTGGTTCTCCAGATTCCCCCTACTGTCCAGAGACATGCTGGGATGAAATGGAGCTACTGAATTCCATAGGTTCTCTCTCTATATATATATATATATATATATGTGAAAAGTTTGTGTGCCCTTCATTGGGTTGGCGCCCCATCCTGGGTGATGCCCTGCCTTGCACCCATAGCTTCTGTGATAGGCTCTGTTACCCTGCACAGGACAAACAGGTATAGAAAATGAATGTATAGTTTAGTATACTCTGACTATGTACAGATTCTTCTTTGATATTCATAGAGCCTTTCCCAGATGCACTTGTGAAGCCTACTCAGTGGAAAATGTCTGCAAACTGCACATCAGGCTCAAAAGAACAAGATTCCACATGGTGGTGAGGGCTGGAGGAGAAGAGGAGAGCCATGTTGGACAGCAGCCAGGGTCACTCAGCGGCTGGCGTCCCCAGTACCCCTGGGGACGAGCGAGTGCTGCAGTGCTCCAGCGGCCTGCCCACGCACGGCACACAGTGCGGCCCAGCCCGGCCGTAGCCAGCGCGGCCATTAGCGGGCCTCCTCAGCGCCGTTCTACACGCGCGATTGTCGGCGTCTGCCTCAGCGATAAGCCTGCTGACATATCCTGGGGGTGTTTCAAAGAAGAAGAGGCATCCTTATCGAGAGTTAACAGCGGGGAGGAGATTGATGCCCAGGGATTCGCCTGGACCGAGGCAGACCCAAGAGCAAGGTCATGGAAACGGCGCTGCGAGCCCAGTTTCGGCTTTGAGGATCCCCTTGGCTCCTCTGCCGAACGAACGGAAGCGTTACGGTGAGATCCACAGCCCAGGCTGCTCCTCGCAGAGCGGTAAGGAGCCAGGGCTGCCTCATTTCATTAGAGGGGGCGGTCTGATGCAGGACGCAATAAAGCCACCCCCATCGATCATCTCTGTCCCGCGATGCAGAGTTTTTAACCCCGCTGAGAGGAGTGCCATCCCCAAGAGCTGTGGTGCACAGGCTGAATCTGCGTGGCGTCACGTGGCACAGCATCAGGCAGCACGAAGCCAGAGTGTTTGTACCCTGACGTGTGGCTGGATGAGGCCCAGCCTGCGAGTAACCAGCCACATACAGCACTTTGTAAGGGGAACACAGGGTGCTCTGCGGATGTTTGCCAGGGGCTTTGGAAAGTGGGGCTTGTCTTCATAGCGGGCGGGTGAATTATCACCTGGGGGGGTGTGAATGAAAAGCTGCCCCTGCTGAGACAAAGGGGGGAGGGGGTCTTCCATAGAGACCTTCTTCCAGACAAACACTCAAATGCACACGCACTTACACTCATAGACTAATACCAGACATGCTCACAAAACTGTAACACAACAATCAGCTGGCGGGGCTTTTATTGAGAAGAAACCCCCAAGACAAAGCGTGTGACAGGGGTGATGTCTGGCTGTAAAGGAAACAAAACCAGAGCCACCCCATGGGAGCAGAAGGCAAAATCCATCATGCTGCTTCAGCTCACAGTTTACAAGATTTCCTTTGTGAGAACAAATCAAATGGAAACAGGGAAAAAAAAAATGAAAAGCCAATACTTTAGGTGAAGGTAGCCCCAGCTGACCTTAAAAATGTTGTTCAGTCTTCAGCTTGTCCAGTGTTTGCTTATTGAAGGTCTGAATTGATTAGCACATGAGGCACAGAGAGTGTCTGCAGGAACTTAACAGAGCTGCGTGGGTTTGAGCGAGGAGGCTGGCTGTCCATGGCGCTGAAACCCAGCTGGCAAGGTACCAAATCTGCTAGCCTAGCATTAGGCCCATCGGTTCACACACAGGCATTCTCATAACTTTACTAATGCACAGATTGGTATAGCCACCAAGCACACAGAGACACACCTGCAGCCAACACAGAACACACCCCCCCACGCGCAGAGTAGACTGCCACCTGGATATGATGGACTGATGCAGCATTCCCACAGGCAGGAGATGGCACTGCCCAGGGGAATCTCGGCCGGCTCATTTTCCCGCAATATCAGTCCTGCCACCTGTGCCCCTTAGCTCAAACCTGTCCGCAGCCTGCAGTTAACTCTGAGGGCAAGGCCACGCACCGGTGACATATCATATACTACTGTCCAGGGGGGGTTCAGGTCGACACATCATTCTATTAAAACACTGCTTCACGATGACACCAAGAAATCACAAAGGAGAAAACGAATGTGCACCTGTACAGTTATGATCCTATATGCATATGCATATACATATATATATAGATCCCACAGTAAATCTGAGCCTACAGAATGTATGTGTCCTATGGGAGCATGCGCCTGTGAGTAATGAGCGCGTGACTGCATGTGTGTGCGCTGGCGCACGCCTCCGAGCACACAGGAAAGGCTGCTGCACCACTCCCTTTGAAGCTCACACTGCCGATCTCCTCGCCAGGCTTTGGAGCCACCATCATCTCCCACACACTAGCGCTGCCGAGACAGGTGAGATGCTGGAGGAGAGTTATGAAACTGGGACGAGCTGAAGGGGGTTCTTCTCCAGCGGGCCAGATGCAGTGGTTCCTCACCAACAATCCTCAAACATCCTGACCTGTTCTGTTAAACCTGCGAGTTTCTCCCAGATTGCTGCAGTGCTGGGAATAGGGCGTGGAGACATGCTCCAATCTTGCATCAGAGCCCAAAAATAGTTGCATTGCACATTGTTCCTCTTTTTAATGGCACTAAAAGGGTTTGTGCTGGGGGGGACAAAAAAGAATGAGGAACATAAACCGTGGAGGTTCGGGTCGGGGGGGAGGGTGGGGGGGTCACTCTGAGCCGGAGCCAGAGGACCGAGGACCCACGTTTACAAAGCAGCGATTAGCCATGACGAAATGGTTCTCCAGACGGCCTCGGCGCCATTTTCCCTGGCGAGCTGGATCCAAGGACAGCCCCTACCTCGCCGAGAGAGCATCTCACTAAGCGGCCAGATCCGGCCTCACTTATCTCTATTAAACATATGCATTACCACCACCCATTCTTTTTTCCTTCACAAGCAAATGTATCATTTCAAAAAGAAATCAGGGCCATTACAAGGGAAGGGAACTCACTGAAATGGAACAAGTTTCTTCATTACTAAGCAAAATCTGGGATTTTCTTTTCAGGAGGGAGCTCTTGGATTATTTTAAAGTAAATGACACAGTAATAGATGTAATTAGCACTATAAAGTAAGGACGAGCCACCAGGAAATGAAAGTGAATGCAGATTTCCATGTCCTGAATCGCCTCTGTCATATTCTTATTACATTTCCAAAAAGTACGTAAGAAGTTTAAGCGGCCTTTATTTCTGCCGATTGGGTTCTTGGATCTGGAGGATTAGCGGTTTCTGGTGCTAAATGAACTCTGCCTATTGGCCTGTAATAATCCATCTAAACAATGAGTGTGCAGCATTATCCAAGGTCCCCTACTTCTGCCTGTCATATACTAATGCCCCCCCCCCCACCCAAATTAAAGCTCATACCCCTTGGGTTTTACCCACAGATCTCAGATAGAGATGTTACTATATTTGGATATGATATTTGTAGAATAAAATGCACATTAAAAGGACAGATCAACGACATGTCTTCAGTCTAGAGAATAGCTTCTGGGTCATAAGGTTCTCTCGCTTTCCCACAGTCAAGCCACAAAAGGACCATCTCATGGGATCCAATCAGATGAGCAGAGACAAAGGAAGGGAAACACTCTGCGAGCCTCTATTTGTGCCAGCTGAAGGTACGGAGGCCTAATGATTGAGCACTTTCCCTATATAGAAAGGATTCCATTTGCCAAAGAGGTTACATGAGCAATTAGAGAAGAATCTGATGCTCGGTGAATGATCTGAGAACATTTAAATACCCTGGAATGAATTCCTGCAAGCACATCGACTCACGTGTTCAGGGGGAAATAAGCTTCCATGGTGAGGGGGAAGCAGAGGGCGCTGTGGACGCTGAGCCGCCCGAGCTGCCTTAGATATTCCTTTGATTGAAAGGCCTTCCTCCTTTTCTCTCTTGATAAGGAGTTTATTTGCTTGGTGATGTCCACAGGGTATGTTTATCTGTGGCAGCTTGCTGCTTTTTGTTTGTGCTTAAACAGAGTGTTTGATGCATTATTCCTGAATGATAAGGGCAGAAAATGACAGCTTACATCAGTTCTAGGCGCACCCAGAGTCCCGACGTTAACTGGCGCCCATCAGAAAATTTGCCCGCATCAACCCAGCGTGACACAGCCTTTTGCAATGCCTCAATTTGATGAGGGAGCAGTACTTTTACTGGCGTCCATCACAGCTGGGACAGGAAAAGCTGTGGTATCGCCATTTGTTACCTGCTATCCCAACCCCAAGGGCTCCGCTATCCACTGAGCTGCTCTTTGTGTCGTCCCACATACTGGATAACATTTCTTTGGCTATGCTACAGTCATTAGTGGAAACATGAGGGACGACCCAGTAATCATGGCCCAAATGTATTGTCCTTTGGCCTTCTAGTGACAACCAAAGATTCTATGCACAAAGGAAACTACAGCAAGTTTCTGCTTATGGCACCGATCCTCCACTAACGAGCCCAGCAACGCAGGCCCAACATCCAGAGACCCAAAGACAAATGATATACATAAGAGAGCGCTGAGTATATTTTAGGCAGGAGGCTTCACCTTTGCGAAGGAGAAAAAGAAATTCTTGTTAATGGATGGATCCTGCTAGAGGGGTAACTGTCACGGTTGCGGCGACGGGAGGAACGACCCATGATTGCGGCTGCAGGCGTAATAGCCCTTCCAAAGGGCATTTATTAACAAAAGGGTAACAACAGGAACAAGCCACAACAAGCAAACATAAGCAGCGACAGCGACAATGATCGAACTAGGGAAACGGACTCGAACGCGGACTAAATACGCAAAGCATTAACACCAAACGAGAAACGGGAACAGGAGGATTCTCACGGGGTTAATGAGGGGGCGTGGCACACAGAGGGATCGAACGGACAGGACATGACAGGTAACTATCCCACCAAAATAACAGTTTCATCCATGGAGCATCTCCAGTAATCCCGAACACCGATGATCGAAGACCATCTTCCTTTAGTGTTCCGCTGTTAAGACACCCCCTCTGTTTTACTAGCCCTCTCTTTTCAGGGCTTGTTACTCCGCCTCCACTTTCCCTCCAAAAGCTCAACTCCCTTTCCTATACCTTTCTCAAATTTCTCAGATAAATCTCTCAGGTAACGTTGATGGTGAGGGCCCAAAAGGAGACAAAACTAAATAACGCTGTTTTAACCACAGTCAATAAAATAATCAATATATTTATTCTTGCTGAGTATAAGGTATAAGGAGGGATAAAGGTTGACGGCCCTTCACTTTCACTTTATTTCTGATGGTAGAATCGTGTTTACCCCCATGGTACGTCTGTCAGGACGTTATTTCCTATTATAGTTGTTGTCTATCTGCCGTGCTTGGTCATATGTTTGGGTTCTTCAGTATTACATGCTCTGCACAAACCTGTGAAGAGACTGTCTGCCTTCTCCTCCTGATTGGTTGCCCCTTTGCATAGCCCCACCCACATCAGATTCTGGGCACACCTTCGAGGCGCCATTGAGGGTGAAGGGTGTGAATGTGGGGCTCACCTTCTGCCCAGTAGGTGGGAGCTCCTCAGTGGCAGTGTCCGCGTCCTTCAGGATGTCCATCTGGATGTCAAATCAACAAATCCCTTGCCTCAGGCCATGTCCCTTTCCACAAGGGGATTAGTGTTTACACAAAGGTCCTTAATTCATTTTGGGCTCCAAAGTTAATTCAGTTTACTCAATAATAATTAAGGTTATTTATGTCCCAATTCACAATCTGAACAACTGGTTAGTAGGATTGTATGTGTGTATAGGGCTTACAAAAAAAAAAATTCTTTTAAAATTTTGTTTATACACTCCATGGCCTCTCTATGAGATTCACTTTGCTTAGCACGGAGTAAGACCATCTGCCTCCAGAATCACTTCTAGGGTTGCCGAGTTGTGCATTCCGAGATGCCTTTCTGCACACCACTGTTTGTACTTGTTGCCATCCTGTTATATTTAACAAGTCCAGCCATTCTCCTCTGAACTCTCTCAATAAAGTCTGGGGAGGGTGGCTGTTTCTGAACCGCTATCTCTGGCACCAACAATCACACCTCAGGGGGCAAGACTGTCTTCTCCAGCCTGGCCTAATGCTGCATATGTTTTCTCTGGCCCAGTGAGCACAGGCAAAGATCACCCTGAAAGATCAGCCACCTGCCATCCGACCCCATCCACTCCAAAGGACCTGTGTCTGCCTGGTTCCCCCTCAATTGGCAACCACAGTTCCTTCTTTACCACCAGAGGTATTCACCTGCATGCTCTGATCCCAGCCCACCATACCCACCTGCTTCCTGTACGTGTTCATTCGCAGCCACATGATTGGCTGTTTGCAGGAGAGGCATGCCTAACAAACTGGCCACAGAGTGTATGATTTGCTGTTCATATGCTGATGCACATTGCGATTGTCTTCACTATCATCATCATGGTAGGACTGCTCACACCCAATCTCTGCTCCCTTGGTTCCCTGTAGGGCTTCACTACAAAGAGGCTTGTGCTCAGCTCCCCATAGCTGTGACAGGCCTCCTGGGATTCTCAGCTAATCGCCGGCGAGCCCTCCACGGGCTTAGGCCTGAGAAAGTCTTGGCATTAGACGGCTTTACTTCGGTGCAGAGAAAAAGAACCTGTCATTCAGATCAACCCGCAGATCGATTCCCCACAAGCAGCCCAGAACCACGCGCAATGTTTTCACAGAGTTGCGTGAAAGGATAGCGGGCCGCTAACAGAACCAGCGGCAATGTTAGCACGACGTTACAGCGCCTTGGCAAATTCTCCACGAACCCGTGTGCCTCTATTTCCGACGAAGCAGAAACGGCAGTACCCAGAGCAAACTGCCAGTGGACACTTGGATTTTATCGTTAACAGCTCTATTAACATTTCATCAGCCCATGTTTTCCTGAGCAATCGCCGTAGAAACAAAGGTAATTTCCCATGCATCCCTCGCCAAACATGACCGCCTGAGCCACCGTGTCTGTGAACTGCTAATTCCCTCGTGGAGAAGGTCATTCCAACCTTTGCAGCACCGATGCCCATGAAATAAACAAAATATAATTATTATTAAACATCTGCATCCATTAACTGGTATCAAAGTACACAGACCCAAAGCCAGTACATTTTTCTTGTTTTTTTCCATGTGTTTTTCCAGGGAAAATTAAACCATTTATAAAGGAGCACATTTTTGTCTCCTTGTGTACCATATGTGTGAGAGCGTGGTAGTCTTGGCCTGGTGAGGCACGAAGCGTCTGATTCTGTGTGCTTTGTACCCTGATAAATGGTGTCCTTGGCCCATGTCCCTTTTTGAAAGCTCTTTTTCTGAGCTGACGTTCTGCAGAACATGGGAGAATGGTATGCATGGCTGATTTCCTACATCTGTAATTATAGCGTCACATCAGAGACGGACTAATGTGACTTTTTTTGTGTCGTAATGACTGGAGCAGAGATGAAGGCCTTTCACTAACAGCTTGAAAGCCTTTTCCATATGGGCACACCTGGGTAACTGTAAGAGCCAGCTGTGCCACTAGGCAACCTTTATGTGTCACCTCACCTTGACATGGCTGGCTTGACCGTCACCTGGGTTGATGACTCCACTGTCATTCTCGTTTCACAAAATTAACAGAAAAACTGCGACAGCTGGCCCCATTATGTTTTCAATTTACAATAAAATAACTGGCTTTCTACTGCCATTGCAGTACTAAAACTGAGTCAGGGGTGCTGAGAGCTCAGAGGTTAAGTAGGCTAAGCATTTTAATTAGTATGGATAATTCTCATTCAATATCCACTCCGACAAAATAGATCTGGAAACAACTACTAATGTGTGCATGCAATGGTGCGTCTGCTATGTATATAAAAATTCTAAAATATATTTTGGTGGTGGTAAAATACATGACAGAATGCCATTGGTCCTCTGGCTTTCAAAGAAGCCACTGGGGAACTTATTTTTTACAGTTAAGTGGAGAGAAACGCAGGACTTTTCTTTCACTCTGGCAGATTTTTTTGTTCTATGGTCTTCAATGGCAATACATGTCTCGAAGAAAACTAGGGCTGATAAAAATGTATTTGTAATATATTTACAAAATAACTACAAAAATGGCATAATGATTCTCTTTTGTGGATGAAGTCAAAATTGAATAGGCGGTTGACCTGAATCCACTGAAGCGTGCAGTCGTTGCTTGTCTTTGTAGCATTTGCATCAGAAGCACACTGTAGACACATGAGCACAGCTACCGGCCTTGTGGCACTTTAGTGCTTTAGTTTAGTTCTGTTGAACAGGCTGCTGCCACAGCCATCAATTCCAGCATCCTGCTCATATTGTGCACTTACTCTCACCCCGACCTAAATGAGCAGCGCATGAGACCCTGCTGTTGTGCTGTGTACATTTCAGGTCAAGCTTTAGGAAAATGTTGGATGCTGGATGAGTCATTGTAGGCGAGTGTGTGGCTGAATGTGCAGGCACCAGATACGCATGACATGCAGTGGCTTTTCTCCACCTTGACTTAAGCTTCCAGAGGTAAGGTCAAGACCACCACAAACTGATTTAAATAGATGGGTATTGATTAGCAAATGGTGAAAGCCTGGGATAAACTTCCCATAATGCATTGGGAACTACACATCAATATGTGTGTGTATCTATGCGCAGGGTGGATTATTGGACATGTATATACATTATGGAAAAGGTGCAAGCACAGAAAATACAGATATTAAACTTAAAAAGCTTTGAGGAACCTGGGAAAATACATATCTAAAATGAATGTGTGCTATACATAATTTGAAAATCCTGTTCAAAGAGGTATGTTATAAAGAATATTTTATGCCTTTACTCTGAAATTTCTATCTGGAAATAAAATGTTTCCCCCCTTTCGGCAGGGTACTAAGCACAAAACGAGCGTGTCTTTCTGATTATTTTTTCTGGGTTTACCATTATGTGGGCCTGACGGTTTCGAGGGCCGGAAGGCATTTCCCTCATACAGACTGTGATTGGGACGATGCTATGCTTTATTTAAAAAAGCCCTACAACAAGCAAGGATTATAGATCAAGGGTCAGACAGAAGCCTGAGAGCCCTGTGCGCCGCTGTCAGGGGGACTGAATAGCCCCGATTTAGCGTAAGAACATCAGTTGACCTGCTCTGCTACAGCTACATCGGTACGCATTTGTACCCATAAGGTGAATTTGATCTGTGGCCACAATCCCAAGAGCATTTTCCTCAGCAGAATGCACGCTACCCCCTCCCTGTAATTCACAGATTCACCACCCCCACCCATCAGCACCCATCAGTATGAGGCATGCCATTGTCCCGCCCGAATCGCTTCATAGAGGCCGTCAGACCTGTTTAATCAGAGAGAAGTATCCAGTGAGCAGCGAGATGCTGTCACACCTGTATACACCGCATGCCAGGGCACAAGGAGCCGTCCTGTACCCAGCTGTGAAACCGCCGGTGCCCCATCTGTGGTCGGGCCCAGCAATGTGGCCGCACGATGGTCACATGACGTGCCAATCCGCTACGTCACGTGACTGGGGACACACACCACTTATGTCCGCCCAAGCAGCATTCCTTAGCTGATGATGAGTCACAAGGCTGTCAATTAATGATGATTTTCTTACACACCGCTTTTATAAGCTTCCAGAAATACTCCAGTTACGGTCAAAGACTCACATGTTTTACATTAGATTATGTTATATTATAGTTTACGGTATAGTAATGTGCACATGACTACTTTGGGTCCATGCTGAAGTTATATGTACACGTCTCATACATTAACTGCCCATCCAGGCATTCTTGGACAGAATAACAAAGCCGGTTATTAAAACGCAGATATATGTGAATCCAGGAGGACAGTGTCCTTTTAGAGCCATGTTTCACAGCTAGTGCTAGACGGACCTTCTGACATTTATCTACCAAGCCTTGGAAAACTGAGCAATAAAATTTTAAATTTTAAATCGCAGCTGCCAAGCACAAGCATCTTAGTCCAGATTTCGCTAAACAGTAAAGTCATTCATTTTTATATGGACACTTTTATGGCCTGTTTTCTCTGCGATATTTCACAGTCTGGGAGATTATGACACGTATTCCGTCACCTGGGAGATAGTGACAGTCAGAGGTCGCGTCACTTACTCTGATCTGGATCTCTTATGTGTTTGTTACTAGACTGCCTCAGTTAAAAAAGAGACAACAGGAGTGAGGTGTTGACAACACGTATTACTGTTCCTATATATGTAGCCAGAAGTCCATCAGACTTTACTGTACTGGGGAAGAGGAGCGGCCCTGTAGCATTGTGGGATATATACTGTCACATAAGGACAAGCAGGGGGAATAAGGTTATGGGCATGGAAATTCACAGGTGGCCAACCAGCAAGGCAAGTTTATTTATATAGCACAATTCAGACACAAAGCAAGTCAAAGTGCTTTACAAAGACAAGAATACATTCAAATAAATGCATAAAAATCACATTTCAAAAGATAAGTAAAAAGAAATAATAATAACATTATAAAATGAATTAAAATAAACAAATAGATCATAAAAATCCAAAATAAACAAAGAAATTGGAAACTGAAAAGAAGTTACATTGCAGTGACAGAATATGCAAGGTCTAGGCTATGCGGAGGTATAAAGCGCACCTGTTAAGCCAGGTTACTTTTACTGCATAAGTGTAAGTAGGGTAGCGAGACGGGGACATTGCCGTCAATGCGGACAGACCTCCTTTATAGAGAAGCCAGCCAGTTCCAAGAATATTATAACTAATCTCCAGCTGGGTCCTTTTAGTTTGAACTGGCCAGCAGGAGGGAGTAATGCATGAAGCTTTGGGCACAAGGAGTGTTCAGAACTGCAAAAAGAAATATTTGCAGGAATATGGAGATTTAAAAGCAGTAATGCCTGATAAACAGCTCTAGCCAGGACCGTAAGTGTAGCCGTGTGGCCCTTGGATGGGCACTCTCGCTGGGGGGGCCCTTTTTGGGTGTACAGCCACGAGGCAGGCGAACACAGCGCAGCAGGTTAAACAGTGAGGAGGACATTAACCTTGGCATGTGAGTCTGGAAGTGAGATATGATGAGGTGGGCGTCAGCGTGATGGTCTGGTTCGGGTCGGGCTTATTGAGGTCATGTGCTAACAGAAAACATCACTTTCTACCTTCAGACACGATCCAGGGACACGACCACAGACACCGAGCCCTTCCCCCAAAATGGCTGCCCCGCTCTGCTTTAATCAGAAGTAGCATAACTATTTATCTACGATGCCGTATAATGGCGTACAATATTGGTTAACAAAATGCAGTACCTTGGGATTTGGGTGCACAAAAAGTCACAGCACGTTAAGGATGGAACACAGCAATAGCTGCAAGCAAGTACAGCAAGCAAAATTTCAAAGTTCCTAGGAGAGAATTTGCATTTTCCCCTTGGGGTAAGAGTGGGGGGGGGGGGTGGGGGCTGGAAAAAACTGAAGAAAAATGTCAAGAGAAGCCTTTGGATTTCTCCGGAAGCGGCTTCTTTCAGTCCAAGGTTCTTTTCAAAGTTCAATGTTATAGAAGGTTATGGATGCCATAAAATCAATTCTGACTAGAGATAAAAGACAGAGAAATGTAATTCTGTTGTGATCAAAGTGTTCGACTTTTTTTCTGTTCTTCTTTCGCGAGGCATGTCAATTTGCTGAAATTTCACTCTTGTATTATTTATCTGAGAGGAAGACAATACTCAACGCTTAGAGGGGCTGTCTGTTTGTGCTGACTGCAATATTGCCGGGCGATTTCACGCGCATCGTGGCTGGGTTTTGCTCGACATTTAAAACCACGGCATCACTGGCTCACCCTCTTTCTCTGAGGTGTGGTACCAGTCTCTGAGGGGCCCATCAAAAAAAATAAAAAATGACTACAAAGTGACCCAGAAGCAGAAGCTCCATCTGCACAGGCACCTCTGAAGACACCCCTACACCTCCACGCTCCGCTGTACCTTCGATCGGCCAGTGCCTCAAGGTCAGAAGCAACCGTGTGAAGCAAGCGTGCTCCCCGGCTAGCAGGAAGACGTGCAGGAAGACCTGCGCGGAAGACTCGGCTTCAGAGGATTCCCAGACAGGAGCAGATGTGTGGTGATTGCCGTCAACACGCCGGGCACAGCGGGCTGAGAGAGGCCTAATCAGCGCATTGTAACTCACTGTTTAACCAGCTGCTGGGGCTGAGCTAGCTAAATCCACAAAATTACCCGTTATTAGAAATCATTTCCTCCTTGAAATAATGACATTTACCAGTCCCATTTCTTACATTTCCCAAAATATGGATTTTAAAAATAACACAAATATGATGGGAATTAAAACAGATTAGGACAGATCATATTTCCCATGAGAGACATTTAATCAATGTTAAATGGATATTAGAGCTTTGCTTTTGGCCTAGAGAGCTTCTAAAAGTTGTACCACATAAACTAGCCACCGCCGCAATGGCTCTTTTACATCTTTTTTCATCTATTTCCATGAGAGTCTTTGCTTTTTCCCTTATTAACCGAATGATCCTTTTTTCCCCATCGCTCGGCTCACGCAAGCCTTTTAAACAGCAGCTGTCAATTCTCAGCTGCCAAAATAAAGACAAGCATCCTTTTAGGTAATTTGGTTATAAGGGTTAAGTTCAAATGCTTTCTTTTGGCAACATAGTTAGAACAAACCCAGCAGGGTAAAGCAGGTCTATCTGGCCGCCTTAAGCACCTGTAACCACAACCTAACACTCGGCCATTTCTCCATCTCCGCAGCCGTGACCGTCACCAAAGAGTGTGACCACGTCAGGTGGTCCTGCGGAACACTGCCTGCGGTTGGAGGCAGTGACCGTGGCTGGGTCGCAGGACCACGCGAGACGGCATGCTCCGATATCAGAGGCTCGTTTAAAAGCTTACTATGGCGATGGGCAGAGTCGGCTAGTCTCCGGAGAGCCTATTTACAGAAGGGAGCAGTGGAGCGTGAATGGCACAGCCACTAGGGGGCAGCGCCACCCCCACAGCCCCCCGTAAACATGCAGGTCAGAACAGCTAATGGGTTCTGATGAAAAGGGAATGTTACCTCCCCCCCCCCTACTCACAGGCACACAGTAACCCTGCCTGTGCAGTTATGCGTCTTTCTCCTGCTTTACGGTCGAGCCAAAAAGGCTGGGGGAGCGAAGGGGAACGCGAAGGAGGCCGGCCAGCTGCGCGAGACAGAAATGTCACCCTGTAAAAGGCAATCATGGCCACGGAAACACAGGGCTGCTGAGAGACAGTGGGCCACAGAGATGAAAGCACCTAGCAGGTTTTACCAGCGATTACGTCCTCTTTCGGAAAGGCTGTCACATCGACCCACCTTCCTCGCACTAAGGCTAACACCTTTACCGTAAAAACAAATACGTCACACGTTTGCTGTGTCTGCTGATTTTGTCCTCTGTCAATATCGATAT
This sequence comes from Petrocephalus zakoni, assembly GCA_026774425.1. Taxonomy (NCBI): domain Eukaryota; kingdom Metazoa; phylum Chordata; class Actinopteri; order Osteoglossiformes; family Mormyridae; genus Petrocephalus; species Petrocephalus zakoni. Next base: position 18,788,861 of record JAODKN010000016.1, on the reverse strand, counting down.
ATAAAACACAAAGTTTTAATGCCATAGAGGGATCACCAGTAAGACTAGTTGCTGAACATTATAACTACTAGATTTTTTTTTTTGCACAGTTCTTACAAATCTGCTAAAGGACAGAGTGATCTGCTGCTTTATTTTTTGGTGGGGGTGGAAGGGGGGGGGCAGAGAAGTGGTTCACAGACGTTAAAAAAGCATTATGGACAACAGACAAAAATGCAGCGTTTCAAGAGGGATTGCGAAAGTGAAGACATGCGACCTGGCCAATGACCAAGGAAAGCAGGGGTCATGTGACACAAAGCCACTTCCTGTCAGCGGCCCCGCCTCCTCCTCCAGAAACAGTGTCAGACAGCACAGTACACAGCAGAGCTGTTACCTCTACTATTGCACAGTCGAGTAGAGTTCATGCCACCTAATACTTAAAGCCAGAAATGTCCCTTATTGACTACAGTTATGAACAAATGGCTCATATACATGCAGGTGATGACTGAATTTCCCATGAAATGGCTTCATATATAAGGAGTTGTAGAGTCATTTTGCCTTTGGGGAGACAGCAGCTTGAGGATTTCTGCCCTTCCTTTGCTTTCTGGGGCGAACTCCTAGGCCATCCGGGATCGATAGTGCACTATCAAGCCGTTCCGACCCTAAGGAAGAAGGAAAGGAGTGTGTGTGTGTGTCGGGGGGGGGAGCTAGGATCTGGCAGATAGATCACAGTGCATGCGGTGTCTTCCTCTCAGCACTGATGGGTCCGGCTCTCTCAAGTGTGCACTATTGCTTGCACTTTCCTGGAGCAAGTATTACGAGGCATACTGGGGCAGCACTCGGGAGCTACGTAACCTGCTAAACAGCTTCAATTAAACAAGCATTTGGCTGTATAAATTTAAATGTATGGTTCATAAATGTGACTCGCGGTATTCAGAAGCACATTAAAATATCTCAGTATTCTATTTCAAAATCCTTTTCACTCTTTATTGATGCGACACTTCCCTGTACAAGAGCGTTTAAAAAAATGGGAAGTAATCCGGGGTTAGTTACGATGGAGCAGCTTGCATTCGCACATGGATTGACTGTCTCTGGGGCCGTGGGGGACATTAGATCATGTGCACATTCTGCCTGTTCTTCACTGTCTTTTCAAAGGTGCTGTTTTAAATGAGCTATTTTTATTCATATGTAATCAACAAAGTCTGGAAATACAAAGCCTGACTCTTGCATTTCTGAACATGAATTACTTCATTTGATACATGTAGACGCATGATGCTTGCCGTATTTTTGATTTCCATCCATCCATCCATCCATCCATCCATCCATCCATCCTTCCATCTTCCCACAGCTTATCCAGCACAGTGTTGCGGGGCGTGGAGCTTATCAGGGGTACTATGGCAACTGTATATAATGCACACATCCATTTCCCCATAACCATTTGTGAATGCATGGGTTGGCCACACCCTAATTGCATTCCAGCCAATCACAGGGCATGTATTCACTCACATGCACTGTTATACACTTTACAAACACCAATTCACATAAAGTACCACACATGTTTCTGGACTGCAGGAGGGAACCACTGGAACCACTGATCCTGGAGGCCACTGCAGGACATGCCAGCCGGGGTGGAGCTACACGGTGGCCTGGGGGGATCACTGGCCCCCCTTTGCTGCCCCCTTCCCCCTCACCCCCAGTCTGCACATGACTGCAGACAATTTTTACACACCATGATTGGCCAGTGTGTGATGGTGCATGGCTCTGATTGGCTACTGTTCCGATGCGAATGGAGTGCATGCAGCAGGGCAAGATTTTGAAGGTGCTGCACAGCCTACTACGCACTGATAAGATCAGGTCAGTTCATGATAGTTTAAACATTAATGCTACCTAAGGTGAGTTCCAAATGTAATTTAATGTGGTGGAAATTGTCATGGCAGCGGAACTGAATTGGGGTGTCTTTAGCTAAAGCGGGGGTAGGCAAGCTTATCCACAAAGGGCCACTGTGTATGCGGGTTTTCACTGCAACTCCTTAGTTAGCTTACTAATTACACTGGTATAAAGTAATGTTAGCTAACAAAAAAGATGAACATAGTTATCCAACTATCCAAATTTGTATTTACGGTTCATATAGAAAGTGACTTCCATGGCCTAAATATAGGGAAATGCATGAAAAACCTGTCCACATGCAGTGCATGTTCCTGCAGTGTTAAATCAGCTGTGCAGGTAACACCAGTACAAGTGTCTTTAGATTCCTTATGAGCACAGTGTTATTCTATGATCTTTCGCGATCACACACGTGTAATCTACTGCCATTATTAAATTGGCTAGAATAAAATGTGAAAGATCCCAAACGATATACCAAGTACCACTCCCAATATAAGGACTGCACCTACAGTAGATAGAAAAGTCTGGGATACACCCCTGAGGGCTGGGTACCAGGTGGCACTCGCACAGCATAAAAGTATATAACACAGTGTCTGCAAAATAAATTAAGTGACATAGTTAATCATATTCCAGTTAATTTTATAAATTCTTTAGGAATGTAATTTTGCTCATATAAAAGAAGTGGTTTAATATAGTTATTAACTGTAGGATGCTTTGCATAGCTCACAAGAAAAATACTTTTATACTTAACACATTATATACATACCTTATATAGATGCCCCTTCATTGGTGGAGCTGGGCAGGGTGTCTCTTGCTTGGTAGAGATGGCCAGAACATCCCTTCAGTCCTCCCAACATTAGTACAGGCTCGATGTCCCTGTGCGGGCAGTATGTCGAATTCCTGAAATTCTGGCAACACGGCACCAGCACACTGTAAAAAAAAAGCTGAGCCCCGAGGGAGCCAGGCGAATCACAATCTGATGCATTTTCCTCGCTGATAATTGAATAGTGCCCCTGGGCCCCGGGTCGCCCCACCCCCCCGCACGTCTCTTTTCTGAAAGCTGTGAACTGAACGTGAACTGAAATGACCTGCCTCTCATCAGCGGGTTGGTAACTGGAGGGGAGGGCTGATGCTCTGGCTTTGTGGCCAGGTGGGGGAGATCACACAATCTTAGCAAACATATGTCCCTTAAGAGGGGCAGGAAGTATCTGACTGACTGCTCCACAGAGGGATACAGGGCCAGTAGAGGCAGCCATGCTCTGCATCTGACGCTCCGGGATCGGCTTTTGATGTCTGCCCATTGCCGTGGCCTCTCCGAATGTTATGGGGTACCTCCGGCTACTCGCAGAGAATACCTGATTAATGTTCCTTCGTCCGCCCAGCCTCCGAAATTAGCACATTGCTGCAAAAGCTGCATCGCGCGGCAGACCAGGACCTCTGCCATGACAGATCTTCTTTTCAAATTAAGGCCCTTTCACGATGTCAGTGCCAGGGCTGCCTCTCCGTCAAACAACGGCCAACACCTGTAGGGGATGTTCCAGGCCAAGACAAGGTCCAGGCAAGCTGCCCAGAGAGGTCACCATTTAGCTCGGTTTTTTACTTAACTCATTCTCTTTGATCACGGAATCTAGCCTGTCATTCCTCCACATGAATGGATAGCTACACACTATTCTGTACGTCAATCAAAGCACTTATTGCTTCTGCGCTGGGGAAGCGAATGGCAGGCCCTTGGGAGTAGAACCTCTCTCACCTTCTCGATACTCTTGTAGTCACCCCTAGACCGCTGTATCACCCGTACATCAGGATCGGCAGCCCTATTGACATATTTTGGATCAAGTTCACCAGAAAAGGCATACGTTCTCTTCCAGTCCTGGAGGTTGGATGTGATGGGGTGGGACAGCTCGCCGTGCCGATTATTAAATCAGCGATTGTGTTCAGCCCACAGCAACCAAAGCACCAGAGTGACATTAACACTTTGGGACGAGTGTAGCTAGAACAGAGGGAAGGGGCTTTCCAGCCACTTAGCAGAGCCCTGAAGTTCAGACTTCACGCACAACTCTGCTCTGGTGCACAAGGATTCTCTTCTTGCGATGGCATAGTCGCCTGTCAAATCTCATGGCTGATAGAGTGATGTCACCATTGGGCCCTTGATCAAGGCCCTTAACCCAATTTTCTCCAGAGATTGATTGAACCTGATCTCTGATCTTCGCTTTGTATGACGCTTTGGACAAACCTGTCTGCTCCATAAGATTTCTGAGTGCACCTGTCTTCCTTCCCTGGGAAACATCAGCCAACAAAAGCTGCTGTTCATTTTAGTAAATCCATCAGAGTAAAGACTCTTTGGCCAAGTACACTAAAAACATCCATCCATCCATTTTCTGTATCCGCTCGTCCACTTTAGGGTCGCGTGGGATCCGGAGCCTGTCCTGGAGTCTACAGGCACAAAGCGGGGAACAACCCAGCACACACATCGACAGCCAGTTCTCCTTAGCATGTTTTTGGACTGTGGGAGAAACCGGAGAACCCAGAGGAAATCCCACAATGACGGGGAGTGGATGTAAACCACACACACATCAAAAACACCGAATTAAAAATGATCTATGATCAAATGAGGCTTTCTTGTTATTAGTTATAATTAGTTTGCACAATATACCATTTATATGCATTGATCTGCAGGATGAGTCTCACCTTTCTTTGGACACACAAATAATAAGTCCATGCAGCTTCTCAGCAATGCAGACTGCTTTTGTTTACACATTTGACACAACTGGCCTGCTTTTTTGTTTTGTTTTCGCTTTTAATTACCTGTTAACTGATTTAACATCCAAGTTAATTAGACCAATCATTTTTTAATTAACAAGATGTGCCCTATTATTTCTCAAAAAGAAAACAATAACACATTTCTGTTTTATATAATTTGTCATTCAATGAACAGTTATATACCATTTAATCAATGTATGCATTTAAGAAGTCTTTTTTGTGAACTTGTTGTTTGGAGTTGCTTAAAATTGATTAATAATTCAAATGAAAACTATGTGCATGTTATTGTCTCTCCAGGCGATGAATAGTATGGCTGATAGCACAAAGAAACGTAGCTGCTGTTACCTGGCAATCTTCTTGGAGAAACTCAGCTGGAAACCATAATGAGAGAGACAGAAACCTCCGTAAGGTTCTGTTTCAATAGTATGTGCTAATATTTTAGCTTTCTGAGGGTTTTACTGGGTAGCACAATCACGCCACTCCAACCAGCTTGGGGACCAGAAGTAGGCCAATGTGTTAGCATTGTGCCCATGACTGGATGGTTGCTGGGTCAAATCCCAGTGTTTGCAGAGTGATGACCTTCAACTCCAGTCAACCCAGTGACTGTCTGCCTTCTCAATTGCTGTATAAATGTAGTGTAAACACACTTCATCCCTGCTTCTTATTTGTGGAGCTTGCGTAAATTCTCCGCCACTTGCATGGGTTTCCTCTGCGTACCTTGGTTTCCTGCCTCCAGCACACAGATACAGTTTCCGTGCTGTGTTTGTGTGTACGCAACACAAGGAAATGGACGGCCATGCCCCCCTGCCTTCTGCCCTCTGCTTCCTGGGTTCCAGGCTCTCTGTGACCAGGTACCTGCTAAGCATTGTGAATGCATATCCTCACTTTAGATTCTGCTAGAAATTCCATTTTAATACTAATTTTCATATGAATATAAAAGGTAAGGACAGTGTGTAAGTACCTGACTGACAGTGCTAATTTTATGTCTTCTAACATAAACTCACATAGGACTGCGGTAAAGGGAGAGTGAATATTTACGTGTGGTCATGGGGTCTCTCTCTCTCTCTCTCGCTCTCTCTCTCCCTCACACACGCGCAGTCAGGCTAACACCATTGCGGAGCAGTCTGTGGGATGCCACTACAGCAAAGTGATAATGAGCCCCACACTAACACAAAAGCAGTTGTGACAAATGGAGAGTGAAAAACCCTAATGAAACTTTACACAAAAACACTTTTCCAAAATTAAAGTTTGCTTTGCATTTACTAAGCAGTCATTCGTTCCAGTATAAACCTCATATTTGTAAAGCTTAATTTTGTTCCCCTGAATTAGCTTTGACAAGCAGTGCAATTCAATTAAGTTAAATGGTAACTTTTTCGCAGTCTGGAAGTTAACAGGATTTTTTTTCTTCCTCCAAAAGATGTCTTTAATATGATTTAATCATGGGAGAAAGTTTTGAAGTATCCTGTCACACAATGTTCTTCTTGCTGTCTGATAGGACATTTCATTCTTGAGAGAAGTTCTACAAAGCCATCGGCAAAACAGACAAGTCCCTGCACGATGACAGGAATGGACTTTCATCTGATGTCAGGAAGCAGGCTGCTTCTGAGCTGATGGGGAGGGCTAAACACTTCTGCTCCTCGGATGAGCGGACACCTTTCACTGGTTCCACGGTCACCTGTGAATACCCGGACACTTGACGCATATTCCAGGCGGCAGGCACTTTGAAGCTCGGTGTGCTCAGGCAGGACGGTGAGGTCATACTTCTGTGGGACTGTTTGTCTGCCAAACACTCTTCCTTATCAGGGAAAGTTTAGCTGTGGTTAAATCGAGCCTGAGGAACCCTCTAGACTAGCACACATTTACATGCCTACATTTTAGTCTTGTTGAGGTGGGAATTCTCTGATACGGGTAATGCAAATGAATGGGCAAAACTCAGAGGTGGACATGTGTCTTAGACAAGTCTTAATTTTCCTCTAAGATGGGGAAAAAGAAGACTTGCAATGTTTCCCTAAACTAGCTTCACTCTATGTGCCTTTGAGAAGGAATAAAAAAAAAAGATGTTGAAACATTTATTGGGTCCAATTAAGGGATTTAATGGAATGAGATTTCAAACGATTGGAAAGGGATATGAGGACCCTGATTTAAAATGGCCCAGGGGCGGAGGTATAATTTAAGATTATGAATTAGCAATTCAGTGAGAAGCTTAATTTAAAGTCTGTATGTGTTTTTAAGAACTAAAAAATTGCCTTGGTGGTGAACAAAACCTTAAAAATGCATAATAGAACATCATTTATTATTTTATTGAATGTTTGTGAAGAAATTGCTGCAGTGTTTTGCTCAAGCCCATTAAGTGTAACACCATAAAAATCATTTGTATTTTAAAAGTCATAGTAATATGCATAGGAGAGAAATTGGGCCAGTTTTATTAATGTAGGTGACCTTTGACAGCAGCATTCCAGGTCACTATATTGGAAATTAAGTAATGCAAATAGACAAAGGTGTCAAGCTAAAATTATGCTCACAAGGGGGAGCAGAGAAGGAAAAAGGCAGAGCTGGATGCTGCGGTGTTAGCATCTGGTTACTGTCTAAATGAATCACGGTGTCTCGGGACCCTTAGACACAGCAGAACAGAGACACACAGAATTTCACCATTTCGACAAAACTGTGCCTCATAATGGTTACTCTTGGCTGAATGAGATGAGAGCATCACGTGTGCATACACTCCTGATTATCACACACTCTAAAACCACACTCTGTGCAATTACACTCCCAACAATCGCACTCTCAATAATCATACTCCTGACAACCACACTCCCTACAATCACACTCCCAACAATCACACTCCCTACAATCACACTCCCAACAATCACACTCCTGACAATCACACCCCTGACAATCACACTCCTGATGATCACACCCCTCACAATCATACTCTCAACAATAACACTCATGATGATCACACTCCAGACAATCACATTCCCGATTATCACACTCACCCAACACATCTGAGGGATTTTGTAGGGCATCACAAACCAAAGCAGTCCCAAACAGATTTGTCATCCTGCAAAAAGAGTTCTTATAGCCAATTCCAATCCATTTGTTATGTTGCATGCTGAAGGTTTGTGGAAACAATCATGGTTTGGAACTATATCAGGCATGTAATGGTAGAGCCTCCCTTTCTAGAATCCCTGAAAAAATAAACATCAGTTAATTATGTTTTTCCGAATCAATTCTTGTTCTCCTTGCAGACCTTTCCCTGCCCAAAGACTTCACTACCCACGCTTACTCCATCACCTGCCATGGCACAAATGAAAGCTTCCAAATTATACACTTCAATAAGAAATGTTTTACAAAAGCCTCCTAGCTATCTCTGGCCTTTGCATTCGTCTGTCATTACAGTGTTTCCATCATCTGACATTCCCCAGTCCACGGTTCCTTCATTTGTCCATTCCCGCCCTCTGATCATCCTTTATCTGTTACTCTTTCATTTAATCTTATTATTTTGTCTTCTGTCCTTCCTTTGATATCCATCACGCCACGCTTGTCTTTCAGTGATGACTTTGCCTCTATTTTAGACATCTGTGATTCATGGGATCTTGCTGATACTTGTTATCACCGCGAATGTGCTGATCCTGAAGGAGAGCTTTGTTTCCATGGGGACTCTGCTCAAGTCGAGTCGCACAACTCGCTTAAAACTCTGCGCGTCTCGGCTAGATCGAGAAGTTGCCGTCGCAAATAAACGGCCGAATAACTCGCCATAATTGGCTTCCTCGCACACGTAATTCACACCCTGTAGCTTTGAGATTATTAGACAACGTTATTGAAATAACAAAAAATGGGCGCACCGCAGATAGGATTTCGATGCATCACAGTGCACACCCACGTACAATCAAGCACTATGGGCAATGCTTGACATATTAGTTAACTTGCATGCTTGTTTTTCCAACTAGTGGAGGAAACTCACACAACCCAGAGGAGAATATGCAAACCCACAAATAGCAGAGGCACGATTTTACCCGCAACCACAGAACCACCTTGACCCCAAAAGCATGTAGCAGACACAGCAAGTTTGCCGATTCACCAGATATGCCAGTTATCTGTCGTTATATTTACCAGCTCACTAGTATTGCACACACTTTATTTTGAAGGTTTGATTCTTCTGACTTGATGTTACTGTTAGATTTTGTCCATTCCTTTGTAGGCATGATTAAATTTCTCATGTTTAGATGCAGCTCTATGTCGTTATACACTTGTGCAAGCTCCTCTCATGGCCAGCCTCCCCTGGATTGCTCTTGAAAATCTTATTTATAAAACATCAAGATGGATGGATGCATGTCCTCTGTTTGAGGCTTTAGCTGGGTAGGTGGGGAATGCAGTGAGAATGATGCTGACATTCACAATAGTACAGATGGGCAATCATTAAAATTCACATTGTGAGTTAAGATGTGAGGGCTGTGTGGTACATGCATGGGGGTGGGGTTGGGGGGCTGCATAGCCTCACCTGTCTCTGCATGTGATTGGTGGATGCGGGAGGGAGCCCGGATGACAGAGCACAGACTGACACGCGCTCTTATTTAACCTGATGAGAAGTGCACCTGTACTCATATTAGGGTAATGAGAGCTGAAGGGAAGGGTGCCGAAGATAATCAAGAGAAAAGCCCTTAATGCAATAAAAAGCAGAGAGGCACTGAGCAAGCAGAACTCATCTGTGCTGGTTTAAGGTTGTGGTAAAACACTGAAAATGAGATGCGTTCTGAGGGGGGCTGGGCTGGGCTCCGTGGTCATGCTTGTAGGAGCAAGTGTGGCTGCCTCTTAGTCTCCAGTCAGCACCTACCATTTCCCGGCTGAGAGTCAGTCTCTTAGGGCCTTTGTTCTCCTGTATCTGTGTGTACAGGCGCCTCAACACTGAAAAAGGACACTGCTAACAAATGTCCCCAACAGCGCTTTCATACATTTACGTGACAAACTACTAGTACCTGGCAAAATGGCTACAGTGGCGTCCTTTGGAACAGTGAGAGCCCATAGGCCTGACCCGAGTCTGTTAATGTATCTGAGCTTATTATCGTGCTGCATCCAATGGCCAGTGGCTCGCCGCTTAAAACCTCCGGGCCCTAATGAGTAATAAAGCCATGTTTGTTTGTAAAACACATGCTGTTCAAGACAACACTACACAACAAACATCTGCAGTAAACAGCATTCGAATCAACCTGCAAAACCAAAGTTTTCACCTTGGAGAAGGCTGTGAGGAATGCAGAACTTATCATTATTATTATTTTTCAGCTATTAAGCCTATGACGGAAAGAGAAAAGAGGACTCTTAGTGCCTGCCCGAGATTCAGGCTGCTCGCGCTCTGGGGTGTATTGTGACTGCCCTCTACTGGCCACTGTCATGAATTACACATAGAGGCTGAAGACGGCAGGCAGACAAACCTCAAAGAAGGAGCTCATCATCCCCAGGGGGCAGAAGGCCGTCGCCACCCAGGATGTGCCTTCGGTCATTATTCCCCAATCATTTCCGGCTCAGACCATGCAGCATAGTCATACACGTTAATCAGCTCAACACGGAGGACTTTGGTGTGAATTCTAAGCATCTGGACCAAATTATGGAACAAGAAGAGTAAATTAACATACATACCATCTTTCATTTTTAAATTATGCATTAGTTTTATGACAGAAGTGAATACAGAGAAACTGATGCCATCTCACATGTCGCTAATATGTAATAAAAATATTGCTGTTATAAATGTTCCAATAATCAGTCAGCATTGTGCTGTATTGTGACTGGCCAGCTGTGCGTCTAGGTGCGGGAATGCATGCAGATGTGTTAAAAGTTCTGTCATCTCCATTAGGCAGTTTGGAGCCCCCACCCCCCACCCAGTTGCCAGACACAGGAAGAGTGTCCCGAGTGTGGCTCTGGGAAGCGTCTGCGAGTTCATCCGCATCTGTAGAATGCCAGTGACTCATATCCTCATCCCTCATTGATGTACTATGATGCCGGAAAACTGTCTTTACCTCTGCCTAGGCATGCGTCCAGGTACGTCATTAGGGGTGCCAGGGTGGGCATGCCAACCAGAGACGTCGCCATGGCAGAGGGATCTAGCTGGGAGGCTGGACACAGCACCGGCGGGCTGGGGGACTCTCCACTCCATCCATTCCGCTAATATTGGGGCTGTCGGGCTCGGAAGACTAATGAATCAGCCGGTGCCAAGTGGCTACAAACAAGATGACATGTAAAATGAGTCGGTGCCCAAGATATATAGGAATATTTGAAGGAAATAGATGGATGAAGGCAGCAAACATTCTAAATTACACAAAAACAAGGCACTCTTTGTGCCTCAGGAATATGCTGCTGGAGTATACTGTTTACTGTAGAGTATAATATTTATTCTGGAGTATGCTGTTTACGGTAGAGTATACTGTTTACTGTACAGTACACTGTTTATGGTAGAGTACGCTGTTTATTTTGGAGTATACTGTTTATAGTAGAGTATACTGTTACCTGTACAATATACTGTTTACGGTTAAGTATACTGTTTATGGTAGAGTACGCTGTTTATTCTGGATTATACTGTTTACTGCAGAGTATACTGTTTACTGCAGAGTATACTGTTTATTTTGGAGTATACTGTTTACTGCAGAGTATACAGTTTATTTTGGAGTATACTGTTTTGACCAATGTAAACATCTGTGAGCAATTTGACCAGCATGGGATGATTAGAAAGTGCCTGCTTAAAACTGTTTTTGAAAAAGAAACTAATTTAAGCAGATGTGCTCTTTGCTGTGTGATCTTGATGCCTGCTGCCTCGGTGTGACGGCTTCATGGCTGCTACTCTGCTGTTTTCTTCTGGGATCAGAGGAATCAGGAGCAGGTCCGCTGCTGCAGAGAAGCACTTATCTAATCCCTTAGCTCAACTTCAGAAAAGCCCCAAGTCAGCCGAGAGCAGCGCTACTGTAGAGAAAAGAACAAAATCCCCACCCTCCGCGTCTCCGCAGCTCCAGTTTCTTCTCAAACTTTAGTTATTGCAGCGGATCATGGGGAAAAGGAAAAAGGAGGGAGGGAAGGGGAGGGAGGGAGGGAGAGAATGGAAGAGTAGGAGAAGGAGGCGGCGGGGTGGGGGGAGAATTTCGCTGGACCATCCCTCAGAGGAGCAGTCGCACCCCGTCAGCAGATTTGCGGTGGCCCAGGGAGTTTCTCCCTAGCAGATTGCCAAAGAAGATTTACTGCTGAAGGTTCCACAGCTGCTGCTTCGAAGAGCCCAGGCTTTTTATATCCGTGGCATTGCATACCGCCTTGGCCTAGATGTCCAGGCTCCTGGAGGACACATCCGGCAGCTGGCACCAGGAGACTTTGCCCTTTGCTCTGCCGCCGCGTGCTTAGACTGAAGGGGATCCTCTGATTGGTCCCAAAAGCAACGTTTGTTTTGCTGCTTCTTTTGCTTGCCGCCCCATTGTCAGGCAACTCGCTTGTCCGCTGCTTTTAAAAGGAAGCCAGCTGGCCTCTCGACCACTGTGACACCATTCTAAGGTAGCTCCACCAGCAGGAAGGGGCTGAGAAATTTTTTGGACAGCCAGCGCTTAAACATTTAAAATGGAAGGAATCACTTCAAAGGCCAGTCTTCAACAATTTGTGTAGCCCCTCATTTCAATTAGTCTGCTGTCTAGTGTTTTATGTGCTTACCTAGGCTGAGTTTGGCGTAAAATATTGATAAGTGCTTGACGTGAGGTGGAGCGTAGCACTGTGGGGACAGCGAACGTCTCACCGTGAATTTAGAGGCTGCAGAATCAAACAGAGCTCTTTGCTGCATCTGCAAGTTTTCAAAGTAACAGCCTCTTTATTGAGTGTGAAAAGGCTTGCAGTATTTAGCGCACTTTTGCTATGGGTTGAGTCTTCTGCAGAGTCATACTCTGTACCCAAAGCGCAGCCTCACAGCTGAAAAAGAGATCTCGCCGAAGTGCATTGTGGGTAACGGCCTGACATGGAACCGTGTCCTGCCTAGGGGCACCAAGCTGCTTCGTGACACATTAATTCTCATTTTTCTCCACTGAAAGTCATCATTATGAAAACAAATGAAGAAACCAATAGAAATAAACAAAGATAAACTCAGTTAAAGACAGCTAAAAGTCAAAAGGACATAGGATAATATGTGGAAAAACATAATTAATATGAGCCAGTAAAAAAACAAAAAACATCCCTTTAACCGTCCAGTGGTTCATCTTCATCGCTGGACCTTATTTGCCTGCTCTGCTAGCTGTGTCATATTTCTGTTAATAGTGAGAGTCTGTAGTGTTTATGCACACAGATGCTGAAACAATACCTGCTTTTAATCAGCAGCCTGCAAGCTCTGAAAGTTAAGCTCCTCTCGGTGCTTCTGGTGGAGAGACTCGGAGGCAGCTCCGGCATCACCGCGCTCGCCATCTGCAGCCGGCTCCCCCGAAGGCGTGCGGCAGACGCCGTGGAGAGCAGATGCTCCCGGTGTCCTGGTGCGTCTGACAGGCGAGAGCGGGCGAGACGGTCCCGTAATGAAACACGGGCAGAGGCAGGGCTTGGACCACTGGCGATGTTGTTTACCATGCTGGCTACGCACGGGTGAGCAGGGACAGTGGGGGTGACGGCTACGCACCCCAGAATGATACACAGCATCTCTCGAGCGTGTGGGCGAGCACAGCGCGGCGACCTCACTCGTGCGGAAATGAGACATTTCACTGCATTCTGACTTATCCAGGCTGACGTTAATTGGATTGTTTATTATGCTTGTTATGCTGCCAGACATGCAATATATACCAGCTACTCTGCGCTTATTTTTTATATAACCAAACTAGAGTGTATACAGTATATCATCATACGTTTTCATCAAAATTAAAATGAAGAAGCAGAGAGAAGTAGAGGAAATGTCCAATTGCTTGTGTAAGAAGAGGACATCCTTGGTCTCGGTCTTTATTCATCAGCTGAGCTGTGTTTGTTGGGTTTTATGTGGTGTGATGGCCTGACCCATGTGTTTCAAAACTCCTGTCATCTGTTTGTGTTCCCTGTGGTCTTATGGAAACACTTGCTTCATAAAAACTGCTGACAGTCGCCCATTATGATGTCATGGATAGAATATTCATAGAATGCATGTGTCCAGCCAATGAGAATGCCAGGTTACTGGTTTGGACAAATTTGAAGTAATTCTCAAAATATCCGTAGCATTTTTATGTAATAAACAACGTCCCATAATCACTGGCGATGCTGCATTCTCAGGAAGAACTCCCCATGTGTGCAGTTCAGGATTTCCACCAGACGACAGCCACGATTCCATCCTGCATCATGATGTCCTGTGAATCGTTTGCAACACACTGACAAAAAAAGTCACCAGGTATTCACCAAAGCGCAGATAATTACCATAAAATCTGACACAGCTTTATCCCCCTTTTGTAACTGGCACGGACTTATGAACAGTTTCAGTAGTCACTCTCCTCAAACAATTAAAATGTGTTCAGTAGCAGAGTAAGCTGGCTTGTGGTTAGCGCATTTGGAGAGGCTGCAGAGCATCAGCTTCACATATGAAGGATAATTACACCGAGACCTGAATTTTATAAAGCTGGTGCATTAAGTACAGCCCAGAAAATAGCAATATAGTGGAATGAGAACTGAGTCACGGATAAGTATTCCATGCCACCAATCCATTTCACGAATTACTTATCCAATGATAAGTAATCCCAGTCCCTGGAAGCAAGGACTTTAGCACTGATAGTCCATATATCCAGATAAGCAAATAACAGAAGCAGCATGGAGTCAGCAGTTCAAGTGAAAGCACATTTTTGGACAGTGGGAGGACAACACATAAATGCAGCATTAAAATCACACTTGCATACTAATTAGGACCTTAGCACCCTGTACTTGTGATCAGAAGCTCATTGGTTTAAATGCCTTGGCTGGAAGAGTGATTTCCCCGTTGGACCTTTGAGCAAGCCCCCTAACCCCAACCCTGCACGTTCGACTCTATGCCACTCTGCATAAATCTGTCTGGTAAGTAAATGTACAACTAATATACAACTGAGTGCGGATTGGAACCCACAACCTTAGAGTTGTGAAGCTGTTTTGTATAGTATACTGTATTGTATATTTTTTTCTGTTCAAGAGGGAAATGCTTTTTACCACAGGACTGACTCTCCTGAGGCCGAAATGGGGTGGTTGGAGGGGGTTGGGGGGGGGGCGGCTTTAACAGGTCAGTGATGGGCCCAGGGAACTGGCCAGCTCTCCATGACAGCAAATCCAGCACGCTCAGCATGCTCCGTCTTAATCAGCCCGCAGGCACTGTTTGCTCCCCAAGGTGACATTCTGCCTGTAAAATGACCTTGGATCCAAGTGCATGAAGCCGGGCCTGAGACAGCGTGTCACTGAGCAGGAGAAAAAAGTTGCACTGAAGAGGTGGCAAAATATACTGAATATTTATGGCAGCACCTGATAGACTTAGGAGAGGGGGCTAGCCACCATTGGTGGGGTTAGCTGTCGGAAATTAGCCCCATTGGAGAGGAAGCCTTATAAGGTTAGCCGCATGCTAACACTGCATGACAGAAGATGACCTGCTTTGGATATGACGTGCGCATGTTGACACGTGACATGCCTGCATAGCTGGGCAACTGCAATCAGAGGCAGAGTAAGAAGAATTATCCAGAGAGAAGCTGATTAAGTTTGATATCAAAAAGGCTGCATAGATTGAGGAGCTATATTCAGAGTCACATGTTGACATCCACTCAAATGGGAGCGGGTCTGATGCGCTGATATCCTTAATTGATGGATTAGAACAGAGCGCATCCCTGGAGACTGTCAGATCAGGGGGGTAAGAGTGAGGGCCATACATGATAAGGAGAATTAATTGGACGGGAAATTCCCGGGATATTCAAATGAGATTGGAAGGGGACTAGGCAGCATCCTAGAGAGGGAGAGAGAGGCAGAACCGCAGGAAGACGTTCATTTAAAAATCATCTTTAACAACTTAAGTACTCATGCAAATCAAGGGCTCTTGAGCTGTCAGGGAGACACGCCGAAGGCATTGGGCCAAGGGCCCAGCTACACCCACACCAGAGCCACATCCACCCTGCTGGCAAGATGGAGGACTGCAGTGCGAGTCAAATACCAGAGCAATCGGCACAAAGCATGGATGCTTCCAGAATGCTTTTACTCTGGTGCGCTATGTCTGCGATCATTCACGGCCACTGGAATGCAGAGACGGGTAATGCTTTATCTGAACATGGGAGCACCTTTTGTAGCATAATGAAGGCAGGAGGGAATAAAACCGAGGATTAAAATGGAAAGCGGTGCATAGCTGTAAACAGGCTTTGGACAGCTGGAGTCGGATGGTGGGGAATCCAATGAAGGATCGGCAGTCAAAACAGCCCAGAACACAGTGATAAATATACAAGATACCTTGACATTCAAACAGAAGACAGGCCCCGAAAAATCTATATCCGGTCAGCACTTTCCTATGGATTTATATCTCCAACAAAACAGTACATCAAATCGAAAGCTCTGGTAATGTTGCACAACTAAATGCACCATTGACACAGAAGAGGAGAGACTGGCACACTTTTCATTATGGCTACATTTCTCATTCTGCTGCCAGGGGTCTTTTTTTAACAAAGCTATATGCATTGTTCACAAATGCTACCTCATTTTGGCGGGTGGGAGATTGGGGTCTGCAGCACTACATAACCTGCATGGATGTATGCCGGGCCACAGAGAGCAACAGCCGATGGCACTTCTATCATAAATTTCTCATAAATCTGATGGCCATGTTGGTCTGGGGATCACAACTCATCCGGACTGCGGTATCTTATCAGCTATGCCCCAGAGAGACATTCAATCATAAGAGAGGCTTGTTTTATTTTTAATTCAAGGGGTGTTTGAGTCAGATGAAAAGCAAACAGATGTAATATTACCTGGGTACCAAAGCAAAGGGAAAAAAAAAACTGAAACAGCCAGCTATTTGCGGTATAATTTTGTTTGTTGCTTGTAAACATATGGATCTCACCTGTGTCAGTGTGGGTCTCCCCTTGTTTGCCTGCCTTTGCATGCAGACTGGCGCTGCCCAGGACTTGGGTTCTGCTTCTCGCCCCTGTTCTCACACCACCTCCTAGGCACCTCAGCAAGCCAGTGGCCCTTTTCTCCTTTTTATTACCAAATCATCTTTCCCATTTCCAGCCCCCGGCCCGGTCCGCAGATCACGCGACACATCGAAAACAATGACAAACTTTAATGACCAAAGCCAAACATTTCAATATCTCTCCCAATCGCAATAGCTCCTAGGTAGGATATGAAGGTCTTGTTATCAACCCATTTTCTCCTTTGCCATCTCCTTCCATCAGTCAATAAAGAGGTTGAAACTCAGTTACAAAAAAAAAAAATGGGATGAATGGATGAACCAACACACAAGGCGGCAAGTCCAGGATCCCAACTTCTTTTGTTCCACAGGAACTGAAACCACCAGCAATATCAAATTTTCCGATTGTGGAGGCAAATGAGGGGGTGCTTTTTTGGAAATGTGTAGCGTGCACCGTAACAAAACAAGCTTTTCTTTACATCTATGCTATGGATAGGCATCCGGGAGCCTGAAAGATGCTCGCTAACGCGCAGACATTGAAGTGCTCGCAGTCTAACACTTGCAGAGAGGCGCATTTGAATTCAGAGAGAGGCAGAGGGACAGCAGTGGGCTGGCTTAAACTGACAGTGTGCATCACTGTGGCAATTGATCATCAGCCCAGGGCACAACAAATGCCTCACGTAATGAAACTCAGATGACTGGGATTGGATGGATCACCTCATTAGGCTTTAAATAGAGTTTAGCTAAGAGCCTGGATGGGTTTGGGCCAGTGCTGGGATTTTGCGGGTTATGTGACCTCGTATCGGAACAGCCTGCTTTGTGATTCGCTCACATTCTCGTTGTTTTCGAGGAGGTTTTACCACATCTCACGATGTAAGTGAACACCATATTTTGAATTTGTTGATATAGTCATTTGGCTTTCCTTTCCATTCCCACCGAGGTGAGAACGCTCCCCAAAGGCTCCCTGCATGGGACTCAGTCTCCCTCTGAATAACCATGGAAATGATGAAGAACCCAGGCTAAGGGAGGATTCCCAGGCCCTCACAATAGGTACCCTCTCTGCCCATATCCCTAAGCGGCAAGCCCCAGAGATCACATGAGCATGGTTGGTGTGGATGGCCGGATGGATGCACTGTGTGTGTGGTCCTGTATGTATTTCGTACATACCACATGTCCCCACAATGTGATAAAAACCTTTTATTTCGAAATTGTGCGGACATTTTTTGGTCCCTAGAAGGGGAAACTCATTTTAATAAAAATTTGTGACTGTAATCAAAAAAAGAAAAATGTTTTATTTGGTTACTTATGGTTAAGGTTAGGGCTGGGTAGAGGTTAAGGGTGCCATATTTGGGATTAAGGTTATGGCCATAGAAGTGAGTGAAAAGTCCCCACAGGGATACTGTACAGACAGCTAATCTGTGTGTGGGGGGTGGTGGAGGGGGTTTATGTATATATTACATTGTGGGGACTAAATGTGTACAATATGATAAAAACCTGTCATTTTGATGTCATAGGGACCATTTTTGGGGGGAAACTCATCCATCCATTTTCTGTGACCCTTTATTCTATTCAGGGTCATGGGGGGTCCAGAGCCAATCCTGGAGGCTACATGCACAACGCATGGAAGGGGAAACTCAATCTTATAAAATCTGTGACCGCAATCAAACAAACTAAACATGTAAAAAGTCTTGTATTTCATTTGGTTGCTTATGGTTAAGGTTAGGGCTGGGTCTGGGTTAAGGTTGTCATTGTCAGGGTTAGGGTTTTGCCCATAGGCATGAATGGAGAGAGAGTGTGTGTGTGTGTGTGTGTTTTCATAGATCACATTTGATGACCCAAATGTCCCCAAAGTGTGATAAAACTTGAAATTTCCCTACTTTTGGGGACATATTTTCAGGTCCGCATTTGGATAACCTCAATTTATAAAAATCTGGGAGTGCAATAAAAAAACTAAAAATGCCAAAAGTCTTCTGCTTAGATAGGTATGCGAGTCTGTGCATGTGTGTGTGTGTGTGTGTGTTTTTATTTTGTAAAAGAAATTGAAAAACTCCATTATTCTCAGTGGTTTGCTACCCATGTTGTAAATTAAGAGAATGCCCTTTTACTGACCAGTTTCCAGTACATGTCAGCGCAATTCCTCTAACAATGCCTTCTGCATTCTTGGCCTGTGTTGGAAAAAGGCTGTATATCACCTTCAGCTTTTATCAGATTTACTTTTAGTTTGCAATAAAATTCAAGCCTAGCTCATGTCATTCGGCAAATTGTTTTAACATTTGCCTGCAAACATGTCAGTTGTTTGTTCCAGTTGTAAAGAGTAGGTCATGTGTGAACTCGGTAGGGCACAGTCGCAAGTAAGCTCTGCACAGAAAGGAAGCACTGCCAGGGCAAGCTGTTGCTATTTCACTGAGGACAAGTCACTGGAAGGAAGGGAGCACTGCCAGGGCAAG